>CM060667.1:37019310-37559310 GCA_030686955.1 Odontamblyopus rebecca | reverse complement strand
TCTTGTTTACGTCTCTGGCCCAACGCTTCTCAAACTGAGGTGAACAGGCTCCTGTAAGCTCAGCATAAAGGGAGGAAAATAATAATAATAAAAATAAATAAATAAATAAATAATAATAATAATAAACTCCAAACACCTTCACTAGAATCATTTTGGTGATTTCAGCCCTGGAACTGGCCGATTCTACTAAACTAAAAGTTAACGTTAGCTGCTTTAAAACTACCACTGCATGACATCACAAGGTGGAGCAGAGCATTTTGAGCTTTGGAGATGTACAGACTAATAATACAAACGTGTGAATGAAACAAATCACAGCTCCAGGTCTGTTTTTGATGAAATAACAACATTATAACATGGCGTTTTGTGTAGTATAGGACCTTTAAGATGACGTGTTTTATGTTTTTTCTGTTTTTTATGATCTAAAATCCTGTACACATTACAAAAATGGCTCAGATTTGAGGGGAGATGAACCTAAAGATCTGTGAAAACCAATTAAAAGGAGTGAGATAGTTCAGCACCTGCCCATTTTCAGCCTGTCTGATCCAATCTCTTCAGTGTGGTCCTGGCAGTGCCGGCACCAGTCACCACCATTACACTGTTATGGTGCTAAAGCCTGAATGGTTTGTTTAATTTGAAATACATTCTGTATAATTGAAGATGTGTTTGTGTTAAAAAGCCGTAAACGCTTTATCATTATGAGTTATACATGAGCTGTGTGAATAAAGGCGATGCTGATAGTTTTTGATTTCATTCCTCTCAACATTAGATGTGTTACAATAATAATAAAACTTTAGTCTTATACTGCACTTTTCGCTTTATATTTGGTGCATTTTTCATTCACTCCACACACGCTGGTGGTAAAACCTACTGTAGCCGCAGCCGCCCCGGGACAGAAGTGAGGCTGTAAATCTGCCCCATCTGCCCCTCTGACCAACATGATGGCAGCAGCAGTAACAGAGAGGTGAAATGTTTTCAATGTAAAGTAAACTGAAGCCAGAGTTGATGGAGCCGTGTCCATTTAAATACACAGTTTATGGTGCCAACCCGATAAGGATTTTAATGCCGATGTTGACATTAAATCACTTAGAACGGTGTAAACGGTGCCCAGTTCCTCTCCCCTTCAGCTTTAATCCGTGTGGACGTGTGAACAGTGTTGTGCACATGTGATTTCACGGCCTGTTTTGGGGCGTGTTCACTATTAAAGCTGATGGACCTCGGGGGTGAAGCTGTTGCGGCCACGTTCAAAGTGTGTCCAATACTCCCACCGCGTGATTTATGATCAGCACTGATTTGAGGAACAGTCTTACACCTGGTAATAATCTTCACCAATTTGTCCGGCTGCATTTGCCACGCAACAGTGCATTTGCTAACAGTGTTTATTTGTCTCTGTGCTCTAGGTGGCGCTGGCGGGGGCGACGAAGACGGAGCGCGCCCTGCTGCTGTCATGTGACTCGGGGCAGTACACGGACGACGGGGAGTGCTGTAAAGAGTGTCCACCAGGAGAGGGCGTAGTCCAGAAGTGTGGAGCGACTCAGACCGTCTGCTCCCAGTGTTTAGACAGTGAGTACAATATGTGTCTGTACTGCCCCCGGTGGACGGGATGAACTGCACTCTGAAGTTTTATAAGGCAATGGACTTCTTAAAGATCACTATGTAACTTTTCTGGGTCTGCCACATGCTTGTCTCCATAGAGATGTGATTGTTATTGCCCAGAATGCGCTACAAAAAAGGATTTTCTAGTATAGTTAAACTGACTTGAATTAAGCAGATTCATCTCAAAAGACCAATTTTAAGATTTTTTTACTTAATAAGATGAGATTTTTTTTACTTGTTTCCAGATATTCCATCCTGATTTATCTTATCTCAATATTACAACTTATTCTAAGCACTTTTTATATTAACTCAGTCCAGGTTAAGCCTCTTTAACTTCCTTCTCAAACCAATAAGGGGAAAAATCTTGCCATAAATACTTGAAACTAATGTTTTCTGCTTAGAACAAGATTCATATTTCATCTTGTTTTAAGAAAACTTGATAAGTGAAAATTTCTTACTGCACTGGCAGAAAATTTCACTTAAAATAGGGCATTTTTACCTCAAAACTGGTATTTTTTCTTATTTTTTGATGGGCCTTTTTTGCGGTGTGTTCCACAGTATGAAGATCATGTATTTGTGAGCGGCTCCACAGATCTGACCTGTAACTTAAAGTCATACAGTGAAACATGGTGGACTCTCCATCTCTGCATAAACTTGTCCCCTAGAAAAGTTACACAGTGGATCTTTAAGTCAAAAAGTGTTAGATTTGGCCTATATTACATGTAGTTTGCTTTTTGGTTAAATTTTACTTTTTAAATAAAACTCCATCAAAAACTCAAGTCCCAAACACAGAATTAAAACTATTTCACATTCACAGTCCAAAACATGTAGGCAACAGTGTTCAGCAAACGTCTCCTGCTCAAACCTCGCACACACCAACGTGCCCTTTGGCAAGACACATTTCCAGTCACAGTTTGCTATTTGCAGCATGAAGGAATTACAGTGTGTAAAAAATAGCTTTAGTATCTTTACATAATAGAAATAATAGATCTGTGACTGTACTTATCACCATATCGACCATTTTATTTGACTCATTTTTAGTTTTACTCAGTGACATTTATTTTACTCTGATGATGTGAATCATCGTATAGAAAGAAAGTGGAAAAAGGACGTAAAGATGTTTAAGAATCACACAGTCGGGGTTTAGTTCTGCAAATCAGCACCAGAATGACTCCCCTGTACACGTGGCCTTTGGGTTAGGGTCTCGCGTCCTCGCGGAAGAACAAACGGACGTCCGCGAACATCACCAGAGGCCATATTTCTTGCAAAGGAAGCGTCTCCCACTGTTCAAAGCGCGTCTTGTTTTATATTTACGTCTCCATTTTGCCTTCGGACATGAAACGAAAACGCTTCTACTTACAACTGTCCTCCCCCCAAACCCGTCTGACATAGAAGGCAACTGTAATAAAACAAATCTGTAATTTTAACAACAGAAATCACCAAAAACAATATTTGTCTCTCAGTATTCAAACTGCTTAAACAACGGGATAACATGAGGAAAAATACACATAACCAAGTCTAAAGCAGTGAAAAGTTTGGACTCAAATAAAAGTAAACAACATATAGAAAGAAGTGGTGCAGTAATGTACGAATATAAACTACAATAGAGTTATTTTCAGTGGTGATTTTATGAAGAGCCCATCGTTTAAAACTGAAGTGGGAATTTGACGTCCAAGATTCACCAGTTTTTATCTGGTACGAGTGACTCGAACTCCTACACAGAATAATCAGGTTTAGAAAAGATATTTATTTATGTTATGTTATTTTCTGCTCGTCACCACGGAGATGTTTTTGCTTAACCAGGAAAATTCGACAGTTTTGTGACATTAAACCTTTTTCTGCCTCGAATTTATTGCAAAAAGAAATGAAAAACATGCAGTTTTATTGTTAATTGAGCCTCTCTAACGTAATTGTGGCATCACCTGGTTGTTTCCATGGAGATAAATAAGCGTAATGCCACACTGTGAAACATGGGCAAAACAAAACACATCCATGAAGACAAACAGGTCACTGATCCCCCACCTTCCCCATAGAACGATCTGTTCACGGCTGAAAATGTAAATGCAATAATGACTAAATAATGAGTAAATAATGAAGGTAAAAGGATGGACCGCTGACTTTAAATATCTTTTCGATGCTGCGATCAATCTAAAAAATGGATCTAAGCACCTCCAGCCTCCATAAATATCATTAGGGTAAAAATAAACATGCAGATCTCACGTTGCAGCACAAACCAAACCTGAACGTGTCACGGGTCAGCGAGAAACACACTGCAGAGGCTTTTTCCACAAATCACTTCCACTTCCTGAGACAAAACAGAATCACAATTTACTTGGCGTCACGTTCGAATATAAACCAAAAGGACCTGCTGCAGAAATGATTCTGTAGCTTTGCACATACGTTACTATTCCTGTTTCTAATAACACAGTCTTAGCATACTTCATCTGTATTTATAGTGCGTTTTTCCAGCTCCAAACACCGTGTCACCACTGCCAAAGGAAACTAGTGGCTATAGTACAATTTGTATAAAGTGTCTGCCGGTCCTTTTTCAAGTGTCCAGTGAAATAATGCAGGTGATTCTCATGAGCTTGAGGGTTGTAAGTGGCTCCAAATGTCTCCGCTGATACTGTGGCCGGGGCTGTGAATCATTAGGCGAGAGCTGGGAGAGGTGCCAGCGCTTCAGTATCTCCCAGTGCAAATAAAGATGGAACACATACGTTGGTTTTGGTTTGGAGGCTGTTTAGTGTAAGAAAACCTCATATAAGCTGTACCTGTATTATCCACCTGAGGATCCAAGCTCACTGTGTGGTGCGAGCACAAGTCCTGCAGGCTTCTCCTGGTGGTGCTGACACATGACGCTTACCTAAAGATTCACCATGTAACTTTTATGGAGCATGAGCCGCTCCCTGATGTCTCAGTGGAGATGTTATTGCTTTGTCCACCTTGTATTTCTTCATTACATGAGTGCGACCCCTTCTCCACAGATTTGACCTGTAACTTGCCCTGGTGCTGACCTTCGCTTGTTTCCATGGAGATGTACAGTTTTCATGCCACACTGCAAAAAGGCCTATCAAAAAATAAGAAAAAATACCAATTTTGAGGTAAAAATGCCCCATTTTAAGTGACATTTTCTGCCAGTGCAGTAAGAAATTTTCACGTACCAAGTTTTCTTAAAACAAGATGAAATATGAATCTTGTTCTGAGCAGAAAACACGAGTTTCAAGTATTTATGGACAGATTTTTCACCTTATTGGTTTGAGAAGGAAGTTAAAGAGGCTTAACCTGGACTGAGTTAATATAAAAAGTGCTTAGAATAAGTTGTAATATCGAGATAAGATAAATCAGGATGGAATATCTTGAAACAAGTAAAAAAATCTCATTTTATTAAGTAAAAAGAATCTTAAAATAGTTTTTTTAAGATGAATCTGCTTAATTCAAGTCAAGCTAGAAAATATTTTTTTTGCCGTGTACAGTATATCTTTAAGATGGACAGATAAATAATACTTTATTGCTCCCAAAAGGGAAATTCAGGTATAGAAACCATTTCAGACGCACCTTTAAGAAAAACACCTTTTTTGGATAGATTTTAGGGTCGTGTTGTGTCTTAGTTTTTGTTTTTCCTCGAGTGATGCAGAAAACAGGGAGTCACTTTGTGTGAATGTTTGATTCTGATTTAGTTCCTCAGGCTTCATTTGCATTTAACCTGTTTAATAATAATAATAATGATGATAACATTAGATTTGATTTATGAGGCGCCTTTCTGGACACCCAAAGTCACCTACAGGTTAAACAGCATGGACAAATTAAGTACGATTAAAACATACAGTTAAAGTGGGACAGTATTTAATTGATTGATTGTGTTTAGTATTTTCTTAGTATTTAAAAGATCTTAGATTGTATTTTAAAGTCTTATGTGGGTCCATGGTCTGAAATCTATATGTTATTCTTTTTTTTTTAAATATATGGACAATACCATTTGAAATGATTGATCCTTTGCAGTGATATGATGCTGGGGGTGTTCT
Organism: Odontamblyopus rebecca; assembly: GCA_030686955.1. Taxonomy (NCBI): domain Eukaryota; kingdom Metazoa; phylum Chordata; class Actinopteri; order Gobiiformes; family Gobiidae; genus Odontamblyopus; species Odontamblyopus rebecca. The sequence goes on along the minus strand of CM060667.1, from coordinate 37,553,695 downwards.
ACATGTATCTCTAATGGTGGAATGTCCAGGGGTTACCATAGTTCACAGTGCATCCAGGAGCAAACACTGTCAGAAAAGATGTAAAATTGCCTGAAAACACATGAAACAGCACATTTTGCCTGTGATCGAGACCGTTGTGAGTGTAATTTTGACTGGGGGAGAGCAGCACAAATGAGCTCAGCTAATGTAGCTCCAGCTAAATTAATTCTTTATGGTGAGACTGTTGAAAATAAAGCTCAGATTTAAGTCTAACAAAGCCTCAGACGGATCATGCCTACGGTTAGCATGACACCCCCGGGAAATGTGGAATACGTCAGCTGCAAAGTTTCAGTATTTGAACAGAGAATCATTTTATTCTTTATCTTCTCTGATTTAAATCCTGCCATGTGCATCCACCTACTGTCTGCATGTAAAGTAGTGTTGGTCTATAGACTCACTGCATGCGTGTCACCGGCCGGTCAATTACTGTTAATATCCAATCTGGACTTAGTAATCACTGCAAGATTGTCACGACTGACCCGGGGAGCATCATCTACAAATGCACTTGCCGAGCGCTTTGTTCTTCATTGATTGATTAATCCGTTGAGAAAGCAAATGTAAACACTGGCAAATGGAGCGTTCAAAGCACCGTTCTTCTATAAAGGCATGAAATTAGCATCAAGAATGTATCAGGCGGCAGTGCAGTCTGTCCAAAGCTAATTTTGATTGTGCAGCAGATGTGAAAGTGTTCTGTTCTGTTGCTAGGAAGATTCCTGACTGATTTTGAAGCTTTGAAGTTTTTGTTTGGCCAAGAGTTGATGTAATAGGAAGTCGGGTTAATAGCAGTGGTGTTAGTAAAGTACTGCATGTAAGTAAGTAGATACTTTACTTAAGTCATATCGCTGTCCAAATAAAAAATGTAATTAATTAACCCTCGAAGTCCTACGGTATCGTATACGATACAGAGGAATATGTTTCTATAACGGCGCAGAACTTTAACGGTAAAAGACAGAAACTTTTCCCCTCTGAAAGTGCAGACATAGAGGTTTCCGTACATTTCTGCGGCTTTATCCTACGTCACACTCACGCTGTGTGATGACGGGAGCAAAACGAGTGTCCAATAGGAACTTTGTTTTCCCCAAACTCATGCGCTCCGTCCATTTTGATGGAGCCAAACTTTGCCAAAGAGTGAAGTGAGTCAAGATGGTCGACTCCTCTGACTGTGTGTGTTTATAACGAGGGAAAAAGTCGCTCTAAGTGGAGTTAATTCTCACACACATGGAAAATGACACATCTTGGTGTGTGTAATTGTGCATCTCTTTCTATTTTTATTTAAAGGTTTATTTCACTCAAAATGAACAAATCCAAATGTAATAAACACTGGAAATGCAGAAGTGCTGTGGCTCTGGCCCTGGACCTGACAGGAGCTGTTTCCAGGACTGGACCAGGAAAGTCATGGAGCAGTTGTTGTTTTTTTCATCTCTATTTCTGGTCCTGTAGCTTTTATCACAGCCTCATGACACAACTACAGCAGCAGATTGTGAAATAACAGGTTGGACTGAACAAAAGGAGGTAGAACACTTCATTAGGGGGTAAAAGGGGCAGTTTTAAAAGCAAAATTAAGAAAAAAATCCAGGCGAGGAGAAATGTACTGAAATTGCCCTCAGGTCTTCAGGGGTTAAGCAAAGCAGTGCAATTTACAGGAAGAATCTTTGGTATGTTTTTTCTTTTGCCTTTTGTTATATTTGCCATGAAATAAATTAAACCTTATCTGATAAAGTAGATAACAGTGAACTGGACTTGGTCTGTTGTTTCTTTTGGATTGTGGTTGTCCAGGCAGAAGTCTGTCCTCTCCTCATCGTCGAGCCTCTGTTTGAAATACATGTTCAAATAATCTTTCTTCCCATGACGCTGACAGTGCTGCAGACACCTTGGAGTCATTCAGCTAATTTCCTCCAATCTGTCCCAAACCTCCTGTGACTGATGACTGTAATTACACTGCTTTTTTTTTACTATTTACCACTGAAACCCACTCTCCTCTTGTGTTTCTCTTATTTCATTGCTTCAAGTTACCTTATTTGGCAGAGTACTTTTTCTTTTTTTGTCACTTCATTGACTTTTATTGTCACACTCTTGATGTGAGCAACTGGCGATCGACCAGTGGTGGAATAAGTACATTTTGTTACTCAAGTATATAAAAGTGCAGAAAAGCAAACAAAAAACATACTTGTGAAAGTAAAAGTAAAAGAATCACGTGAAAAAAATCTAAAAAGTACCTGTTTAAAATGTACTTAAAGTTCCAGTGTGTCACTTTATTTGCTTTGCTTGGAATTATCCACAACATAGCATTGCATATCTTTTAATTTGGACAGAAATACCTTGAAAAACATGCATTCTTACTGCGAAAGAGGCACCTCTCCACAGATCTGACCTGTATTTTGGCACTGTGGCATCACCTGCTTGTCTTCATGGAGATGGATAAGTTTAATGCCAAAATGTGGAACATTCTAGGCAAAGAAACAACATCTCCATGGAGGCAAGAAGGTGAAGAGGCAGAGAAGACGAGAAGGTGATGGACCCTCGAAAAGTTGCACAAATAATACAGGAAGTGCTCCACTGTGTTTTTAAACTCCACACACCTTCACTAGAATCACCTGGACAATTAAAGCTCTAGAATTGCCCATCTCTACTAAACAAAACAACAACAAAAGGAAAGAAAAAGCTGTGAACTTGAAAACTCCAGATTCTTGACTTTCCTTTTGAGCCTTTTGAGCTTTGGAGAAATGGACAGACTAATAATAAAGGCGACTGAAACCAAACACAACTCCAGATATCTTCACGTACTTTCGATCGGTCACTCATTCTTTTTGCAGTTAAACTATTAAACCAGATCCCTCAACTGTGGAACTGAGCATCAACTGAAGTCTTTAAATCCTCTGTGGAGCGAAATGGGAAACACAATATACGAACTTTTGTACTGACTGTTGCCATGAACGAGAGTATTTTAAATGGTCTTTTCCTGATTACCCATTTTCACTGCCTTTATAGGTCATGACGTTTAAATAAAGAATAAAAAATAATCAATAAATAAAATATGTTTTTGATGACGTAACAACATTGCACTACAAAAAAGGATTTTCTAGCATAGTTAAACTGACTTGAATTAAGCAGATTCATCTTAAAAGTTCAATTTTAAGATTTCTTTACTTAAGATGAGGTTTTTTTTTTTACTTGTTTCAACATATTCCATCCTGATTTATCTTATCTCGATATTACAACTTATTCTAAGCACTTTTCATATTAACTCAGTCCAGGTTAAGCCTCTTTAACTTCCTTCTCAAACCAATAAGGTGAAAAATCTTGCCATAAATACTTGAAACTCGTGTTTTCTGCTTAGAACAAGATTCATATTTCGTCTTGTTTTAAGAAAACTTGATAAGTGAAAATTTCTTACTGCACTGGCAGAAAATTTCACTTAAAATAGGAGCATTTTTACCTCAAAATTGTTTTTTTTTTCTTATTTTTTGATAGGCTTTTTTGCAGTGTGTAATATGACTCAAACAAGAATCTATTTTTGTGATATAACCTTTAAAAATCCAAATTACACCTGAATAGAACAAGTAACTCATTCTCGTGGCTAAATATAACTCCAGTGAAAACACTGCACCATAACGATAACAGGATTCCCGCTCATCCCTTCCTCAGGAATGATTCCCTGACAGAATAACGACACCATTCCCACTACATCACTGCATTTGTCTTATATTCTGCTCCCATTTTCTACCCTGCACCAGCCACTCTGCCTCCACCTCCCTCCACCTCCCTCCGACTCCCTCCATCTCCCTCCAACTCCCTCCAACTCCCCAGTCCTGAGCCTCTCCCTCTGCCCGGACGCTCCTCCTCTCCTCCCCTCTCCTCTTCTCCTCTCTCCTCCCCTCTCCTCTTCTCCTCTCTCCTCCCCTCTCCTCTTCTCCTCTCTCCTCCCCTCTCCTCTTCTCCTCTCTCCTCTCCTCCCCTCTCCTCTTCTCTTCTCTCCTCCCCTCTCCTCTTCTCCTCTCTCCTCTTCTCCTCTCTCCTCCCCTCTCCTCTTCTCCTCTCTCCTCCTCTCTCCTCCCCTCTCCTCTTCTCCTCTCTCCTCCCCTCTCCTCTCCTCCCCTCTCCTCTTCTCTTCTCTCCTCCCCTCTCCTCTTCTCACCTCTCCTCCCCTCTCCTCTTCTCCTCTCTTCTCCTCTCTCCTCCCCTCTCCTCTTCTCCTCTCTCCTCTTCTCACCTCTTCTCACCTCTCCTCCCCTCTCCTCTCCTCCTCTCTCCTCCCCTCTCCTCTTCTCACCTCTTCTCCCCTCTCCTCCCCTCTCCTCTCTCCTCTCCTCTTCTCTCCTCCCCTCTTCTCACCTCTCCTCCCCTCTCCTCCTCTCCTCCCCTCTTCTCCTCTCTCCTCTTCTCACCTCTCCTCCTCTCCTCCTCTCTCTTCCTCTCTCCTCCTCTCTCCTCTCCTCTCTCCTCCTCTCCTCTTCCTCCCCCCTCCTCTCCCTCTCCTCTCCTCCTCTCCTCTCTCCTCTCTCTCCCTCTCCTCCTCTCCCCTCTGCTCCTCCTCTCCTCCTCCTCTCATCTCCTCTCCTCTTTCTCCTTCTCTCTCCTCTCTCCTCCCTCTCTCATCTCCTCTCTCTCTTCTCCTCCCTCTCTCTCTCCTCTCTCCTCTCTCCTCTTCTCCTCTCCTCCTCTCCTCTCCTCTTCTCTCCTCTCTCCTCCTCTCCTCTCTCTCTCCTCTCTCCTCCTCTCCTCCTCCCTCTTCTCCTCTCTCCTCCCCTTCTCCTCTCCTCCTCTTCCCCTCTCCTCCTCTCCCTCCTCTCTCTCCTCTCTCTCCTCTCTCCTCCTCTCTCCTCTCTCCTCTCCTCTCTCTCCTCTCCTCTCTCCTCCTCCTCCTCCCCCTCTCCTCATCCCTCTCCTCCTCCTCTCCTCTCTCCCCTCTCCTCTCTCCTCCTTCTCCTCCTCCTCCTCTCCTCTCCTCTCCTCTCCTCCTCCTCTACTCCTCTCCTCCTCCTCTCCTCTCCTCCCCTCCTCTCCTCCTCTCCTCCTCCTCTCCTCTCCTCCTCTCCTCCTCCTCTCTCCTCCTCTCTCCTCTCTCTCTCCTCTCCTCCTCCCTCTCCTCCTCTCTCCTCCCCTCTCCTCTCCCTCTCTCTCTCCTCTCTCTCTCCTCCTCTCTCCTCTCCTCTCCTCTCCTCTCTACTCTCCTCCTCTCTCCTCTAACCTCTCCTCCTCCTCTCTCCTCCTCTCTCCTCCTCTCTCCTCCTCTCTCCTCTTATCCCCTCTCCTCCCTTCTCCTCCTCTCCTCCCCTCTCCTCTCCTCTCTCCTCCTCTCTCCTCCCCTCTCCTCTTCTCACCTCTCCTCCTCTCTCCTCCCCTCTCCTCCTCTCCTCCTCTCCTCTCCTCTCCTCTCTCCTCTCCTCCCCTCTCCTCCTCTCTCCTCCCCTCTCCTCCTCTCCTCTCCCCTCCCCTCCTCTCTCCTCCCCTCTCCTCTCCTCCTCTCTCCTCCCCTCTCCTCCTCCTCTCCCCCTCTCTCCTCTCCTCTCCTCCCCTCGCTGCTGTTGTATGACTCATCCTCTGTATTAGTGCATAAAACAGCGTTATAGAAGCAGGTAGTAAATGGTCCTGATCGGTGCATTTGTGATGCACGGAGCCGCTGCAGCGTCACTTCTCTGATCAGACTAATTAAAGCATATTTAAAAAGCTTTTGTGGCGGAAAGAGTGAACAATTATGGCGACGCAGGAACTGTAGCTGATAAACACTCCACAATTAAGCTCAATGCTCACGAGGGTGCAGTCAATTTCCGGAGCGAGTCAATTTTCTTTTCTGTTTTCAATTGTGTTTTGGTTTCTGGGGATAAGATCTTAATGAGGCCCAAAGGAACATGCACAGCTCTAATAAAAATGAATATTGAATTTACAGATTGGGATCTTAACAGTGCAAAAAATAGTTCTGATAATAGAGAAGCTCCTGTGGGGAAGCGACTAACGCCACCTCCCAGCAAACCAGTCTGGGTCTTACTGTTTAGAGATGACCGAACATATGAGGTTATAATTATTTAGCACTTTGCCAGATGTCCAAAATCACCATTTGGTCAGTATTCTGTGTTACTTCTGTTCAGTCACAGCCGCCCTGGGGTAGAATGATAGAAATAAGGCTGCAAATCTGCACCATCAGCCCCTATGAGCACCATGATACCTTCTTTCTTTCTTTCTCTCTTTCTTTCTTTCTTTCTTTCTTCGTACCCGTAGGTAAATTAGGTTTGCAGTACAGATGAAAGAGGCATAACACACATCCAGGCACACAATACAATACAATAAATATAAATAAATAGAAACCAGTAAAAGACAACCACAGTTTAAAGTGCATTAGAATGAATTGTTCTTAGTGATGCTTATTTGTGTTCAATGTGGATATTGCTGCAGGAACAAAACTGTTTTTAAATCTCTTTGTTCTACATTTTGGAAGAGCAAACCTCTGAGCACGTGACGTGAGCTGAAACAGTTCAGAAGGTGCGACTGATCCTAGAGCCGCTGTAAATGTCCTGCATACAGTGAGTCCAGACTCAGCTGTGACTGTCCAGCTCACCTGCCCATTTAACTCTCCGATTTAGGGAGTGTTTGTTCTTCGTCACCGACCCAAACCAAGACACCAAAGAAAAAGACAAAATGGACTCAAAAAAAGCGATAAAACAAAGACATAAGAGTGCGATCAACATTAAAAACAGAGAGTTTCCTCAGACAGTCCAGGCGCTGGTGCCTCTTCTCACAGATGGCCTTACAATTAGCTTCAAAGGTCAAACCCGAGTCAGTTCCGAGGTCTTTATATGTGGTGACCTGCTCCACAGTCTCACCTTTGACTGAGGTGACGCTTTGACTGTGACTGTTACCGTTACTGACATGACTTTATTCATACCTGGTAAAGGGGGTGGAGTTTCTTGCCTAATGACACAACGATCTATATAAACTGCATCACTTCTGCCCACTGCCCCTGGTTTCCTCAGCTGATTTCTGCGGCGTGTTTTAGGAAACTGTGCTGTGCTCAAGTAAATCTGTGTCGGGTTTTACGGCCACACTCACCTGCACCACCGAACACAAGGATCACAGTAAATATCTATGAAACAGTGAGGTAGATGTGCGTCCTGCTCCTCTGTGAGTTTACGGACAGAATAACAGCACAGAGGAGTGAGGACAGCGAAACAAGAGGCTGCAAAACTTTTGTCTCTGTCACACTTGGGCACAGAAAGCCTCCAAGGTTAAAGTTCATTACTTGAATTGACAAAACATATTCCTATTTTCAGAACTTTTGTATACTGAGAAGCTTGTTTGATTTTTATAAATGTAAAGGACATTTTCTCTCCTCACAATAAAGTGATTCCTAGGCCAGTTTTTAAAAGCAGCCATCGTGCCTGTTTTAAGTGGTTAAGACAAGAATCCAAACTCTTGTATTGCTGTTATATAAAAGGGACTGACCAGGACAGTAATACTACTGGACATTAACTTGAGGTTTTGCATTGCGTCAGTTGACACGTAAAAAAGTTCACGTATTGAGAAATATCTGCTCAAAGTGACAAGTCCGACAACGGTTTTAGATCTGGAACAAAACGTCTCTTTCAGTGTTCAGACTGAGTCCAGATGTTGTCATGTTCACCTTTTGTACCACTCACTGTCTAAACTTCACTCAATAATGTCCAAAACAGATGCTTCCATTGCCCAGTGCCTGCAAACAGCTCCCACATGGCCGACATCAAAGCCCTATTAGCTCCACAATGTGATTAACGCTGCCAGGCGCATTATGATGGTCCTGTAATAGAATAAGGCCCAGTGACTCCAGGACCGGCTGTAACGTCCTGTGGAGCCGGAGCTTCAGCATCGACGACATTTCACAAACAGATGAGACGTTTCCAAATCAAAAGATCAATACGTGATTAACGCAGTGTTTAGATGCGGTTTGTCATTGTGCCACTGGGCAAGAAACTTCAGCACCAAATCACATACAGATGGATCACAGCCGCAACTGTCAATACAGAAAAATATAATATCATTTTATTTGGTACATAATACACTGCAAAAAAACAAATCTAGTCAAGATAAAATGACTTGGATTAAGAAAGTTTAACTGTGTTTTGAGTAAATTTCACTTGACAAGTAAAATTATCGTCCAGTGCGATAAGATTTTTGTACTTAAAATATGAAAATACATCTCGCTGCTCTTAAAATAAGAAAAACAACAACTTTTTGCACTTAAAATAAGAAATAAAATCGAATGTTGCTTGAATTAAGAACAAAATACTTATTCCAGTGGCAGATAATTTCACTTGTCAAGATGAATCTACTGAAATACAGTAAAATGTTCTTTATTTAAGTCATTTTAAGTGACCTAGATATTGTTTTTTCCTCTGTCGTTTACAGTTTTCATAGACACATTAATACATTATACAGATATTATATACATGTTTTTTTAAAGAATAGCTCTTAATAAAGAAAAATATTATTATTTAAATATAAAAAGTTGTAGCAAATATAATACAGACAGTAAATATGATCTAAACTTTACTTTCCACTATTTTCTATGGGCTCTTTTGGCTTCCTCCAGTGAACAGTCATATCTATAATACACGCTTCCTGTTTCACGGTAAATACCTTTGAACCTTTATTTACCACAAACCCCTTAATCCCCTACTTCCTGCGAGTGACCCCCCTTCCCTCCTGCCCCCTCCTGCCCCCTCCTGCCCCCTCCTGCCCCCTCCTGCCCCTTCCTGGAGTGGGACCAGCGCCAGCATCAGCACTGCTAAAATATTCATCAGTCTACTCCACTTTTCCCCCTCAACCGTCACTGGGGACACGAGCGGAGCCGGGGCATCACAGGACTCGCCCTCCTGTGATCCCGCCGCAGATCTGAGGGGCAGATTCACTGGGGCATTTAACGGGGCCTGACCAAACTCACACACAGGGGAAAAAGGAGGGAAAAAGGAGCAGAAGAAAGGCCATCTACACCACTGACTTCAATAGGATCAAGTCCGATAACAAATTGGGAAGTGGAGATTTTGACTAAAAGGTCTCCAGAGGCTGAAGAAGTGTCCGATTACCAAACAGACGGAGCAGCAGTTCTTAAATGTCTAAACTATAAGGGTAAAAAAAATGTCCAGCCAAAGCAACGGATATGAATTCCTCCTGTCAAACTATTTAGAAATAATCTGAATTTGTTATATCTTCAACTTTCTTTGATTTGACTGGTTGTCTTCACTACAAAAAAGGATTTTCTATCATAGTTAAACTGACTTGAATTCAGCAGATTCATCTTAAAAGACCAATTTTAAGTTTTTTTTACTTAATAAGATGAGATTTTTTTACTTGTTTCAAGATATTCATCCTGATTTATCTTATCTCGATATTACAATTTATTCTAAGCACTTTTTATATTAACTCAGTCCAGGTTAAGCCTCTTTAACTTCCTTCTCAAACCAATAAACAACCAATAAATACCTGAAACTCGTGTTTTCTGCTTAGAACAAGATTCATATTTTGTTTTGTTTTAAGAAAACTTGGTAAGTGAAAATTTCTTACTGCACTGGCAGAAAATTTCACTTAAAATAGGACATTTTTACCTCAAAATTGGTATTTTTTTCTTATTTTTTGATAGGCCTTTTTGCAGTTTTTAAGCAGTCAATTAGAATTATTGTAGTTTATTTTGTCTGTATTGTCCTGGATCCAAATACTCAGAAAATTTCAGTTTTCATGTCCCACTTCTCTCTGTCCCTCGCGCTGTTCTTTGTTCGTCTGTACTACATATTAAAAAGTATCGACACACAGGGTAAATGTTTTAAAGAGGAAGTCACATCAGGTCTGTTTCTAATATCAAACCATTTTAGATCAATATAACAGTTTACAATGAACAAAATGTAAAATAATCTGCCACATTTCATTCATTATTATTAAGTCTTCTTTTATTGTTGTCCATTCTGGCCCAAACAACTGAATTCCTTATATTCTATAGAAAATAATTTGAAAAGAAAAAACTTATTATACGTGTGTTTTGCGTATTTATTTCCATTTTACAGATCAAATGTGGAAAATAGCACTTGAACTTGTGCTTTTAAACTAACCCAACACGGCTGCTCATTGTCTGTCTGTAGGCTGGAAGCTCTTTAAGACCAGAACGTGGGTGATAATGACGCTCACTTTTACAGACAAATAAACCAGTGCCACAGACCCAGGCCTTCCTCCCTGTCACCGCGGGGTCGGCGGTTTTGTCTGGTTGCAAAATGGGGTCTGATGTGATGAACGGTCGGCCCGGCTAAAAGCGAACACCCAAACTGCTGATTGGGAAGATGATGGGACAGAGCCGAGGCCACAGAGCTACATTATTGATGACCTTAATGGAGGTGGGAAGGGGGCTGCACATATTTGAGTGCACCACCCCCTCCGTAACTTTACTTCTGCTGAACGTGGAAACAGACTCTGGCGGCGAAATCAACTGGGGCCGATCAGACAGAGAGCGATGTTTTATTTAAGATGAGCAGCTCCGTCGAGACACTTTTATGTGTTTTTGTTGAAAGTTACTGGAGCTCGAATGTCAAATGTGGAAAAAAAAAAAGCTGTTGTAAAATTACTCTGAAAAGTGCAATTTCTTTTAAAAGTTAAGTCAATTTCACTGAATAAACTATCCACTACTTGTCTTTAAAGGCTGAATACCACAAAGTGAAGAAGAAATGAATAAATTCTGACTTTAAAAGTAGCATCACAGATAAAAATAAGTTTAAATATCTCAATAAGTAATGTGCCTAGTAAAGTCTTGACTATATTTAACCAGTGTATCTATTTTTCTGCTTTATTTTAGGTTAAAATATAACATCTTACTGGCTCTTGTATTTCTGCCATGACAGATATTGAAAAATAAAGCAAATGTTCTGATCCACAAGGGAAAGAGCTCGGACAGTAGTTAAAAGTACAGGTTGACAGAAGAAGGTTTGAACCTGTGATATAGTGATAGTTATAATCTCCATCAGCCGTGGGTCATTATGTTATATTTGGCTCATTTTAATCACAATATTCATCTAAAATGAGCTGAAACTGATGAAAAGAAACATGTCCATTCACTTCCATGTTAGAAAACTGCGGTGCCCAGTGGGACCTGATGTAACCGTCATTACGTTTCATTAGTACTAAAATGACTACACAAAACTGCTGAATCCTTCCTGTAACACCGATGAAGAAAGTAAAACTGGAGAATGCAGTTACAGAGCAGTGGGTGGAAGCATTGATCGGCATCATGGCGTCTTGAAAATAAGTGATTTACTCCTAATACAACTTCGAGAGGGTAAATGTGAAGAAGAAACATGGTCCAAACCTCTGGAAAGTCATTTTTACAGAATAAGTAAGTAGTAAGCTTTAAACAGATTAGTTAAATGAATCAAAGTACTTTATTCCTTCTGATTACTCTTTAAAACACACTTAAACTTCAACATTTGAAAATTCCCAAAGCACAAACTGGACATCACCAAGACGAGCCACACAGGTTCTTTCAAAGGCTGCGTGGAGCTCATTACATATGGTCACATTTAGGTTTGTTTACGCATAACTGCAAAAGGGGCTCAAGCATGAGAGCTCAAATTAGCAAAGCAGCCACCGTGAGCGCTGCGGCGTAATTGAAATGAATGAGCAGAGATTTCCCAGTTTAGACCTGACTGCAAAGAAAATACAAGCCACGTTAAGCTCTCGACTTCGAATAATCAGGCAGGTTTGAAGGTTTGAAGGTCTGCCGTGTGTCAAGGTCGAGAAAACGAGTCCATCCACCCTCAGCTCATAGTCTGCCTCCAGATAGTCATAAAAACAAAAAGGTGCTGACAGACGGAGGGGCTGAAAACGCCGTGATTTTAAAGGAGGAAGTTGCTTACACGGTCGACAAGCCATTTCCTCTGACCTCTCACCTCAGCGCTGTACATCACACACACCGGCTCTTAACACACACGGTCTGAACACACACGGTCTGAACACACACGGTCTGAACACACACGGTCTGAACACACACGGTCTGCTGCTCCCAAACAAGAAAATCTGTTTTATATGCCGCCTGAGAGCAGGTTTAAAAACAGACAGAAAAGTGTGACTATAAAAATCAGGTTGTTTACGGTCGACTTCACAATCGAGACTGAGTTTGATTATGGAGCAGGTGCATTTAAAGCTGCACCGTGTCACTTTTCTGTGGAGGTTGCACCAACTGTTTACCTCAATAAAGATGCGTTACCATTTTGCAAAGTATAACAAGTGTTTTTCTTGCTAAAAAAAATACCCACAAACCGTGCGTTCTTACTGTGAGCGAGGCCACTTTTCCACAGATCCGAACTGTAACTTGGCCTCGTGGCACCACCGGCTTATTGCCATGAAGACAGATGAGTTTAATGCCCTAGTGTGGAACATTAGACAGAGAGCATTTACATCTCCTTCCACCAGGAAAGTTACATAGTGCAGCGTTAAGGATTCTACATACAAAATAATTATTCTCATTGGGACAAAATATGTTAAACAAAAATGACAAAATTCAAAACCATTTCTTGAAATTGTAAACTAAATTTTCTAACCAAGATCAGCAGTAAACAAAGAGCAAAAAAATGTTCTTTTGTTTGTTTTGTTTTGTTGTTTTGTTCAAAATCTCTGTTCCACCTCTAATAAATTGCTCTATACAAAAGTTCCCAATCATCTGGTTTAAACACAAGTACTGAACACGTTAGGAAGCTCATCGTTGCTAATTACATACACAAAGTGGGTAAAGTGCCTTGCCAAAGGACACAACAACAGCACTAGAAGTGGAACTGAACAACAAACTGAGCCACTACCATCTTGGATTGAAACTTGAATCTACTTTTCAGTTTTTACTCCTTCCTAGAAAAATCTGGCCACTAGCCCCATGTCTCTTCTATATCACAGAAGTGTAATAAAATCTGGAAGGTGAATCCAAGATGGCGCCGTGTTGTTTTCAATGGCCTGAGCTCACTGGCGCATGACTGCAAAAAAGATTTTCACTTCCGCCTTTACTTCCTTGTTTGCAGCCCAACGTGTGAGGTGGGGCAGCCCAAGCACAGGCCGTATATATGTATATTTACAGTGTATGAGCCCAAGACTGTTGGGCTGTGCCGTCAGAAACCCCGTTCTGACCAATCAGAGTGCGGGCGGCTGGAGCGGAGCGCGGGCTCAGAGCGGGGCGAGGCTAACTCTTACAAAGCTGATTTTTTTGGTGCTTTGATGATTACATTTTTTAAAAAAAGTATTGTAATATTGTAAAACTACAGAAGAATCCTACAAAACCCGACCTTTATGAAGCTGTGGACCCCTGTTAGCTGAACACGGGCAGTTTGATTTCTCAAAAAATACTTTGTGCTTCTGTGGGAGAGTTTTTCTTGGGCTGCAGCTGCAGTTCCTCACTCGGCCACACGTCTGTCTGCGGTCACGGACAGAAGGGGGCGGGGCTTATCCAGCTCTTATTATCAATCAATCATCTTTTATTGTCACATGTGCATATACATACTAAACATACGGCACAGATGAAATGACATTCAAGTAAAACGGAACAACAGACACAATAGACTGGACAAGACCACAAATAGACCAAACAAAAATGTGCAAATGAAAAGTGAGGTAGTGCTAAAATATATAAAGATAAAATATATAAATTATACATCCATGTTCTATATCATCACCTCCATCTGCTCGTATGGGGAACATGACGGCACCGGCAAATTCTGCTTGTTTACAAGGTGTTTGGAGCCTGATTCTGAGCCAGTTTTTCCCTTTTTTCTTCATCAGAGCTGGGACATTGCTGCAGGGCTTTTCACACTGACAAATACAATATGCTCTTGCTCAACAAAACACCCACAATGCAACACTCAGGGCACATACTGAGATAAAGGCTTATTAGCAGACAAAATGCTGAGGACTCATTATAGGACACACCCAGTAGTCGATTCTGATTCGCCAGTGAAAACCTAAATTATTCCCTGGCATCTCAACAGAGGAGTGGAAATGTTCGTAGTAATTACACAGTGAGTTGTTGGAACATAAATAGATTTCTTTCATCTTGTGTTGTTATGACATTTTAGAACCGCCGGTGATCTGAGGAAACTGTGCTTAAAAAGAAGATGTTAAGTCATAAAATTGTTTATATATAGTCTTTACTTTATGGACATTTTAAGTTATAGGACATTTTTAACCCTGTATATTTAGTTCTGCTCTCAGACAAAAAACACCCTGTTTCTTAAAATAAGGTACACAACTTGCTGATGGTGCAGGAGTTATACCTGTCATAGCCACTTTTTTACCCGGACAATTAAGTTCCTGTGATAAAACATGTCCAAAATTATTTAAAAAATCATTCAAAACGGTTCCAGAAGCGCTGTACCTGATTTTCACTGTCTTAAAAACATCATTTGCAGTGGTCCAAAGTTATTTCCCATTGACCTTATACAATCAGAGTGTACTAATGACAATAAAGCTAATAAAACAACAACTAGCAAGCTAATACTCACTTCCTGATTATTAAACAATGAAATTAGATGCAAACAGCACGAGGGCTTAAGAGCTGATTATATAATATATCTGTACTGGGGAAAGACAACGTTTACTCAAATATGAATAAAAGGCCTCACAATTCTAATTCACAGCTTAGTAAACTTTCCCATAGTTAACTCAGCGTTTGTAATGACATAATTGGACAGAATGGTTTTAGTTTGGCGTATTGGACGGTCTCATAAAGAAGATAATTTCTGCATACACATTATTCACCACAGCCCTAAACACACAGTCTACAGCTGACAGAAGCAGATTTATTTCATTCCAGCACATAGACACTTCCATCTGTGTAATCTGGATTATAAAATCACACTTTGTACCATTTTTCCACCTCCCACAAGGTCACCGCTCATACACACCCGATTCTCCACCACCATCTACACCATGAGCCATAAGCAACACTGACTGTGTGAAAATATCCACTGTTCATCTGGTTCACACTTATACTCACTATTCTTCACTTTTACGATCATAAAAAGAGCACAGAGCGAATGCATTTAAATGAAAATTCACTTTATGTGTAATTTCACTTTATGTGTAATTTTGCTGCTGCTGTCAGACTTTACAGTGAACACTGCTAACTCTGCTGCCTGTGCAATACTGGGACCCTGTGCAATAATGTAAGATAGTAATTTATTGTATATATAGTTTTAAGATAGCAATTTATATGATACATAGTTTTATAATCCTTATCTTTATAGATCTTTATAGTGTTTGTCTATTTTTAACTTAACTGTGCTTCTATTGCTGCTACTGTTTCTTGCTGTTCTCTTTATTGTGCGTTGCAACACTGAAATTTCCCCATTGTGGGACAGTAAAGGATATCTTATCTACTGTTATTTACTGTCATTTCAACTTTGGCAGATTCTTAAACATCATAGGTGCATTTTTAGCTCTGGAGATGTGGACAGACTAATAATAATTTTAGAACGGCTTTTAACACTTAGTGGCCCTGTGACACTTTCTTTATTTCGGCTTTGGCTGTTGGAAGGTGCTTTAGAAATAAAGTTTGATTTGATTTGATTAATAATAAAGTGTTAGTCAAACATGTGAACAAAATAAAACACAACTCCAGGTCTGTTTTTGAGGAGGTAACAACATTATAAGACAACTTAAAGCTCACAGGAGTTAAATCAGCCTAATACAGAAGCTTTACATGAGTTTTTTTTAAATAAAGTACACAACTTGTTCATGGTGCAAGAGTTATATTTATAATAGTCGATATGTTTGCCAGGATAATTAAGTCCCTCTGCCAAAACATGTACAAATGATTCTGGCTCGTCTGTTCGGCTTTTACTTCAATCTTCCAAAAATGGTTTTTAAAAAAGGCACTGTCTGATTTTTACCATCTAAAAGAACTTTATTTAAACTTTGCCTGATTCTTAAACATCACCATATAGATATAATATATAAATAGGCTCCCAGTTTTATTACATTTCTGCTGGATTAATGTAATATCATACACACTCCTACTCTGAAAAATACAAATTAAAAATAGGCAATACATTATTTCCCAAGACACTGAGTTCATTATTTGGTCTGGTTTTGAGTCATTCTTACAGTAACACACAGGGACTTACATCATTCTTTATAATGAGGCAGGAAACAGCAAAGTAAAAAAAAAACATTTCACCAGCCTGTATAATCCGCACTAACAACAATATGCAAATGAGCTCCAATCCAAGGAATACAATTGAGACACGAATCCTCCGCCAAAATACCGCCGTGTTCCCACAAAATACCAAATGACTCGAATTTAACAATAAATTACAGCTGCTGAAGAGGAGCCGGAACTGCTCAAATAAACTTGGATCAGTTACAAACAGTTATATTAAACCCAATGTTATAACGAATGATGATTAGTTAGTATTAAAGGGACAATGTTGTGCAAACATTGACTCTGGTGAGCTTTAAGACCTGCCTGAAGTCGCCCCATCGAACACAAACCTGCACAAAAACTGTGTCAATCGTTTGTGCTGCAAAAAGTTTCATTTGTGCTTCTTTAGTTTTGGAGAAATGAACGATTCTTTTACAGGTCAAACTGGGGTCAGACCCACAGGAAGCTTCAAAATGCTCGAAAACGCCCAAAATGGAGTCAGTCGTTTGTGCTGCAAAAAGTTTCGTTTGTGTGATTCTGGTTCTTCAGATATTTGCAGTTTTATTTTCGGCCGATGACGTCGTCCAGAACCTCAGAATGTGAAACAGCCTCAAAACAGGAAGAAAATTATAGAAAACATTTGTATTTGGTTTGTGCTGTTTTGTGCTGTGACAGTTTCATTTGTGTGAGTTTATTTCTAAAATTCTTCATTATTATTTCTGTGGTAATTATAGGACGTCATTTCTGCTCCTCTGACGGCGACAAACTCCACAAAACTAGTGAAGAGAAACGACCTGAGGCTGTGGAAAAGTCTGTTATTTAATGACTAAAGACTGAAACAGACTTTTCCATATGACGCAGTAGTTTTCAAGTTAACAGCTCCTTTAACCTTTAGTTCAGTTGAGATGTTTGTGATGAGGAAACATTAAAACATAGATCAGAAAACACCTTAATATTGGCCCCTTTTTGAGGAAGTAACATTATAACGTAGCTTAAAGTTCACAAAAGCCAATGTTTGCCTAATATAAGACCTTTAATGTTTCTGAATTCCAGTAATCCATAAAAGTTCACTCTTCGTGTGCAGAGAGTATTTCTGAAGCCCAGATTAGAGCTGTTTGGTCAAACTCATTAGAATCGATGCTATAATGAGCCCAGCAGGCTTCAGACCTGTGCTCGGCCAGAGGAAGAGAGGGAACGCCCAGTGGATCAATGCCTCCTCCTGTGGAATCAATGAGTAGTAAACATGATTAATGTCATTAGACTTTACCTCTCTGTCTGCTCCTCTCTTCCTATGTAAGAATTCCCTGTGCGGACGTCACATCTGCTGCTCATGTCAAACCAACTAAACACGCAGGAACAAAACCCAATTCTGAGTATGTTTTTGTTAAGGAAATACAGATCAGAAAATGGTGTAATGATGTGTGATCACGTACAATAGTTTATAATGTGCAATGGGCAATGTGCAATATACTATTTATTAATTATTTATTAACACTTTGCACACAGGCAATGTGCAATATACTAAAGAACTTTACCTTTGAGGCCACATGCAATACATTGTAGAATAGCACTTTATAAGCCGGGTTATTTAGCAATTTCCCTTTGCACTTTAACTGTTTTTTTTTGTTTTTTTTTAGGGTTGTGCAATGTCCTATAATAATGGGCTGGTGCAATACTTATACACTGGCACCTTAACTAAACAGGGCAGCGTGTAATTTCGATCAAATAATCCACCTTCCTTTAGTTGACCTGAGTCTGTGATCCGACCATGTCTGTTTGTATTATTCTATCGTCTGTCAGGTGTTTTTCCTGTGTGTATTTGTTTTATGATCACATCAGCCTGTCGAGGGGCGGCAGATGGAAATTAGCCCTGGGCCACAACCTGAGAACATATTTACATATCTTGTATATGTTCATTAATGTGTTTTGTCCCTATTTAAAATAAATAAATAATAGAATATAATCTAGGCCCTTTAAATATAATGATGTTAACCCTGCTTTAGTGAAATGAATTCTATATCTGCACTGTAGCCTCACCATTTACCCTTTGTCTCTCCACCAGGTGAAACCTACTCAGAGGTCTACAGCCACACAGACCAGTGCATCCCCTGTACACAGTGCACCGGCATGATGCGCATGGAGACCCCCTGCACCGACTCCAACGACGCCATCTGCGTTTGCAACTATAACTTCTTCCTGAACGAGATCACGGCCAAGTGCGAGCCGTGCACCGTGTGTCCCATGGGGCAGGGCGTCTACGAGCACTGCACCCATGACCACGACACGGTGTGCGAGGAGTGTGTGGACGACACCTTCTCCGAGAGGGACAGCCCCCTGGACCCCTGCCTGCCCTGCACCATCTGCGACGAGGACACGGAGCTGCAGATAGAGGAGTGCACGCCCATCAGTGACTCTGTGTGTCATAGTAAGTGTCGCACAGCATCACGCCTGCTTCAGAAAGGGGCTGGAGAGGTGAAGATGAACAGTTGTGGTTCAGTTCCCTTCTGCAGGTCATATTATTGTTGCGTCCTTAAGCAAAACACTTCACTGATCAGGCCAATGGACCAAAGCGAAAACCTGTTAGAGGAGACTGTCGCAATCAGGGAGATGGTGGTTTGATTCCTTTTTATCATAGTTCATACTTCTGTTGAGTCAACGTACAAAAGTCAAGTTAGAAGTTCAGTCGTTGGAGTGGACAGAGCACTAAGCAGAGAGACGGGGGTCCAAATCCCACTTCTGCAGGTCATATTATTAGTGTTGTGCACTCAAACAAGACACTGTACTGAGAAAGCCTTCCTTAACTTAGTCCAGAAAACAAAAGAAAGTTGGAAGCTTAGCAGGAAGAAAAAACACTCCTCTATAACCCAAAAAAATGGTGCTCCAATTCCCACTTCCAAAAGTTCATATTGTTCTGGTGTCCTTGACTAAGACACTTCAAGTTTTCTTTGCATTTTAGTCTAAAAAACAGAAAAATAAGTAGTTCAGGATACGGAGACTGCCCAATGAAATGTGCTCCAGTTTCCACTTCCTAAAATTCACATTATTGTTAGTTAACTCTGAACAAGCCTTCCTTTGTATAATTTATATTACATTATTGCCGTCATTGTGCCTGCACCCGCTTGTCTCGTCTCGTCTCGTTACGATAATCTATGCGGCACGTTGCATCAGGTGTAATTACCGAATTTGAACCAATTGGAACCGATCCCCTTTTAACGAAACCCATTAAACACAACATTCACACGGCATCAGCTGAAATAAACAAAGCTCACCCAACTACAAGAACCCTGTATTATGTCTCCTCCCGGCGAATGTGAACCATCTGTACTTTAAATACAGGTTCAGAGGCAGGTTTCACTCGCAGACGTACGACATACACGTAAAGTAAAAATACCGGAACAGGTGTGAGCCACTACAATTCTCAGAAACACCACAGCCCCTAATAAAAACCATGAGCGTCTGTTTGGACCAGTTACTGAGCTGGGCGGAGTGTGAAGGTCGCACTTAGTCACAGGTAGCAGATAAAAACAGCTCTTTTTGAAGAATAATGGCTGCACATTATGACACTTATGTTTCTCACATAATTATACAGCACATAGCTTCCGACCCACTCATCACCAACAGTAAATGAATCATGCAGTACTTATATATATAATAACTTTAAATGTACTTCCAGAAGTACTAAGCGGCAGGGGCCCATATTACACCATTTTCTGATCTCAGTTTTATTGTTTCCTCGTCACGAACAGACCTGGAGTTATGTTTGGTTTCATTCGCACATGTTTAACACACAAATCCTCTGCACGTTTTGAGTTCTTCTCTCAACATTTTATATTTTTTATGTATTTTTGATGAGGTAAGAACATGAGGACCTGCCTGAAAGCTCACAAGAGTCAATTCTGTGCAATATGGGACCTTGAAGCTGCCTAATAAATACATAATGAACGTTGCAAATATTGGCTCAACTGATGTAACATAGGCCAGTTAATAATGCTGAAATGACTTAATGTTGGAGTTTTGGAGTATCTATGACCTTAATGATAAGATTTGTTGTTCCACAGTACGGCATTAAACTGATCTGTTTTAGATTTTTTCATTTATAGGTGTTTTTTTGTCTCAAAAATACCTTGATATACATTCTTACTGTGTGCGGGCTCACCTCTCACAGATCTGACCTGTAACTTGACCAGGCGGTGTAACTTGCATGGAGATAGATACGTTAAAGCCAGACAGTGGAACATTCCAGACGAAGAAATAACATGTCTATGATGTTCAGTTCAGTTCATCTTTATTCCGGGTTCATGGTCCATTTTTAAAAACAATCGAGGACAGTGACCAAACAAAACAAACCTTTATATTTTTGAAAGAGCCTCACCAGTGTCTCCACAGACTGGACTGAGATCTTATTGCACTGAGCCTCATATTTGTGACTGACGTTATTATTTCATAGTTTGCAGTCTGCAGATAAAACTGCATTAAAGTTCTTAGTAGAGCTGCAGACTGTTCACTGCAGTGACAAACATCTCAGTCGCACTCGTCCGTTGTGGCCTCTTCAAAACCACCCGCAGAGCGTCACTGTGGCACCTGTGGCCTTTGCAAACGCCTTTTTTGATGGTACACACTGCATTAAGGAGTTAAATTATTAATATTTTCAACAAAAGGGTAAGCAGGGTTTAGCAGCGCTGATAATGTCCAACTGTGTGCGTATTCGTGGACGTATTTGCCCACAGCGGGTTTGCACTGCGGCCTCACACTCCGAACATGGCTCATGATTTGCACGTGTCGCGGTGGGAGCCCGGGGGGGTCAAAGGTGGTGTTAGGAGAGACTTTCAAATACCAGGGAGCAGAAAGCCACAGCGTCACAGGATCACAGACTGCTGCAGTGTAAACACCGGGACTATTAATAATGAGCTCTGTCTCCCGCTAAACGAAACGTTACACTTGCGTCGCCAAAACGGCCGAGTATCTTTGACTGAGGAAGCTATAAATTCACTCGAGTCAGATGAGCAGTTTGGGTGGGAGCAGCAGGAGAGACAGAGAACACATTAATGATGCACTGTGTAACTTTTCGGGTATTGTTGTTGTTGAGATATTGTCGCTTTGCCTGGAATATTCCTCATTATGGCATTGCATCTTCAGCATTTATTTGAATATGTGTGTTATTATTGCTGTTGTTATTATTTTAAGAGAGGAAGATGAGCGCTTCAGTGGCTCAGTCAAAGTTCTCCTCAGGATCACAGTGGAAAAACTTCACTTACAGATATTAAAAAGGCAAAATCGGAGGCTGGGCTCGTCCAGTTTTATATATTAAAGGAGTTTTAATGCAGTCGGAGCTTTTCCCCTTTCTCGCCTCTCTGACCTATAACTTGAGCACCTTTAATTTGGATGCAAAAAATGGTTTATTTCTAGTTACTTTTACTTTCTGTTCCATTTATTTCAACAAATCAGAAATATTGCAGTATGGAAACAACACTGCAGGACTCACTTGGTCTAAATGGTCTAACGCTCACGTATAAAATTGTGCACATGCCACATAAAGTACAAAAGAAAATACAAAACAGAAATAAAATTCAAATCAAAATAAAATGAATGTGAACCCCATGTTCCTGAAATGCAGAACATGTCTCCAGGCGATGGACAAATGGACGAGATATAAAAAGGACTTAATGAAAGCGGCCGGATTATTAAAAGAGCCCCATAACTGTCTCTTCTGCTCGACAGTTTTATTAATATATCATGAAAAATGAATGTTCAGTAGATATGAATAATTTGTCAAAGGACTGTGACAGTCGACTGCCATAAAAGGGAAGAAGGGGCGGAGTCAAGGACGATCCAATAACATTTAAAGAAGCTTTCAAAAACACTCTAAACATTTGGATTAAATTACACAGTTTTTGCCTTACGTTATCTCAGTAATGACCTTCTACAAAATAACGTCATGCACTTTACCGTGGCTAATACAATAAAACTTTAAAACAAATGCAACAGATTAGGTGCATTAGCATTTAAATGTAGCTGTGACAGGCACATACTGAAGTGTTAATATACAGAAGGCCAATGATTCCTTCCTGATTTTAAGGATTTTATTCCTTGGGAACTTGGGATTTCGAAAAGAGATGTTGAGGTTCCAGCTGGTTTAGGTTCATGTGCTTTTTTTTTCATTTTGAAGTCGCCATAAAACAACTGAGCCCGTTTATTAACAGCATTTAAAAGAGCTAAACATGAGGTTAAACCCTGTGGCTGCTACAAGCCTTCTAAACTTTAGGTTATTTGTGTACTTTTGCTTGTTACATCCAGATCTATTGTTCTTATAATCTGGATAACTGACAGTAAACCTCTAAATGTAATAACCTTTAGACAAAGAGCTCAGACGTGTCAGATAAACAGGTTCATCTCCTCAGAGCAGTGACGTCAGGTGCAGAACTTGAGCGGACGGTTTTGTTTTACTGACGTGTGCTCCACTCAGGCACGTTTCCTAAGTTCCAGAGGAGCACACGGCTGCAGCGTTAGAAGACTTTCCCTGTTCATTCCCTGTTTATTTTGATATCTGTTTATAACAACAGAGGAGGGAAGGAATCCATATGCCTGACACTGGAATGACACTTGGATACTGAAAACAGATCAGATGTTACTCATAAAATGGTGACCTAAGTGAGGAGTTCAAATAAACAGGTTTTACTACTGGAAGAAGAAAAAAACATGATGACTTAATCAACATTAGTTCGATCAATAAAACTGATTTAAGCATGTCCCCTTTATAGGACTAATGTAGCCTATATCAACAATAAAAACCCAGAGGAATACTTTAAAAGGACGTGCACGATACAGCATCTTGTGAAAGCAGCAAGTCGTGAGGAACAAGACTGAATATAATATTACACATTTACAGGTGTTTAGCTGGACAAGAAGTCCCCACGACTGATGACCCAAAAACTCATGATTCAAGTGAGGGAAGGGCCTAAATGTGCAGGGGAAACAGTCCAAACATTTGCCCCAGCAGCATTGGAGGGTGGGTCAAATGCACTGCAGAGCCAACAACAGGAACAGTAAAGTATTTCTTACCTTATTACTTAATCAGTGTTAAAAATAAACAATACAGGTCCTTTAACCAGTGCATTAAGTTCACATCTAAACAAAGGACTTTTAACTGGCTTTGGAGGTACAGAATTGTCATTATCTGCATCAAGAGCATCTCCAGTTGCAGTTGCATGTGTGGCGAGGGCATTGTCCCTTTAAATGGGCCCCAGAGGCTGCACAGTGACGGGACTGACAGCCATCAAAACAAACTGGCCCCTCACGCCTGTGCACGGAGATCAGATGAACCGTGGGGGCATAAAGGACCCTTGTGCAGACCTCTGAGCTCCCACCCAGGCAGCCGCTCTGACCCCTGCACTGGGTCTGTCCCACCCGACAATACTCGAGCTTTTGAAGAGGCACAATGGAGATGAGGCGGGCACACAGCAAAACAGGCCTGTCAAAAATAAGAAAAAAAATACCACTTTTTAGGTAAAAATGCCCGATTTTAAGTGAAATTTTCTGCCAGTGCAGTAAGAAATTTCACTTACCAAGTTTTCTTAAAACAAGACGAAATATGAATCTTGTTCTAAGCAGAAAACACGAGTTTCAAGTATTTATGGACAGATTTTTCACCTTATTGGTTTGAGAAGGAAGTTAAAGAGGCTTAACCTGGACTGAGTTAATATAAAAAGTGCTTAGAATAAGTTATAATATCGAGATAAGATAAATCAGGAGTAAGTAAAAAATCTCATCTTATTAAGTAAAAAAAAATCTTTAAAATGATTTTTTAAGATGAATCTGCTTAAGTCAAGTTTAACTATGCTAGAAAATCCTTTTTTGCAGCGCATGTCCGGCCACACCAAAGGGAGAAAAAACCACATCCTCCACGATAGATAAATACATCGATAGATTTATTGATCCTTTTCGATCCCTCTGAGGAGAAATCCAGGTGTCCGATAGCAAACACGATCATGCCAAGGCTCACATGACTAAAAAGCAGTTTATAGGATATTACCAGGGACTTAAAGGTGTAAGATAAGATAAGATAAGATAAGATAAGATAAGACAGGACTTTATTGATCTCGCAGTGGAGAAATTCAACAGTCACAGTGGCTCCAGGACAGTTTAGTGCAAAAAGGGAAAAAAAAAAAAAGTGATGCAATCAAGATAAACAATAAGAGCACAAACGAAATATAAATGTTTTCTATAATTTTCTAACTGTTTTGAGCTTCATTTCACGTTCTGAGGTTCTGGACGACGTCATCGGCGGAAAATAAAATCGCAAATATCTGAAGAACCAGAATCGCACAAACAAAACTTTCTGCAGCACAAACGACGGACACAGTTTTTGTAGGTTTGCGTTTGATGGGGCGACTTCACGCAGGTCTTTAATTTGACCTGAAAACGGTTATTGTTATGAAAACTCCCATAAGTGTACACATCCTAAAACCCGTAGCACTGTCCCTGTCAGTCGATAAATCCGAGTCCGTTCTCCCCACATCCATTGTAAATGTTTTCCACTGCAAGAGTCGGGGAAAATATGGAGGCCCGAGAAAGGTTAATGTCCGACCGACTCAATCTGCACTGGACCTGCCCGAGTTTGTGTTTCGGGGCCCTGATTTGATTGGTTCCACTGCACTTTTTGGAGGTGGAAGTTGGTTTTCCCCGAGTCCTGAGCACAGCAGAAAGCAGAACAAATATTATATAAGACTTGCATGTTATACACATTCCCTGGGGTTGTGATGCTAACCAAAGACTTTAATCTGAGTTTCCGCTTTAACACAGTCTGACCATAAATGACTTAAGTGCAGGAGGGGAGCTGATTCGTGCTGTTAAACTCAAATAATGTCACGGTCGCAAGCTAGCTAGCATTAGCCAACAGATCTTTAGTCTCACTGTGGAAAATCAAACACTTAAACGGGATCATGAACGTGTTGATCACTCCTGAAAACGCGTTGTTTAAATCCATTTTATTGAGATTTTGAACTATCTTAAAACCTTCAGCGTTTGCTAATATGTGCATTGTGTCGCCGTGGTAACTGCTAAACTTTCTGGCAATAGAGACGCATGTGGAACACCCCCAGCATGACGTCACTGCAAACTGACAAACAGTGCACCTGATTCTCTCAGGCTGCACCGCTCAAGTTAAGACCTCAGCGTCTCTTTGCATCCAGATGTGAGCGGATTATTCTGAAGCCCCAAAATCTCCAGTTTATATCAACCTGCGAGTCACTTAATACAGACCACAGGGACGGAGGAGAGGAGAGAGGGAGAGGAGAGAAAGAGAGGGAGAGGGGAGAAAGAGAGGGAGAGGGGAGAGAGGGAGAGGGAGAGAAAGAGAGGGGAGAGAAAGAGAGGGAAAGAGGAGAGAGAAAGACAGGGAGAGAAAGAGAGGGAGAGGGGGGAGAAAGAGAGGGGATATAAAGAGAGGGAAAGAGGAGAGAGAAAGAGAGGGAGAGGGAGAGAAAGAGAGGGAGAGGGGGGAGAAAGAGAGGGAGAGGAGAGGGGAAAAGGAGAGGGAGAGGGGAGAAAGAGAGGGAGAGGGAAAGAGGAGAGAAAGAGAGGGAGATGGGAGAAAGAGAGGGAGAGGGGAGAGAAAGAGAGGGGAGAGAAAGAGAGGGAGAGGAGAGAAAGAGAGGGAGAGGGGAGAGAAAGAGAGGGAAAGGAGAGAGAAAGAGAGGGAGAGGAGAGGGGGAGAGAGGGAGAGGAGAGAGGGAGAGAGGGAGAGGAGAGAAAGAGAGGGAGAGGGGAGAGAAAGAGAGGGAAAGGAGAGAGAAAGAGAGGGAGAGGGGAGAGAAAGAGAGGGAGAGGAGAGGGGGACAGAGAGCGGGGAGAAAGAGAGAGGGACAGAAAGCGAGGGAGGTGCAGAGAGGAGAGAGCAGAGGGGGGAGAGAAAAAGAGGGGAGAAAAGGGACAGAGAGAAGAAGAGAGAGAGGGCGAGAGAGAGGGAGAGACAGAAGGAGAGAGAGAGAGAGGGAGGTGCAGAGAGGAGAGGAACAGAGGGGGGACAGAAAAAGATGAGAGAAGAGGGGGCAGAGAGAAGAAGTGAGACAGAGAGAGATAGAGGGGGAGAAAGAAAGAGAGAGAGGGAGGAGCAGAGGAAAGAGAGAGAGAGTAGAAAAAAAGAGAAGAGAAGCAGAGCAGAGAATCTCCCAAATCCCCAGTTTATAGCTGCGTGTCACTTAATACAGGTCACAGTGACATAGAGGGGAGCAGAGAGAGAGAGGGAAGAGAGGAGAGGAGTGGAGAGGTGCAGAGAGGAGAGAGAGGTGCAAGAGAACGAGAGGAGAGAAGAGAGGAGGGAGAGAGAGAAGAGGGAGAGGAGTGAAGAGAGAGAGGAACAGAGAAGAGCAGAGAGAGAGATAGAAAAGAGAGGAGCAGAGGGAGAGAGGAACAGGGAAGAGCAGAGTGGAGCAGAAAGAGGGAAGAGAGAAAGAAAGAGGAGGAGAGAGAGGAACAGAGAAGAGCAGAGAGAGAGATAGAAAAGAGAGGAGCAGAGAGGAAAGATAGAGAGAGAGAAAAGCAGAGAGGAAAGATAGAGAGAGAGAGGAGCAGAGAGGAAAGATAGAGAGAGAGAAAAGCAGAGAGGAAAGATAGAGAGAGAGAAAAGCAGAGAGGAAAGATAGAGAGAGAGAGGAGCAGAGAGGAAAGATAGAGAGAGAGAGGAGCAGAGAGGAAAGATAGAGAGAGAGGAGCAGAGAGGAAAGATAGAGAGAGAGAGAGGAGCAGAGAGGAAAGATAGAGAGAGAGAGGAGCAGAAAAAGAGAGAGAAAGGAAGAGGAGAGGAGCAGACTGGGACAGACGGGTCTGTGCCAAAGTACAGAGGGATCGATCTGAGTCGGGTTTCGCTGAGTGACCTCTGAGCACACACACACTCCACCTCTCTCCTCCACCTCTCTCCTCCACCTCTCTCCTCCACCTCTCTCCTCCACAGGACACACACTCCACCTCTCTCCTCCACCTCTCTCCTCCACCTCTCTCCTCCACCTCTCTCCTCCACCTCTCTCCACCTCTCTCCTCCACCTCTCTCCTCCACCTCTCTCCTCCACAGGACACATAGGCCTATAATGTTGATATTATCTGAAACCTGGAGATGCACTGGAAAAACTTATACATGACTAGAAATTTCTAGATCAACAATATTAGTCTTGATTTGAGTTTTTTTTTTTTTTTTTTTTTTAAAGATTTCTTTGTTGTCTGCAATTTTTAATCATGCAAAACTAACTTAAAGGTGCAATGCATAATTGTCCTGGTCTTTATAAAGAAGTTTTTAGTTTGTAACCTGTGACCTGTAACTTGTCTCCATGGATGAATAATGCTCCACTCTGGAGCATCTCCTTTAAAGGGCCCATAGTTCTGATCTCATCACAAACAGACCTGGAGTTGTGTTTTCTTTCATTAACGCACAAACCCTGCACATTTCAGCTGAGTTCTTGCCTCACACAGAAAACACTCTGTTCCACCTTGTGACCTCATGTCATACAGGAAGTGCTCCACGCGGATTTTTAAACTTCACTAGAATAATTTGGATAATATCAGCCCTGAAATAGTCCATCTCTACTGAGCTAAGAGTAAAAGGAGCTGTTAACTTGAAAACAACCACAGCGCAGACTGATGATAACAGTCACTCAAACACGTGTGAATGAAACAAAACACAACTCCAGCTGTGTTTTTGACGAGGTAACAACTTTATAACATGTCTTAAAGCTCAATATAGGAGCTTTAAAAAGACAACAGTTCTGAATTGAAATCATGTAGAACATTTTAGCGGCATCTGAAGTCCATCCACACACGAGCCCATAGCGTGAGCCCTTCTGATTGTGTTTCTCATTATTAAATGGAGGATATTCACCACATGTGTGAATGGCTTTGATGGGAAATTAAAAACATTTCCTGCTTTTTGACAGATGGTCCCAGTGGTTCAGGTCTGTTTGTGACCAAAAGGTGTGGGTTTGGCTCTGCTCAGACGATTAGTGCTTATTTAGAGCCTTGACAAATGGACAAAGAAAGAAAGAGAGAGTGAGAGAAGGAGAGAGACACACAGAGAGAGAGCAGGGAGAGAAAGAGAGAGGAGGATGCATAAAGTGCTCTAGTTTATTAGTTATTTTACGTGCCAGGTTTATTCATTCAACTTCTCTCAAACCTCAGATCTGCTAGAATCAGGCACTAAAGACACTTGATAAACAACCCCTTCGTTATCACCACTGCAACATTCTCAGTAAATATAAATTGCTCAGTTTTGACAGTTTAATTCTATTTTCAGATCTAAAAACTCTGTTCAAAATGATGAATAAAGCTGCTCCTCCCTTGAAAACACTGATCAAACTTTGCTCAGAACAGACGACTCGATCCACACGTCCACGACAAACAGAAACTGTACGATTCCACAAAGATCCTCGGCCTTTGCACAGTCGCCTTTTCATTTCTGACTATTAAACAGTGGAATAAAGTTCCAGACTCTGAAACAGTCTGGAGACATTCAGCATTTTACTCCAAACCTAAAAAAGCACATTCTAGACACTCAAACGTGCCCACATCAGTCTCATTATACTTGACGAACAAATTCAGCACAACTACATTTATTATTATTATTGCTGTGAGTTTAGGACGTCAGGTTTTATTAATTGTGATGTTTTATTGTGTATTTTTAGTGCTCTGTTGTAAATTGTAAATATTTTGTGTGTTCACCTGCAGAGGGAAAGTAGCAGCAGCTAAATCTGCTGCAGTTCATCTCTTCTTTTAGAAAGATTCATGAATTTTGTGCATGGGCCCTGACAAATAAAGACTAAACTAAACTAAGCTAAACTAAGCTAAACTAAGCTAAACTAAGCTAAACTAAGCTAAACTAAACTAAGCTAAGCTAAGCTAAGCTAAACTAAACTAAACTAAGCTAAACTAAACTAAGCTAAACTAAACTAAACTAAACTAAACTAAACTAAACTAAGCTAAACTAAACTAAGCTAAACTAAGCTAAACTAAACTAAGCTAAGCTAAACTAAGCTAAGCTAAGCTAAACTAAACTAAGCTAAACTAAACTAAGCTAAACTAAACTAAACTAAGCTAAACTAAACTAAGCTAAACTAAACTAAGCTAAGCTAAACTAAACTAAGCTAAACTAAACTAAACTAAGCTAAACTAAACTAGACTAAGCTAAACTAAACTAAACTAAGCTAAACTAAACTAAACTAAACTAAGCTAAACTAAGCTAAGCTAAACTAAGCTAAACTAAACTAAGCTAAACTAAACTAAGCTAAGCTAAACTAAGCTAAGCTAAACTAAACTAAACTAAACTAAGCTAAACTAAACTAAACTAAGCTAAACTAAACTAAACTAAGCTAAGCTAAGCTAAACTAAACTAATATAAGCTAAGCTAAACTAAACTAAGCTAAACTAAACTAAACTAAACTAAGCTAAGCTAAGCTAAGCTAAGCTAAACTAAACTAATATAAGCTAAGCTAAGCTAAACTAAGCTAAGCTAAACTAAACTAAACTAAACTAAGCTAAGCTAAGCTAAACTAAACTAAACTAAACTAAACTAAGCTAAGCTAAACTAAACTAAACTAAACTAAACTAAACTAAACTAAACTAAACTAAGCTAAGCTAAGCTAAGCTAAACTAAACTAAGCTAAACTAAACTAAACTAAACTAAACTAAACTATTAAAGCTTAGGAGGCTTCTACACTTTGGCACCTTGTTATGAATGATACAAACTTAAAGGTACTTTTCTGGAGGAGGCAGAAAGTTAAACTATACTTCAGAACATTCTCCATGGAGATCGGTCCTTTTTATGCCAAAGGAACATGTCAGGTTTGTGGAGATGCAAGCCCACTCAGAGTAAGGACACTGTTGACCTACTGTGATGAGTGCATATTTCAGCTCATGTAGGTGCATCTGTATTTGCCTCTCTTCTTATGACCACTCGAAAAATCGACCTGCAATATTTGGAGTTGTTTATCGCTATGACAACGATCCTAATTTATTTATTTATTTCGTCTTAAAGGTGTTTTGTGTAACTTTTCTGGTGCAGGGTCCGTCAAAAGCCTTTCTCCTTAGTGATGTTATTGCTTTATCTGAAATGGTCTGAAAAGAGACCAAACCAGACCAAAGTTACAGGTCAGCTCTGTGGAGAGGCAGCCCTGCTCATGGTCAGAATGCCTGTTTTTGGGGTATTTTTGAGCAATAAAACCACCTGTAATTGAATAAATGTAAGGTAAAGCTGTTTAATGTCATATCGTGGGGCATTCTAGGTAGAAAAATGACTCCAAATCAAAAAAACAGGTGACGGAATTTACTCCCTCTCCTTTAAAGCAGCTTTGAGATCTGGACAGATGATCCAAAATATCAGTGCATTTCCCATTTCGAGCGCCTATATCATTCAGTGTAAAGTACTGACTCACTCCCGGTGCTCTCTCCGTGGTGGACGGGGGCCAGCGTGCACTAAGCGCCTCCACCACCGCCACTGCTGCAGCCATATAATTACTCCCGCTAATCAGAGCACTTTACAGCAGCTCCTCTGTTCTCCCCCTCCGTCCATCTCCAACACTTCATCCCTCTGTCCTCACTCTGTCTATTAACCTCGGCAGAAGACCGCGTGAATACTGTGCGTTTGTGTGCGTGTGCGTTTGTGTGTGCGTTTGTGTGTTAGCGTGATGGATGGACAGAGCCAGATTGAGATAGACATAGAGGGGAGAGTGTTAGCCGCTGATAAAGAGGTCATTGTGAGCCTGTTCAGAGCCTGATAGCTACTCATCTCCACACCCTGAACTGCCTTTAGCCAAACCCAGGGGTTAACTCCACCGTGAAGCCCTCCAAGCCCCATAAAAATTACATCTCTGGATTCTCCCTCCATGCTAATAAACACCGGCCGGTCTTGTAAAACTCTGGGTTAGTTTTATTTTGTTCGAAAGCCACTAAAGCTCAAGTGGTGTGTAGTTCAGGAGGCCCCACCAATGTTTTAAGGCTGCTATTGTGCTGGAGCAGAGGTATGTGGTCTCCAGAGTCCAGGGTTTTATCCTCTGGGTGACCGCCAGCCCACTCTCCTCGTCTCCGTGCTGAGAAAACTGAAAGAGGAGTGGCCGTTAAATTGAGTTGTACTGCACCTTGTGCAGCCCACAGCTCAAGTCCAAGTTTTCAGAAGCAATATGTCACCAGCGCTGCGCCAGGGGATTACAAGGACACTGTAAACGAGACCGACATAACACTCCGACTATCTTCTGTAACTGTTGGACAAATAATGTGCTATGACTATTAATATTGCAAAAAGCAGTAGTTTAATCTTTCATCTTACTATCAGAACCACTATTATCTTCTTAGGTAGATTAATTTAACCCAAACGACGCCTAATAAGTAAAATCCTGCAGCTCGGGCAGACCTGACCAAAGCCCAGCTCAAGATCTGGAGATGAGTTCCCAGCTGTGGCGGCTCTATGAAGACCGATAAGTTTTATGTCATACTCTGGACGATCATAGCTAAACAAACATTTCTGTAGAATCTAGCAAGAAAAGCCCAAATAAGAGTGAGGTTAGTGGAGATGCAGGTGCCCTCGCAGTAAGGACACATGTTTTCAGTACAATAAACAGTCTAGTTTTCGGCAAACAGATTTAATTCTGTGGCTTCAACCTACTTATAAAATAATAATACGTTTGCCTTATACACTGCTATTCCAGACGCTCAAAGTCAAAGGCTCAAAGTTTACTATTCCATGTGATTTTTTTTAGATAGTTGACACACTTTGCATTCATACACAGGCGATTTGGGTGAAGTGTCTTGCCTGAGGACACAAAAATAATATGAGGAAAGTTCAAAGCGATTTGCTGTTACTACGCCCTCAGAAACTCTCATAGAAAACTTCCTAATTAATCCTGCGCCACTGGCCTTTGGAGAGTTCATCTTTCATTCTTTAAGCACATTTTTGAAAAGGTGCATTTGGGATTTTTTGCCCTAATCTAAAACGTGGCTCTGATAAAGTTCAAAGAGAGAGTTCTTTACCTCAGCATTTTTAACGGTTCCCAGTCGTCCACAGAGAGCTGACCGTCACAAGCACAACGCCAAGTATGACTCAAACCACAAATAAAATGCATAGTTTAAATGGCGGATGAATTCCCACAGTTCCTAAAGCAGAAAATACTCATAGTTTTTTTTTTTTTAATGTCTTTCAGCAACAAGCGGTTTGTGTATTTTGCATTCAGACTATTGTTAGGTAAAAGTCTGAAATGAAGTCATCCAAGAAAAAAAAAAAAAAGAGAAAAGAAAATCAACCAACTTGTCAATGCATCTTGATTATTTTCCAAGTGTAACAAAATATGGACAGCAGATTAGATCCAGATGGGAAACATAAATATTTGGATGATCAAACTCCAGACCACTAAGAAAAACACAGAAAGGTTCCAGGAGAAACTAAACTGTTTCTCTAAGTATTTCTGGGAGTTCAGCATTGCCCATCAGCACAAAAGTTACATGTTGTTGTTGTGTCCTTGAGCAAGACACTTCGCCCACTTTGCCTTTGTATGAATGTGACACCACGTTCAGTTGTGAATAGTTGGTGGTTCAAATTGCCAGTCTTGCTTCTGTCAGTCTACACCAGGGCATCCTTGAAAAACATGTGATGTGAGAAAGATCTCCTCTCCACAGATCTGACCTGTAACTTCACTTAACCCCTGAAGACCTGAGGGCAATTTTAGTACATTTCTCCTCGCTTGCATTTTTTCCCTAATTTTGCTTTTAAAACTGCCCCTTTTACCCCTAATGAAGTGTTCTACCTCCTTTTGTTCAGTCCAACCTGTTATTTCACAATCTGCTGCTGTAGTTGTGTCATGAGGCTGTGAGAAAAGCTACAGGACCAGAAATAGACATGAAAAAATAAAACGGAAAATAAAATTCACACTCTTTTATACAAAACACACAGCAAACATGTAAAAACAATTTTTTGGACATAAAAAATGCTTAATTTCGGGCCTTAGCTACAAAAATGCAAAATCTCAAGTCTGTGAGTAAATTAAAAATCTCCTTATTGCCCTAAAAACAAAAAAAGTGCAGTGGCTCCATGACTTTCCTGGTCCAGTCCTGGAAACAGCTCCTGTCAGGTCCAGGGCCAGAGCCACAGCACTTCTGCATTTCCAGGTGTTTATTACATTTGGATTTGTTCATTTGGACTGAAATAAACCTTTAAATAAAAATAGAAAGAGATGCACAATTACACACACCAAGATGTGTCATTTTCCATGTGTGTGAGAATTAACTCCACTTAGAGCGACTTTTTCCCTCGTTATAAACACACACAGTCAGAGGAGTCGACCATCTTGACTCACTTCACTCTTTGGCAAAGTTTGGCTCGATCAAAATGGACGGAGCGCATGAGTTTGGGGAAAACAAAGTTCCTATTGGACACTCGTTTTGCTCCCGTCATCACACAGCGTGAGTGTGACGTAGGATAAAGCCGCAGAAATGTACGGAAACCTCTATGTCTGCACTTTCAGAGGGGAAAAGGACGTTTCTGTAGGTCTTCGAGGGTTAATAACATCTACCGCTTTTCTCCACGGTGATAGAAGAAGAATTTATTTCCCACTGTGTAACATTTCAGGCAAAGCATCGACATCTCCACGGAGACAAGCGGGAGGCGGACCCTCCACCGGAAAAGTTACACAATGAAACTTTAACAAAGCATCTCTCCCTCGCTTTTCACACCTCCCGTTCACGGCTGATTCCATTTGCAGGTCGGGTTGCAGTTTTAATAGCGTTAGGCAGGCCTGCATTAGCTGTGATGTATGGAGAAGCAGAGGAAACCTGACTACGGCCTGGGAAAAGGTCAAGAAACGCATGTTATATGGCCAGTTCCAGTTGTCTGAGAGCTCCCTCCCATTGGACGCGTTCGAATCAATAGCGCCGCTTTAAATAGGCCCAGCTTGGTTCCTGGTGCTAAGTATGGCCAGCACATGTACAGGATTTTTCCCCTCTATGGAAAATACTTTGTAGCATCGCAGAAAACCGATCTGCCCCACGGGATGCGAGAATGCCCAGTCATCCCACGTCACGAAGCCACGAGAGAAGTTTTTCTTTTTTTTACATTATTATTTGGGATTTGTATGCGCATGCTGAACTTTATCGTCCCGCAGGGGAGTTAAAGAGAGTAAATGTGCGTAAATTATGCAAAAAATCAATGCGGAGAAACTGGACGATTCGCCATGTCAGTGAAAAACTAAATATGTGTAGACAGGATCTGACTGTGATGGTCCACTGAATCATATATATTTCTCTGCTGACCGCATGGAGCATAAACGCTGTAGGAACTGTCACCAACGGAAAGCAAAAGCAGATTTTTGGCTTTACTGACATCTGCCATTTACAGAGCTGAAGCAACGGCCCTACTGCTGTTTATTACCACTTCTATCTGTCTACTACTAGTACTATGAATACTACTATAAGTACAACTACGACTACTACTCCTATTACTACTACTATATTACTAGGTCTGCTGAGGCTACTATAGACCAACCACCACTAAAAGACTTAAAAATATAAAAAATAGTATTTGTATCAAGGTGCAATTAGAGTTATAGATGAGAGGACGACTAGAATAAGACATTTTACTCCATTTGTTTATAATGAACATCTCACTTTGCACCTGCTTTGACCCATAACGAGTTGAAACTTTACCTTCCAGACTAAAAGATGAAGGCCTCATAGTTTCGTTTTCTCCTCAGAGCCTTGTGTGTCCTTGAAGGAAAAGCTCCGGGTCGATTTGGGGTTAATCCTGTGAAAGCTCCACACAAATAACAAGCTGCAGCCGCTGCTCTCAGGCAAATTCAAGCCATAACTACAGGAGACGTGCAGCACTGCTCTGCCTATGGACTGTAAAACAATCCAAATCACAACGAATCAGCTGTGTTTTAAAGGTCCTACATGATGCAAAAAGGACTCTTATGAGCCTTAAGCCGTGTTATAACACAGTTACCTCCTCCAAACATACCTGGAGTTGTGTGAAAATGCGATGAAGTGGAAGTTTTTAGGTTAACGTTATCCAAATATTCTAGTGAAACAAACAAAACTCAGGAACAGTATTTTCTGTTTGAGAGAAGAACTCAGCCTAAATATGTAGTTTTTGTGTTGTTTGTGATAAAGAAACTGTTATAACATAGATAATACTGTAATATCGGCATTTTAAGTTGTTTTGTCAAGTATTTTTTTTAAAGTAAGAGTTGTAGTAGCTGACGGAGCTTTGTCAGTCCAACTTTGCTGTATGAAGAAAGCAGTGAATGTGAACATGGATGAGCCTGAGGGTTTGTGAGAGCGACAGCAAAGAGATTTACATGGACTTCCACCTTTCTGGATTCAAAAACCAATATAAAAAGTAAACAAATAAATGCATACGGCATCTTTACTAATCAAACTATATTTATGTTAAAAAACAGCCAATTTAATCATGTATATGATCTTTTGCACTGTGTTTTATATTATGATTATGATGAACACAACAGTGAAAGATGAGACTAGAACTTTGCCTTTTGACAGTTTGTCTGAGAAAACAAAGTTAACCACAAAATAAATGACATACGAGCAATACATTTAAAGGTGCACTGTGCAACTATTCGTTTGTGTGTCGTTCCTCTGCCCACAATGTTCCACAATATGACATTAAACAGCTCGACTTTACATGTATTAAATTACAGATGGTTTTGTAGCTCAAAAATACCCAGAAACATGTATTCTGACTGTGAGCGGGGGTCGCCTCCCCACAGATCTGACCTGTAACTAGGTCCGGTTTGGCCTCCGTGAAGATAGAAAGGTTTAATGCCGCACTGTGGAACATTCCAGAAAAGCAACAGATAGACCCTGCACCAGAAAAGGTTACACAATGCACCTTTAACATGCAAATGAAAGAAAATGTTTTATTTCTTACAGTTTTAACATCAAACTTAAACTTCAAACTGACCCAACGCACAATGTTATTATTTTATGTGGTAAAAGAACCCGTAAGAACCGTACAGAGACTCACTTAGGTTTGAATATTAATCTACAATTGCTCAAAAGTGTGTCCGGTGACGCAGTTTCTTGAAATTGTTTTGCCCTGAATGCGTCACAGTCCAAAATGATATAAATTAGACTAAATACTAAATCCAAAATTGTGCTCACCGGGAAAATGGAAATGGAACAATTTGGGGGGAAAAAGAGTTTTTGTAGCTGGACTAGAAACCAAAGCCCTTTCACGGGGAAGACGGTGAAGAGAAGGAAGCGCTCACAGTGATGAGCTGGTAAAGACGATCACAGAGCACAGGATCAGAATAATAATCATAAAGCAGGTTTTAAGATACTTTTTCACACCACAGCACTCATATGGTCAAATATGTTCTATATAATCCTGGTTTAAAATGGCGCTGCAACATTCTATAAGCACAGGTATGAGCAAAAAGTAAAATAAGACTTGGTAATATGCAAATTATTGTTGTGATATGGGGAGTGGAAGAACCATCAGCTTCATCAGATGTACAGTCTAACTATTCTGGAAGAAGGATTATGGATTTTTCCACATTTTTCCTGGAATATTCCACAGTATGGCATTAAACATACCTATTTTCATGGAGAAAGGCAGGTGACCGGTCAGATCTGAGGAGAGGCGAGCCTTGACAGAAAGCACGTTTTCTGCAATGAACACATCTGAAATAGAATAAATGTAAGATGC
This sequence comes from Odontamblyopus rebecca, assembly GCA_030686955.1. Taxonomy (NCBI): domain Eukaryota; kingdom Metazoa; phylum Chordata; class Actinopteri; order Gobiiformes; family Gobiidae; genus Odontamblyopus; species Odontamblyopus rebecca. Next base: position 37,516,841 of record CM060667.1, on the reverse strand, counting down.
ACATTTAATGTGATACTGTGGGATATTCCAGGAAAAGCAATAACATTCCATAACAAGCAGAAACAGTCTGAAACAGTTTGAAGTCCAGTTCAGCTTTGCACATTCGGCTGTGCTCTAAGATACAGTGGTCAAAATAAGAAAATACCGTAGTTTTATATACAGATACTTAACAGGCCTGAGATGTCCTGACACATGACGACTTACATTTGGACATTTGGATTCACTCTGTACACGCGAACACCCTGAACACCCTGAACACCCTGAACACCCTGAACACCCTGAACACCCTGAACACCCTGAACACCCAGAACACCCTGAACACCCAGAACACCCGAAACACCCCGAACACCCCGAACACCCTGAACACCCTGAACACCCTGAACACCCTGAACACCCTGAACACCCTGAACACCCAGAACACCTCGAACACCCCGAAACACCCCGAACACCCCGAACACCCCGAACACCCTGAACACCCTGAACACCCCGAACACTCTGAACACCCTGAACACCCTGAACACCCCGAACACCTGAACACCCTGAACACCCTGAACACCCTGAACACCCCGAACACCCCGAACACTCTGAACACCCCGAACACCCCGAACACCCTGAACACCCCGAACACCCCGAACACCCCGAACACCCTGAACACCCTGAACACCCCGAACACCCCGAACACCCAGAACACCCCGAACACCCCGAACACCCCGAACACCCCGAACACCCTGAACACCCCGAACACCCCGAACACCTGAACACCCTGAACACCCCGAACACCCCGAACACCTGAACACCCTGAGCACCCTGAGCACCCGAACACCTGAACACCCTGAACACCCTGAACACCCTGAACACCCTGAACACCCTGAACACCCAACCTTATCCCAAACTAGGCTCATTTTCCCTCTGCTTTCAGCGTCTCAGCCAAACCATCTGTCTGTGTGAGGCAGCTGCTGTGTGTGTGTGTGTGTGTGTGTGTGTGTGTGTGTGTGTGTGTGTGTGTGTGTGTGTGTGTGTGTGTGTGTGTGTGTGTGTGTATGTCTGTGTGTGCGTGTGTCTGTACGTTCAGCCTATCCACATCTGCTCTGGGACCTGGTGATTACGGCCCGGCAAACAGGCTCTGAGTGTAGATATGAAACTGTCTCTGCCGTGATGCGCTTCAGCATATAGACACAGGAGAGCGTGTGGTGGTCAGATATACTCAAATACACTGTATTTAGTTGGACAGCTTGTGTATTATTCAAACAAGATCACTTTTCTGTCCAAAATCATCAAAACTAATGATTTTACATAATCTGATGTGTGGTTATATAGTTTGTATAGTCTGTGTAGCCCTTATTAAGTACAAAGAAAAAGAAAAATCTGAATATGGATCACGACGGAAGGATTACACAGACTTCTTAAGGAAATGGCAAAAATCTCTTTGAGGACAATAAAGATGATCTCATACGTAGCACTATTTACATTACTAAAGATGCTGTTGTGCTGCTCCAAAACCTGGACAACTGAAAGCTGAAGGACATCCATCTTAAACTAAATCTGTTTAAGTCCAAGCACTATATGATTAACTTTATTTTATGGTGCTGCTAATTTGCCATTTCAACATGTTTTCCTCCCCACTGTGGCCATTAGGGGGCGACACATATTCAAACCAACCATCTGTGGTGATTTAACAGGTTCAAGCATCAAGTTTTCCTACACATATCGTATTCAGGGGTTTCAGTTGTCCCTTAAAGGTGACATTTTGAGGACATTTACTATGGCAGTGGCAGTATTTTTTATGATTATGAAAACCAAGCTAAACCTGAAATACTATTACAAAGGCTTCCAAAGAAAGTCTGTAAAAAAGATCATAATATGGACATTTAATAGTAAAGTTATTCACTGAGATTTTCACATATTAATGCTATATTCCTTCCCTCTATTTACAGATCCTTTGCTTCCCACATACATCCCTCTGACAGACACAACCACGTCACAGCTCTCCACAAACGACTTCTTCCCTGATGGATCTGAAAGCCCGTTGCCGGGGGAAACCACCACTTCCAGCTCCGGAGCCCCGCGGTTCCTGGGAGGGGGGCTCGACGAGAACCTCATCCCCATCTACTGCTCCATCCTGGCAGCCGGCGTGGTGGGAGCCATCGCCTACATCGTCTTCAAGAGGTAACTCGTCATTCACATGTGATTTATGAATGTGATCACGAATATATCTCTAAGAATATATTATAATGGGTCTGTCTCAACGTTTATGGATTTTTGTTATGGGAATTTCATGATACCACATGTGATACCAGTGACACACGATTCTAATCTGTAAAAAAGGCCTATCGAAAAATAAGAAAAAATACCAATTTTGAGGTAAAAATGCCCTATTTTAAGTGAAATTATCTGACACTTACCAAGTTTTCTTAAAACAAGATGAAATACGAATCTTGTTCTAAGCAGAAAACACAAGTTTCAAGTATTTATGACAAGATTTTTCCCCTTATTGGTTTGAGAAGGAAGTTAAAGAGGCTTAACCTGGACTGAGTTAATATAAAAAGTGCTTAGAATAAGTTGTAATATCGAGATAAGATAAATCAGGATGGAATATCTTGAAACAAGTAAAAAAAATCTAATTTTATTAAGTAAATAAATCTTAAAATTGATCTTTGAAGATGAATCTGCTTAATTCAAGTCAGTTTAACTATGCTAGAAAATCCTTTTTTGCAGTGTATAATGTGTAAACAGACAAAAGTCATATTGAAGTGTTATAGGATCAAATCAAATGAACTTTATAGCCAAAATAGCACTTTTCTGGTAATCACAAACACTCTATATATTAGAAACTTTTATTGAAAGGGCAGTATGAGCAATATGGCACCTGAAATTAATGCTACGATATGAATTTTTATTGTGGAACATTTTTGGGAAAGCAGTCACATCACCATAAAGACAAACACAAGTTTCAGTTTTATGAGACTGTAAATGTTTTCTCTTCTCTTATATAAACTGCGCATTCATGAAACTATATAGAAGATGCATTCCCTCTCTTGTATTTTATTACTGCTAATTTCCTTTGACACTACATCCATATTATTAACCTGCGCCTGGTATATAGAGATGAAGAAGTTCCTCTAAAGGTCGCCACACTTAATACATTACAGCCCCCGACACTTCAGCGGGCATATGTGTGCAGGCAGAGCACATCGGTAACAGAGTAAACAAGCTCATTATAAACATTGATTGGGCAAAACTGCCGACAAGGGGGAAAAAATCTGCTTCGAAATCCGCAGCGGAGTCACGCACACATCTGGGTAAAGCTCCTCGTGTAATTATCGTCATGAATCAAAATACTTAACACCCAATATATCATAAAGAAGACATGATGACTAGACGCTACCACTAAAGTCCTCATAAATATTTAAGATATTGACTGCGATTCAGCGTCAGGAGAGAATTGCAGAGCTTAATCAGGCCGTAATGGTTTAAAGTGCTCTTGTTGACAATTGGAGTTTCTCCCATTGATCACGCGCATGTAGAGACTAAGAATAGCATCGTTATTGTCGGCACAGTAGATTGAATCGGATCAACTGTTATGATGACGGGAAACCAGAGTTTGTTATGTTGTGTTTTAGCTACAATTTAAGATCAATAATGCAGAGAAATTGTCCTCAAATACAAGTGCTTCAAAATAATCAAGGGGAAGTCGTGGGTTAGGAACGTATCCATGTAACTTGTAGATGTTAACTCGAAATCAACCACTGCATGACATCACAAGGTGGGAGAGAGCATTTTATTTATTTATGTATTTAATATGGACATCACATTGGACAACCGGATGTGTTGCCTAAGTGTGTTTGCACATGTGCTAATTTTCAGCACCAGTCCACAGGGGCTTTTAGAAAAGATCGCACAGTTCCATCCATCCATCCATCCATCTTCTTCCGCTTATCCGGGGCCGGGTCGCGGGGGCAGCAGTCTAAGCAGGGGCTCCCAAGCTTCCTTCTCCCCAGCCACTTCCTCCAGCTCCTCTGGACGGACCCCGAGGCGTTCCCAGGCCAGCTGAGAGACATAGTCCCTCCAGCGTGTCCTGGGTCTTCCCCGGGGCCTCCAACCCGTGGGACATGCCCGGAACACCTCCCGAGGGAGGCGTCCAGGAGGCATCCGGACCAGATGCCCGAACCACCTCAGCTGGCTCCTCTCGACGTGGAGGAGCAGCGACTCTACTCCGAGCTCCTCCCGTGTGACCGAGCTCCTCACCCTATCTCTAAGGGAGCGCCCGGCCACTCTGCGGAGGAAACTCATTTCGGCCGCTTGTATCCGCGATCTCGTTCTTTCGGTCATTACCCAGAGCTCATGACCATAGGTGAGGGTAGGAACGTAGATTGACCGGTAAATCGAGAGCTTCGCCTTTCGGCTTAGCTCTCTCTTCACCACAACGGTCCGATACAGCGACTGCATCACTGCCGACGCCGCACCGATCCGCCTGTCAATCTCACGCTCCATCCTCCCCTCACTCGTGAACAAGACCCCGAGATACTTGAACTCCTCCACTTGAGGCAGAGACTCCCCACCCACCCGGAGAGGGCAATCCACCTTTTTCCGGTCGAGAACCATGGCCTCGGATTTGGAACAGCTGATTCTCATCCCAGCCGCTTCACACTCGGCTGCAAACCGCCCCAGTGCACGCTGCAGGTCCTGGTTCGATGGAGCCAACAGGACAACATCATCTGCAAAAAGCAGCGATGAAATCCTGTGGTCCCCGAACTGGACCCCCTCCGGCCCCTGGCTGCGCCTAGAAATTCTGTCCATAAATACAATGAACAGAACCGGTGACAAAGGGCAGCCCTGGCGGAGTCCAACATGCACCGGGAACAGGTCTGACTTACTGCCGGCAATGCGAACACAGCTCCTGCTCCGGTCATACAGGGACCGGACAGCCCTTAGCAAAGGGCCCCGGACCCCATACTCCCGGAGCACCCCCACAGGGCACCACGAGCGCACAGTTCAAGTTACAATTTAAAATGTGAAAAGACAATTTTTTTTTTCTTTTTTCTGAGCTTTGGAGATGTGGACAGCCCAGTTATCCCGGATTACTCAAACATGTGTGAATTACAGCAAACACAAGTCCAGGTCTGTTTGTGATGACGTAACAACATTATAACAGAGGATAAACGCTTACAGGATTCAATATCGCGTAATATACCGTATTTTCCGGACTATAAGTCGCACTGGATTATTAGTCGCACTTTGGAGGGCCATTTATTTTGTAAAATCAGAGACCAAGAATAGACATTTTATCTTGAAAGGGGAGTTCAATCAATCAATCAATCAATCAAACTTTATTTATATAGTGCTTTTCATGCAAAAATGCAACACAAAGCGCTTTACAGTGATTAAAAAAGAACAATCCCACATTTCCCCTCCACCCTCCACAAAGATAAACTAAACAGACGAGTCTAGAGATTATAATCCCACATAAAGATGAACTAAACAAGTGTGTCTAACTGTGACATAATGACCTTTATTTACCACTAACTGAAACAGGAAACTGGCGGCATGGTGGCTGAGTGGCAACACTCAGGCCTCACAGCAAGAAGGTTGCGGGTTCGATCCCGGGTCACCCGGGCCTTTCTGTGTGGAGTTTGCATGTTTCTCCCGTGTCTGGATGGGTTTCCTCCGGGTACTCCGGTTTCCCCATCAACCTAAAACATGCAGCACCCCTATGAACTAACATCAAGGACCATGTTGTCCACCCTCCTGTGGGCTCACCACCTGCAGAGGGGTTCATAGGGGGGGTCAGGTGCTATGAGTATTGGGCAGCACGCTGCCCCCGCGACCCAGCTGGATTAAGCGGGAGAAGATGGATGGATGGATGGATGGATGGATGGACCTTGAAACAGGAAACTATGAGATTACTACCGTGACAAACTATCTTTATAACTCTTTCTTTCTATCTCTATACTATCTTTATAACTCTCTACACTAACTATAATAACTATCACTAACTACTACAGAGAGAAAGGAAAATAGAGGAAGAACAACAAAAGGTTAGTAAAATAAGAGTTATAGTACAATACACAACAATAGAACAGAGTCCGGTGTGTTCACGTCACATATGAACAATTATTCACGTAACTAGAGCATTTTTAGCCCACAATGAGCTTTTTTTGTTTTCTTCATTGCAGTTCGAGTTTCTTCCGCTTTTCTCCAGTCAAACGCAAGTTTCTCACTCACTCCAAACTTTCTTTCTGCTGCTCGATCACCGTTTTCAGCTGCGTATTTCATTACTTGCAGCTTGTAATATTCAAAATACAATTAACAGTTCTATATTTGAAATGATATATTTTAATATATAAGTCGCACCTGAATATAAGTCGCAGCAGCCAAACAAGCCGAAAAACCGTGGGGGGAAAAAGTGCGACTTATAGTACAAAAATACGGTAAGTCCTTTAACGCTTTGCCTGGAATATTCCACATTATAACTTTAACCTTATCTATCGTTATGGCAACAAGCAGGTGACACCGCTTTGGAGGTATTAGTTACACATCTTCCTGCTGATGTAATTATGCTTCTTATAACACATCCATTTACAAGGACATATTATTATTCACTCGGTGCCTAAGTATTTCCCACTCAATAAAAGGAGCTGTAATCCGTGTTAATCGCTGCTCCCGCTGGGCTCGGAGAACAGGTCTGATTGGTGTATTTGAAAACACAGCAGGTCCTCAAACCGTCTGTGTTTTACCTGCGCTCAGAACACGAAGAGTCGACCCTCCGTGAACAGCTCAACTTTGTGTCAGATCACCTTTTTTTCTGTTAGAATGTTTTCATTTGTCATTTGGACAGATCACTTCAGTCAGAACATGAGCTCGTCCTCCATTTTGAAGTGTTAGTGGCAATAAAAAAATTCTGGTAACACTTTATAATAAGGTGCCTTAATAAACAGCAAACGAATCATTACCTAACCCTTCATTAATATTTGTTAATTCTGACTAAAATGTCTATTTCGCACAAGTTAATAGTTTTTTCATCATTAACTAAACATTAATTGTTTGCATGAAATCGATGTATTAATGTTTTAACAAATAGAAAATAATCTATTAACTAATATTTATTAATAGGAACTAAATGTGTCGTTGGCTCTGCTGATCTCAGTCTGAACCTCTCCTCACAGGATCACTGTGGGTTCAGTTGGTTAAGTGCAAAATGTAAAATATTTTCTATCGTTAATAAATTTTACAAGTAAAATAGTATTATATGTAAATAGTTAATAATTACGCCAACTGAACCCACAGTGATCCTGTGAGGAGAGGTTCAGACTGAGATCAGCAGAGCCAATGACACATTTAGTTACTATTAATAAATATTAATAGAATATTAGTTAATAGATTATTTTCTACTTGTTAAAACATTAATACATCGATTTCATGCAAACAGTTGATGTTTAGTTAATGATGAAAAAACTATTAACTTGTGCAAAATAGACATTTTAGTCAGAATTATCAAATATTAATGAAGGGTTTGGTAATGATTAGTTTGCTGTTTATTATGGCACCTTATTATAAAGTGTTGCCAAAAATCTGTGTGTTGACCATTTTTCTTTCATCATTATACACTGAATAAAACTGTATGAACAAGTAGGGCCAAAGTGGGGCTCTGAGAACTTGAGAATAATCTACAGTTTTTTAATAACATTTTGTATTGAAAAGACTGTGAGGAAACTGGAAGGAGGACAGGCCTGTCTATTTCCAAATATTTAAAGTCAATTTAATCAAACTAATGCACATTTATTTGGCATTTATTGCATTACAGGTTTTATAGGTCAAAATTATCTGGAAATATTGGCATTCTGACTGTGAGCGAAGCTGCCTCTTTACAGATCTGAGCTGTAACTCGGCCTGGTTCAGTCTCCATGATCAGTTTTAGATTCAAGATTCAAGATTGTTTATTTGTCGTATGCAGGTTCAACACAAGGTCGACAGGGCAATGAAGAACCGTTGACTCGCTCAGATATTCATGAAGTACTAATATCTGCAATAAATAGAACTGTTAAAAAGTACAATATAGTAAAAATATAATAAAATACAGATATAATACAAATGTAATAAAATATAGTCATGTACAAAGGTGCACACTGTGACACATTTCAGACAAAGCAATAACATCTCAATGGAGAAAACGCTCTACCAGAAAGGTTACACGATGCACCTTTAAGGCTACAAAACATCATTGTAAAGTGATACTAGTGCGGTCCATATTCATACCTTCAGATTCACTGAGAACATTTGTCGTTTGCTGCAGGTGGAACAGTTGTAAGCAGAACAAACAGGCGGCTAATAACCGGGCAGCAACCAACAACCAGATGGTGACCCCGGAGGGCGAGAAGCTGCACAGTGACAGCGGCATCTCTGTGGACAGCCAGAGTCTCCAGGAGCAGCACCAACAGCAGCAGCAGCAGCAGCAACAGGCCCAGGCAGAAGTGCAGAGCCAGCCGACACATGCACCCGAGCAGATAGGTGAGAAGCATACAAGCCCACATAGACACGTACATGGACGTTTGTTTAAAGGTGCACCGTGTAACCTTTCTTGGGAGGGGTGCTGTTGCAGATGTCTATATAAACCTTGGTTTTCACACCGTAGAAGGAGGGAGTATGTAGCAGACCAATCAGAGTGCTGCTTTTAGTGCTTATCCAGGTTCACAAGAAATTAAAATTCATTATTATTACACTGGCAGCCTTCATTTTGTAAGTAAGTTTATTTCTATAGCGCTTTTCACAGACATAGGTCACAAAGTGCTGCACATACAAAAGATTAAAAAAAACAAAACAGCATCAGATACATTCATATTAAAATCAGTTATAACAGCTCTAAAACCTAATAGGGCCGGAACGCATTGACACTTTCTCGAGAGCGGAGGTGAGGAGTCGGCTCATTCCAGAGTTTAGGGGAGACGTCTTGAAAAGATCTGTCGCCTCGTGTTTTAAAACTTGTCCGAGGGCCAGTGACAGGTTTTGGCTGGTGGACCTGAGGGTACGAGCAGAGGCGTATTTTTCTTTATCAGATCTGTGATGTGAGCTGGAGCCTGACTGTGTGGGGCCCTAAAGGTCAACACCAGGATCTTAAAGTGGATACGGAAAAGAACAGGGAGCCAGTGTAAGGATCTTAAGATGGGGGTTTTAAGGGTTCTGGTGCTGGTGCGGCCGAGTTCTGAACCATCTGCAGTCGGGTAAGATCCTTCTTGCTCAGGCAGGTAAACAGAGGGTTACAATAGTCTGGAGGACACAAATGCATGGATCACCATCTCTAACTCAGTTTTAGAAATCATCGTGCGAAGTTTAGACATATTACGCAGCAGAAAAAAGCAGTTTTTAGTGAGCTGCTTGGCGTGATATTCTAAAGACATCGCATCATCAAAAATTACCCCTAGATTTCTTAAGTTGTTTTGTAAATTTCCCAGGGCACCTAAGTGTTGTTTAATACTGGGGACAGAACTTTCTGGAGCAACAATAAGAGTCTCAGTTTCATCTGTGTTTAACTGAAGGCTGTTGCCACTGAGTCACTGTCGAACAGATGACAAACAACTAAGTAAAGATGTGAGTTTATGCATTTCCGAGGCCTTAAAGGAGCAGTAGAGCTGAATGTCATCCGGAAAAAGGTGGTACGTGACATCACTAAACTGCTGCATAACTGAGCACAGGGGAAGAACATAGAACAGAAACAGAAGTGGCCCCAGAACCGAGCCCTGAGGGACTCCACATGGCAAATCAGCACTGACATCACGTGGTTGGAAAGAAGGTTCTACCCTTTTGTCTGCTTTTAGAGAATAGATTATTTGGATAAAACACGCAGAACGTACTTATTTCCAAAATTGAGGCATCCCAGCTTTAAAGTTTATCTCCTGTGCTTGAGCCTGCACATTGTTAATATCACACACCCGTGGATCATTATGTTATATTTGGACATTTTAAATTGCAGTATTTATCTAAACGGAATCAATGACAGAAACAAGTTCACTGACATCCACATTAGAAAACCGCAGCACCAATGGGAGCTGATGTTGCCATAAACGTCATCACAACAAAGAGTTGGCACCTCCAGTGCATAACTGCACATCACGCTAGCAGGCTGCAGATTCTTTTGCATCAAAATTACTATGTGACACTGCCAAATCCTATGCGTATCACAATTAACAAAATTAAATTAGAAAATGAAGTAAATACAGGGCAGCGGGTGTGTGCCGGTGGCGGTTAATAAGGGGGTTTATCACCAAAATTACACTTTAAGATTAAAGATTGCTCAACCTGGCACGAATCACTCCAAATACAACTCCGGGAGAGTAAATGAAAAGGAGAAACAACTATAGCACGGTTAAAAGCTCTGGAAAACCGACATGATAATCACAGCATGTTAATAATACAGCTTATGCCTCTCAGATTCGTATCATTCAGAACAAAATACCTCAGATTAGTGATTCTGCACAGTCCTTTTTCTGTTTTATTCATACACCGCCATGTTCGTTTTGACAGTTCCAGATACATTTCCAGACTATATTTCTTTAAAAAGTACTGTAAAAGTATATAATCTTACCTTCCAGCAAGGAACTTGGCAAACTAAACAAGGTAAGTTCCTAAAATCAATTAGACAAAGAACTTCTGTTTTTTAGTACTTTTATTCAGTTTGGATTTACTTGAAACACGTCCGTCTGCATTGACTTTATAAGCTTAAACTTTCTTGCCCCTCTCCATGTGTCTCGTTAACATTCAGCTAAACCCCACAGAGTTCACAGCCTTAAGCACAACTCAGCTCTGTTCCTCATTCATTTATCCCACCAAGATGTTCCCTGATATGTCAAACATGTGCGGCTCTATCGGGACTGTGTGGCCGTATTTCCTTTTGAGCCAGTGCTTGACTTTGTGGAATGAGATCAAAGATGATATTTTACTCATGACTGAATATTGCTGAGAGAAGCTGGGCCGGCTCCGTGCATGCAAATACCTCTGTACATGATATATCTTCACCCACAGGAATGTGCAAAGCTGCTGTGACAGGAACACGCTCAATATTAGTCCTTATGGTTTTGTTGTTATTTTGGCTGCAGGCATTTTAATGACGAATGCTCAAGTTTGACATAAATATTACGACTGACAGAAAGCCGACACTGTCCTTTACTACAACTGTGCATGCCAACGACACAGTGCGCACAGGCCGGGAAACTGCATCTGCCTGATCTACAGCGGTACTACCATACTACACCTCTATATTTGTACCAGAGGGTGCTTGGAGTATTCTGGGGGTGTCTGTAGCACATATTTGGCGACGTAGCAAAATCAGACTTGTTTTGTAAGATGAACTCGGACGAGCCATCTGGATGAAGATAACGTTTCAGACGCGCGGTGCTTCTCAGTGGGGAAGTGCATTGAGAGACAAACGGCAAAGTGCTTTAGTGGAATTACATTAGAGTAAATCAACTACGGATCTGAAAGTTTTATTACAGAAGTTGTTTGTTGTCTCACCTGCCTGTATTGTTCTAACTCCAAGGTCCTATATTGAGCAAAGCTGACTCTTTTCGCCATGTTAGAACACTGTTCTGATAAAAACATGCCTGGATTTGTGCTTTGTTTTTGTTTCTTTCACACATTCATTATCACCAACTCTTTATTATTAGTCTGTCTACATTTACAAAGCTCAAAATGCTCTGTTCCACCTTGTGATGTCATGCAGCGGCAGTTTCCAAGTTAGTTATTTCTCTTCAGTCCCGAGTCCATGTCCTGTATTTGCCTCATTGTTATAAGCTGAATCTAAATTTACAAAATAAAACAGCTCCGGTCGATATATATTGATATTGTTTATAAGGTTGGGCAACATTCACAAATTCAGAAAAAATCTGTTATTTTCTCTCCATTTTAGTTTTCTACATTATACAAAATGAACTCCTGTGAGCTTTAAGTCCTTTTATAATCCCCGGAGTTCCACCTTGTTCCACCTTGTGATGTCATGCAGCGGCAGTTTTGAGTTAACAGCTTCTTTTACCTTTTGTTTAGTAGAGATGATAGTGAAGGCATATGGAGTTTAAAAACACAGTGGAGCACTTCCTGTATTACCACATGGCATATCAAAGGAGGAACGTTCTGCTTTCTGTTAGCAAGAAGAATCTAAATATACAGAGTTTGTGTGTTAAACATGTGAATGAAACAAAACACAACTCCAGGTCTGTTTGTGATGCGGAAACAACAGAATAACAGAGGAACTGTGTAATCTGGGGCTTGTACTATTTAACTTTAGTATATGGTGGATGAACTGCCGCCTGGTTCTCCCCAGAGACGTTATTGCTTTGCCAGAAATGCCCCACAACTTAAATACACATCCCTGGAGAAGCAGTGAGGCCACCAGACCCAGTTACAGGTCAGATCTGTGATAAGGCGATCTCTTTGGATAGTGAAGGATATACTGCTGCTGTCATTTTTTCCCCCAGAAAGATTAGTGTCTAGATAAATGTACAGATAGTCAGGTACACAAAAATAATTGTTAAAGTTTTGTCAGGTTCTCAAAATTCCTGGCTGTGGTTGGATTAAGTTGCTTGTGCCTGTCGTCTGAATATACGGCAGCTAAAGTTATTTTTTGAATCAGGGAACATGATAAATACATTTTTCCCCCTTATTTAAAGGTGCATTGCACAATTTTTCTTCCATGGTAGAGATTAAATCTATCTAACTCAAGGGAGACAAATATATCACAGGTCAGATCTGTGGAGAATGAGGATGTAACACTAACCAAAATATCGTGCTGTCGTATCGTCAAAGGTCTCACACTAATATCGTGGACCATCACAAATCACAAGTGTCTTTGCTTAAATGAACAGTTCTGATGCAGAAATAGCTAAAAACAGAGGGAACTACATAGACCATGATCCTTTGCTCCGTTTCAGTGCAGACGACATGAAGAAATAACTGTTCTAAGCACTTTTACATCTTCATTCTTAAGTCTGTGAAGCATTTTTAGAGGAAAAAGGAGCAGATTCACAGTTTTTTAAGCCTCCACAAAATAGTGCAATAAATATTGTACCAGGAGATGTTTATGGTGTAAATCTGGTCCAGAGAGATTTGGATAATGTTCCATCCCTAATGACTATAAATTTTGCACCAAATGACAAACGAATGTCAGTCTTTTTATTCTGTAGAATATCATAATATCGTGAGTCTCGTCACCATATCCTGAGCTTTCCCACAATATCACAATAAATATCGTACCGTGAGGTTCAGACTGTGATAATATCGTATCGCGAGGCTTGGATATCGTTACAGCCCCAGTGGAGGTGACCTTAAACAGGCAGAATTATTGGACTTTTGCGCAATAGAAACACCTGTAATGATTAAATGCTAGATAAGTGTGTTTAAAGCCAAATCATGGAACATTCTAGGCAAAGCAATAACATCTCCATGGAGACAAGCAGGTGACGGACCCTCCACCAGAAAAGTTTATTTATATCCTCGCATATTTATATTTAAGTTATTCACGTACAGAATGGGAAAACTGCTCTTGTGCAAAAAACTGTGTATTGTAACTGAATCCATGAGGCCGACACTCGATCTCAGTGCATTTCTCTAGTTTAAAATCACATTTCCCCTTCTGAGCCCGTCATATATAATATTATATATATGTGTATATATAATAGCCTGTCACGTATTATATAGTGTTATAATATCCAAACCAAACAACACTGTCATAAACCCTCCTGCTCACTGTGTCCTTCATAGTCTCCATCACTAATGAGCCCGAGGAAAGTCTCATTCAGTTTTTTTTTTTTCTTTTGTTTAGCGGTAGAACAAAAACTATGACCAATAAAAGGATGAATTCCCCCTCTGTGATTGGCTGAGTGGTTTGTCGACTGCTCTATTAACTTTGGCACCTCTTAAAGTGATCGGCTCATTAGCAGGTGTTAGGAGACAGGATCCAGCCCGGGCCTCATGCTTCTCATAGTCAGATCCAGCGCTAGCGTTTACTATGTGCTAATTGGCAATAGCAACGCCTGTGGGCACGGAAGTATTAGACAAAAAAGCATATTTTCTATAGTGTAAAGACCACAACATCCTCTAAAACAACAATGTCCTCAGAATTATGTTATAAATCCCCGATAATCACAGGGGGTTTCCTGCTCCCATTGAGAATACTTTTTGGCAGCTGAAGTAATGGGAACGAAAACAAATCGTATAAGCTCTTAAAACAGCTGTAAAACTGTAAAAATGCATTACAGTGTGACAGCGTATGAGACCCAAGATGGAGAGCCGAGTGTGTGTCGATAAGCTGCTCACTGCAGTCTCCCCATCTCCATCTGAATCCTCCGCTCTCAGCTCCACGCTCGTCTCTGCATTTTCAATGTGTTTAAATTTTAAACAGGTTTGAAGATTTCACCCATTTCTCTTCAGTCCCGAGTCCATGCCCTGTATTTGCCCTCACTGTTAAGCTGAATCTAAATTTACTAAATAAAACTGCTCCAGTCGATAAATATATTGATACTGTTTGTAAGGTTGAATAAGCTGGACAACGTTCACAAATTCAGAAAAATCTGTTATTTTCTCTCCATTTTAGTTTTCTACATTATACAAAATGAACTCCTGTGAGCTTTAAGTCCTTTTATAACGTTGTTCCCTTGTTGCAAACATCCCAGGAGTTGTGCTGTTTCATTCATGCATGTTTGATCATTTATTATTAGTCTGTCTACACCTTCAAACCTCAAAATGCTCTGATCCACCTTGTGATGTCATCAGACAGTAGTTTCCAGGCCTGAAAGTGTCCAAATGATTCTAGTGAAGAAGTTTAAAAACACAGTGGAGCACTTCCTGTATCATCAAATAACATTACGAATTAAACAAGAGTTTTCAGCTTGAGAAAAGAACTTAGCCTAAAGGAATTTTATCCTAAAACTGCCAACAACAAAAAACAATGTTTCATTTGTGTAAATTGTGCCAAACTTGTGGTCAGAATTCTCCCTCTGGTGATGCATCAGTGGAGCTCTGGACTTTCTGTCATTTTCAACAAACTGTTCAACTTTTCTTCACAAATTGCTTCTTGATTTGTGTAAAACCATAAATTATATTTATAACAGGTATTATCCCAATGACTTAAGTTAAAATGAGAGAATCATCAGAACATCATACGCACTTTCACCTTATCTGTCCAGGAATGTAATTTAGCACCTTCTGGTTATGAGGTTAGAGTCTTAACCACTGCTCCACCCATTACCTGACACCTCTGATTGGATTATATTACAGAGAAAAGCAGCAATATTGAAATATTGAAATACAATAATATAACTTGTGACATTTCTCTAGTATTAAAAAGCCCAGATCATCACTGCTGTAGAAGTCCTGAGATAAAAAGATGGAATAAAAGCTGTGACCTTTGACATTCTGACTGCTCCAGACTCTCGGGGAAGTCTGAAGATGGCAGAGTGTCGCCCTCGTCATGTGGGCAGATGACAGTTCGCGGTGACGCACAGATCGGCTTTCACCGAAACTAGAGCTGAGCCATATGACTCATATAGTCTCCATTATCCTGCTGTGTAATGTTCCTCACAGCAGACACGGCTCCTGACGTCCGACTGCACAGGCCCTGCACAAAACAGACAGGCCCCGGTATGAAAAAGAGAGAAAAGTGAAGGCTGTATTGAATTACTGAAGAGAATACTCGGAAGTGAGCGGTTTTGGCCAGTTATAGTTAAAGGTGCAATATGTAACTTTTCTGGACCTGCCTGAAGTCGCCCCATCAAAGTCAAACCTGCAGAAACTGTGTCCATCGTTTGTGCTGCAAAAAGTTTCGTTTGTGTGATTCTGGTTCTTCAGATATTTGCAGTTTTATTTTCAGCCGATGACGTCGTCCAGAACCTCAGAATGTGAAACAGCCTCAAAACAGGAAGAAAATGATCCAAAATGTTTGTATTTGGTTTGTGCTGTGACAGTTTACATTTGTGCGAGTTTATTTCTATATAGAATAACACAGACTTTTCCACAGCCTGTTAGTTTAGTTTTCGTCACTAGTTTTGTGGAGTTTGTCTCCGTCAGCTGAGCGGAAATGACGTCCTATAATTACTGCAGAAATAATAATGAATAATTTTAGAAATAAACTCACACAAATGAAACTGTCACAGCACAAAACAGCACAAACCAAATACAAACGTTTGACATCATTTTCTTCCTGTTTTGAGGCTGTTTCACATTCTGAGGTTCTGGACGACGTCATCGGCTGAAAACAAAACTGTGAATATCTGAAGAACCAGAATCACACAAACGAAACTTTTTGAAACACAAACGACTGACTCCATTTTGGGCGTTTTCGAGCATTTTTCTTCTTCCTGTGGGGCTGATCCCAGTTTGACCTGGAAAAGAATCGTTCATTTCTCCAAAACTAAAGAAGCACAAATGAAACTTTTTGCAGCACAAACAACACAGGTCTTCTCTGGTAGGGTTCTGTCATCTATCATCACCATGGAAACGTATTTTTCTCCAGACCAGCAAGTGGCAAAAGCCAGAGCCCTGATCAGATCTGTGGAGAGTAAGAACAGGTATTTAACGGGCAATAAAACATCTGTAATCGAATCGAATCAAATCGAGATAAATGTGTTTTTGTGCCATACCACGGAACATTCAAGCCAAAGCACTGACATCTCCATAGCAACAAGCGAGTAATGTTTATGTGGAAAAGTTACGTAGTGCACCTTTAATGCACATAACAGAATCCACACGGAAATATCCTAAATTCATTACTGTTGATTCTG
The DNA here is from genome assembly GCA_030686955.1 of Odontamblyopus rebecca. NCBI lineage: Eukaryota > Metazoa > Chordata > Actinopteri > Gobiiformes > Gobiidae > Odontamblyopus > Odontamblyopus rebecca. The sequence goes on along the minus strand of CM060667.1, from coordinate 37,500,081 downwards.
GCTTTCGTCCTTCTGAGGTGGAAACAAAAAAATCATAATTTCCCACACGTGACTTTTATGCCAGATGCCCTTCCGAACATAAACATAAAACTGTGGGTTTGTAACACAATTTTAAGTGATTGAAAGATATAATCAAACTATTATCCATAATCGAGTTGAGAACCATTTCCTTTCTTACTGAGAGACATTTCAATCAACGTTATTGCCATTTTCAAGCAGGTTGAATCAGAGAGTTAATAAATGTGTACAGACTGCGCCCGTGGAGAGCACTAAAGCTGAACTACTGAAGAGTTTCCCAAGGACTTTTCGTGATTACAGCAAAACCATCTCAAGTTCAAACGCAATCAACAATTTTCACTTTACCGTAGAGCTGCGGGTCCAATCAAGACCAAACAAAAGCTCTGATTAGAAAGAAAAAAATCCACTCTGGCAGTTTGAGTTCACATTTAGCTTCAGACCTGGTCCAGCCTGCACTGATTCCTCCAATGACGTTACATTCGATAAAGCATTAGGGAGTGGACCATGTGGCTAAAATTATGAGCGAAGTGGGAATGAGGTGCAGGGCCGGTGTGCAGAGCAGGTGACGGCGCTGTGGGGGCGTATATGTGGGGGGGTATATGTGGGGGGGTATATGTGGGGGGGTATATGTGGGGGGTATATGTGGGGGTGTATATGTGGGGGTATATGTGGGGGGTATATGTGGGGGTGTATGTGTGGGGGGTATATGTGGGGGTGTATATGTGGGGGGGTATATGTGGGGGCGTATATGTGGGGGGGTATATGTGGGGGGGTATATGTGGGGGGGGTATCTGGTAGCAGGTGCGTGTGTGTTGGAGGATATGGGAATGGTTCGGATCAGTGTCTCTGCTCTGTGTCACCAGCGCTGCCTGTGGAGTGTCTGCATAAACAGGAAGGATGAGGGGATGAGGGGATGTGAGCCTGGGCCATCTGCATAAAGTGTGAACCAAAGCAGAGGCGCCAGCGCCAACAGAACACAAGGAGGATAGAAAGAGAGAGAGAGAGAGAGAAAGGGGAAAAAAGGTGCAGGCTGAATTCTTTGGACTTATTGTGACAGTTCCCGAACCATAAGTGAAGAGGGCTGTGTGCACTGCAAAAAAGGATTTTCTAGCTTAGTTAAACGAGTTAAACTGACTTGAATTAAGCAGATTCATCTTAAAAGACCAATTTTAAGATTTTTTTACTTAATAAGATGAGATTTATTTTTTACTTGTTTCAAGATATTCATCCTGATTTATCTTATCTCGATATTACAACTTATTCTAAGCACTTTTTATATTAACTCAGTCCAGGTTAAGCCTCTTTAACTTCCTTCTCAAACCAATAAGGGGAAAAATCTTGCCATAAATACTTGAAACTCGTGTTTTTTGCTTAGAACAAGATTCATATTTCATCTTGTTTTAAGAAAACTTGGCAAGTGAAAACTGCACTGGGAGATAATTTTACTTTAAATGGGGCTTTTTTTACCTCAAAATTGTTTTGTTTTTTTCTTATTTTTTGATAGGCCTGTTTTGCTGTGTGAATTCAATATCAGGAGTGTCAAGATTATATTTGTGTATTATTATTATTAATTCTATGTGCGTATGTGTGACATGTTGGAGTGTGACAAGTATTATTCAGTATCTGTAAGAACTAAAGATAAGAAGCACAGAAGGCAGAGCTTTAATAGATGTACCTGCTCTTTTACTGGTTAAAAATAACGTTCACAAATGGATTTAGTATTGCTGTATTAACATCAGGTCAGAGCCCTTTAGGGTTTACCGCAAATTGGTTTTAGTTCTGGGATCTGAATGAATTGTCAGGCAAATCAAATAGAGAAGTTCACTCTGCTTTTTCGGTGGATAATTGGGAACCGTGTGAACCAGAGCAGAAATGGTGTAACTGTAAATAAATCAGCATTAAACAAACTATATTATTGAAAAAAAAATAACTCTTATGAGCTTTAAGTCATGTTAGAATGCAGTTTCCTCATCAAAATCACACCCTTTGTTGTGTTTTGTTGTTGATCCTGGTTTATTCGTCTGTCTTCATGTCCAAAGCTCAAAATCCTCAGTTCCACCTTCTGATGTAGATGAAGTTTTCGAGTTTACTGTACAACTACTTTCACCTTTGGTTTAGTAGAGATGGACAGTTCCAGGGCTGAAATTAGCAGCACTTCCTGTATTTCCATTGTGTTTTCTAAACCTCTAAATGTGCAGGATCTGTGTGTGAAGGAAACACAACACTGCTCTGATCGTCTCTGACAAGGAAACAACATTATAACAGTGCAGAAAATGGGCCCTTTACATTGTCATTATAGTTTTGTATTGAAATGCATCACAATAATCGCATAAATAACCTGTATTTTCAAACCAGAATCCTCCATTTCCCTGTTGCCAGTTGTGTGCTGTAAAACTAAGCGAATACATCCTTCACCAAAGCCCTGCACACTGCTCGTCTGTAGTAAAAGTTTGCATTGACGGAGCCCCAGAATCCGCACGGACCCTCTCAGAAACGCCTCTACATTCTCCGTGCGTCTCCATGGCATCGCCCGGTCCTCCGCAGGTTAAGAGGGTTCTGGGAAAAGCGGCCGTTTGTCCCTCGTCCTCATTAGCCTATAACGACGGCGCTGTGGGCTTTCACTGACAGAACAGGGACCTCCAGGGACCGGCACAGTGACAGAAAGAGGAGGATTGTGAAAAGCAATTATTTTTTAAATCTGTGCTCATCCCAAAAACGTGTGAACTAAAGTGTCTAATTAGGGTGTTTTTGGCAACACATTTTATTTATTCGTTTTTTAAATCTGACTTTTGGGTTTGGGTCGTATTAGGAGTAATATTGGAGAAGTTGTCGTGGTAATTGAAGAGGTGATCATGCAGTTGTGAGTTTAGCAAAGGCCTTTTCTATTTGAGTAATTGCCTGGAACATTAGCATTAACAAAATCTGTATTTATGCCGAATTAGTGATGGCAGCCAAAGCAATACATTTATAACATAGTAAAAACATCTAATTAACTATTAACTACACAGCAAAAAGGCCTATTGAAAATAAGAAAAAACTACTAATTTTAAGATAAAAATGCCCCATTTTAAGTGAAATTTTCTGCCAGTGCAGTAAGAAATTTTCACTTACCAAGTTTTCTTAAAACAAGACGAAATATGAATCTTGTTCTAAGCAGAAAACACGAGTTTCAAGTATTTATGGACAGATTTTTCCCCTTATTGGTTTGAGAAGGAAGTTAAAGAGGCTTAACCTGGACTGAGTTAATATAAAAAGTGCTTAGAATAAGTTGTAATATCGAGATAAGATAAATCAGGATGAAATATCTTGAAACAAGTAAAAAAATCTCATCTTATTAAGTAAAAAAATCTTAAAATTGATCTTTTAAGATGAATCTGCTTAATTCAAGTCAGTTTAACTGTGCTAGAAAATCCTTTTTTCCAGTGAAGTGTTTAAAGGTTCACTGTGTCACTGTCGATATTAATGATCTGATTTAAATTTAAATCCACATTATGGTGTTAAACTAATCTGCCATTTATTCAACTTCAAGTGTTATTTATTGCTCAAAAATATCTTAAAAAACACGACTTCTTACTGTGAGTGGAGTCGTTTCTCCACAAATCGAACCTGTAATGTGGCTTGCAAGTCTCCACGGAGGTTCTTAAGTTAAAGGCCAAACTGCGGAACATTTTGGGCACATCACAGAGACAAGCAGGTGACGGACCCTCCACCAGAAAAGTTACACAGTACGCCTTTAAATTTTGAAGCACCAACTATTAGGATGTTTGGTTTTCATTCCCCTGACTGCGTTTCATGGGCACGCGGCACAGGGGAGTGACAAAAATAGCTGCACAAAGTGTTTGTGCTGAAAGCGCCGTGCATCTCATTTAGGTCTAATTACTCTAATCAAACGACAATATAACTTGAGTGGAGCTGCTTAGTGCTGCCTCCACCACTGCCGCTTTAAATACAGGTTAAAATGGAGCCTTAACCAACGGGAATCCTCCTGTGGTTTAAACACTTCACGTCTCTCATTCAGCGGCTCTGTGCAAACAGAAATCTCATCATTATCCGACTCTGGAGTTATCAGATTATTGAAATGAAATAGTTTTAGTTAATGTGAGTGATGTGATTTCCCTCTGATCACATGTGCAGGTTTATGACAAGGAAAATTATGCAATAAATGTACATAACTAATGGGACAAAGACAAAAATGAAAGAGTAAACATTAGATTTAAAGGTGCACTGTAGCTTTTTTGTTGGGTTTCTACGGATACGTCATTGCTCTGTCTGGAATGTTACACAGTGTGACATTAAACAGCTCCGCCTTTCATTTACAGGTGGTTTTGTAGCGCGAAAATACCTAGAAAAACAGACACTGTGACTGTGAGCAGGACTTCCTGTAACTCGGTCTGTTTTTGTCTCCATGAAGATGGAACAGCTTTAATACTGAGCTGAGAAACAGACAAATCACTAACATCTCCATGGAAAAAAGCATTTGACGGACCCTCCAGCAGAAAAGTTACACAATGCACCTTTAAGAGTTATATGCAAATCTCAAATAACAATATAATCTGACATGTGATATGTAGTTATTTTTAAATGTGTTTTGTCTCATGAAAACAGCTGATACCTGTGGGTGTTCGACATGTGTCTATTGGTGACAAGTTTTTTAAAAAATACAAAAATGTATTTAAAACACACATCTTCAGGGGTCTGTGATGAATATGAGGGTTTATGGTCTAGTTTAGGTGTTTGATTATCAACAAAAACTGTGAGAACTTCTATCTTGTGACTGTAGTTTTATGTTGAACCACACAGATCACTTCACCTGTTGTATTTCCCACAGAGTCTGCTCCTTCTGCTCAGATTGTGTTAAAATAAACATCAGATTAAAGCCTAACTTGACCAGAGCTTGTGACAGAGCAGTGCTTTCAGGGAATGGAGATGACGCCTGCTGCAAAGTATCACGAGTTACTCTAAAAACCCACACAAAAATCAGCTCTAATGACTTTGTCATCTGATTATTCCAGTGATCTGATTTGTACTTTCTACCCAAGTGCACCCGGTGACACATTTCTGTTTTTTTTCGTGCAGTTGTGCGAGTAGATGGAGGTCTACAGCCCGACTCCCCTCCTCCTGAAGTCTGAAGAGAGGACGGGACGGCGCACGGCAAGAGGAAGAGGAACTCCAAAAAAACCCAACACAAAACGGGGGCCACGCAATGAATGTAAAACAGACTCGAGTAGTTTTTTGGAGCAAAGACTTGTGGACTTGTGTGAAATCCCCCGTCCCGGACCATTGAGGAGCCTCTTCATGTAGAACAGTGGAAAACTCAGTGCCTGGACGTCTACGGCAATACCGACCACTCTGTACCAACATCACTGTACGAGGACACAGAGGATTCACAGTGTAATCTTAGTTTAACACTTTTCGAGTTATGGCAAAGTATCAGTGCCATCATGTGTGTTCAATGACTTCTTTTTACATCAGATGCCCTACATACGCTTTGTGTTCATCGAGGGTTAGAACTGTCACACGTCGTGAGTGCAGTGGCGAAACAAACTATAATCCTTTTCTTTTTAACACATTTGCAGATCCCCCGCTAGCACTTCCTGTACAGTTAGCCCCGCCCGCTACACCTTTAGCATCTCCTGTTTATTTTCTTACACATCTGGAGTATATTTCACACGTTTTGCACGGATGTTGCTGCAAAAGCCGTTCATTTTCTGCTGGTGGAACCTCAGAAATTTAGACTGTGATAATAGCATCGCCAGAAAGTAGTTTTGCTCTGGTTTTGCCACATTAAAAAAGAAAATACAAGTCGACTTTGATACTAAAAACAAAGATTAACACTCGATACAAGTTTCATTACACCAATGATTCAAAAATATATATATTCTTGGACATTATAATGTGATTTTCAACACAAAATAATGGTAGTTTATCCGGTCTTGTGTAATAGTTCAGATACGAATCCTGACTATTCTAAAACATTTCCTGTCCTATTTATGTGATTTCAGTATCAACACTCACAAGAACAAAGGTTTTGCCTGACAAACCAGATTAAGGAACGAGACTTTGGTGCAAATACTGTTGGATCGAATATTGGCTTCTAAATATCGGTTCATTCGATATCCTAAATCTATGTAATAAGACTATTTACTGGACGTAATTTGCCCCAAAAAGCAGTTGTGTTGTTATTTGAGGCGTAAAAACAGCTTCATAACACATTTGAATCAATTTTGTCTCATTATATTTTGATTTTTTTTTTTCCGATAGCGGCTATTTATGCGATTTCAGCATCGATATTTACCGAGTTCTAGTTTTAGCCTCAGTTGACGTCTCCTAAAACTAAACGCCACCGCGACTTCCTTCCTGTTCTCCGTCCGTTTGGGCTTTAAACACACACGGGCCGTTCAGGCCTAAAAAGGTGAAAGTCCATTATCTCCTCATCTCTCCGTTGGCCTTTTCCTCTTTCCTCCCGCCACAGTCGACTGTGACTCGACTGGACCCAGCGGCGAGTCGTGAGTCACTCCTCCACTTTCTCCTCCTTCTCTTTATTTACCACAGACGATCTTCCCTCCATTAGAAGCACTGGTGCCATTGTTGAGTCATAGTGTTTGAGGGGAAAGGCTTGATTACACTGCAGGCTCTCTCTCTCTTTCTATTTCTCTTTCTATTCCTCCCTGTCTTTTCTTTTGCCCTCTGTTTCTCTATTTCTCTCTCTTCTCTATCACTTTCTTTCACCCAGTCCCTCTCTCTCTCTCTCTGTCTCTCTCTGCTTCTCTTTCTCCCTCTTTTCTCTCTCTTTGTCTCTTTCTCTCCCCATCTCTCTCTCTCCACTCTCTCTAAATCTATCTCTTTATCTCTCTCTCCCTCTTTCTTCCTGTCCTTCCTTCTCTTTGTCTCTCTCCCTCTTTCTCTTTCTCCCTGCTTCTTTCTCTCGCCATGTCTCTCTCTTCCTGTCTTTTCTCTTGTCCCTTGTCTCTCTTTCTCACTTTATCCCTCTTTTTGTCTCTTCTCTGTCACTTTCTTTCGCCCTGTCCCTCTCTCTCTTTGTCTCTTTCTCCCTGTCTTTTTTCTCGCCCTGTCTCTCTTTCTCTTTCTCCCTGCCTCTCTCTCTTTCTCTATCCATGTCTCTCTCTCCTTGTCTTTTCTCTTTCCCCGTCTGTCTTTTTCACTTTCTCCCTCTCTCTCCTCTGTCACTTTCTTTCTCCCTGTCCTTCCTTCTCTTTATCTCTTTCTCCCTGTCTTTTCTCTTGCCCCTGTCTCTCTCTCTTTCTCTCTCTCTCCCCCAGTGTCTTCAGTTTAACCTCCATGTCCCAGAGTTGCACTTTCGTAGTATTTCTGTTACTTTCGTAGTATTTCTGTTCTTTTATGCCGTTGCTTCACTGGTTTGGGTCACGTCTGATTCAGCACCACCTCTGAGAGCGAAGATACAGGAATCCTGTCAACAGAACAGCTGGAATACTGCACATGCAAACACTATTTACTTATGTAACAGTTACAGTTATAAAAGTCAGATCCTCTTTTCTGTTGAGCGTCTGGAACATAAAACGACATCTGACAGGAGAATGTCGGACGTCTCCCAAAAGCACAGATACAGGAAAACAATATAAAAAAGAACAAACCGGATTAAGGATGCACCAGTCTGATGCTGGAATGAGACTGCGGCGCCGATACTGTTGGATCGAATATTGGCTTCTAAATATCGGTTCAGTCGATATCCTAAATTTACGTCATAAGACTATTTATTGGACGAAATTGGCCCCAAAATGCAGCGTTGTAGTTGAGACATAAAAACAGCTTCATAACACATTCGGATCAATTTTACCTCATTATATTTTTGTATTTTTTCGCTATTTTCAGTCTCTGTATCAGTCGATAGCGGCAGATCCTTAAAGCTACAGTAGCAAAATCGATATCCGAAGTGAAAAAGCTGAATCCCTAAACCCTCTTTAAACCAGATCCTCTTTTCTGTTCACTGTCAGAAGGTCTGGAAGCATAAAGCGTGACGACGGCGTATGTGCTGCACGTGTCTCCCAAACGTGGACGGCATCTCTCCAATATCGTCTTACATTAAAAACAAAACAGATCACTTCTTTTACCCCAGATTTAGTGCTTCTGCTGGTGGATTCTGCAGAAATTCACAGTGTTTCTTAGAGCTTTAACTGTAAGAGGCCGTGTTTGTGTGGCCCATACATTTCTCTGAACGGCTGATCAAAAATTGCGGTGACAGTTTCAGACTAATTATTCTCTGTAAAAGCTGTGGTCTTGGCTCGTCGGGCGATTAAAGTCCAGTTTCTCTTGCACATAAACACAGTGAGACCACAGAAAGGCTGGAAAGGTGCACGGGAACATTTTAGAAACACAAATGATTAAAGTCAGTCAAACTTCTCTGCAAATGAAGTGCACATTTTGGATCTGTGCATCTTTATTTGTAATCGTCCTTTTGGCTTTTGTAGGAACCAAACCGGACTAAACTGGATTAGAACAGGACTAATAATAATAATAATAATAATAATAATAATAATAATAATAATAATAATAATAATAATAATGCATCAGTTTTATATCGTGCTTTTCTGGACACACAAAGACGCTTTACAGAGCATTATTCATCATATTATTATATTATATTATATTATACATTATTCATTCACTCCAGACCCGGTGGTGGTGCACTGCAAAAAAAAACTATCGAAAAATACATACAAATTTTGAGGTAAAAATGCCCCATTTTAAGCGAAATTTTCTGCCAGTGCAGTAAGAAATTTTTACTTACCAAATTTTCTTAAGACAAGACGAAATATGAATCTTGTTCTAAGCAGAAAACACGAGTTTCAAGTATTTATGGCAAGATTTTTCCCCTTATTGGTTTGAGAAGGAAGTTAAAGAGGCTTAACCTGGACTGAGTTAATATAAAAAGTGCTTAGAATAAGTTGTAATATCGAGATAAGATAAATCAGGATGGAATATCTTGAAACAAGTCAAAAAAATCTCATCTTATTAAGGAAAAAAAATCTTAAAATTGATTTTTTAAGATGAATCTGCTTAATTTAAGTCATTTTAACTATGCTAGAAAATCCTTTTTTGCCGTGTGCTACTATTACCAGGACTAACCAAACCTTATCCATATCAAAACTAAACTTTGGCTCAAACCTCGTGCTGCCTTAGTAAGTGCTCCATTAGCAAAACACAGAAAAAACATTCTGAAAAACTACCAACCAGACCTATAATTCGTCTTAGGACTTGAGTGCACTTCAGCACAGCTTTAGTGGTACACTGCTAAACACATGTGAGTAATGCACTATTACGAACCCTCACATCAACACAAAACCCATTAGAAACACTATTTTACCTCAGGTTTTAGCTTCGTTTACCTCTGTTTTAGCTCCTTTAGCTTTTCAATGGCTTCCTGTGACTTCCGGACGTCGTCATGGGGACACAGGCCCGTTTGAAGTGCGCGTGACATTAAATCGCCCCATATCCGAGCGAACGTGCCCAGCTGACATTTACGATAACGTCACGGAAACATGAAGCACTTAGGAGGCCGTGGATAGTGTGGGTGGCACCTTTTAGCGTTCACAGGGCCAATTTTGTGTGACCTCTCCCCGCTATGTGAACCGGGGGCTCATTATGTTGTTAAAGGTCTGGAGTGGACTGCGTTTAGGGCGTTTTTTCTCAGGACACCTACAGTAAACAGACACTAAATAAACTCGGGTCGTGTGGTACAGCTTAAAAAGGAGGTTATTCATGGTTTATTAACAGTTATGGGTTCAACATATAGGAGCGATTCTGTGGTTTAAAATGCCGTCGCGATCCTCAAATTTCAATCTTTATTTTGATACTTATGGAAAAGGTTCAGCGCTCAATACCGATTTTGACGTTAAAGCTGCACTGTGTAACTCTAATGTGTCATTGCTTTGCCTAAATTGCTCCACAGTCTGACGTTTATCAGTTTTTTCTCACATTTATTCGTTTACAAGTGGTTTTATTGCTCAAAAATACCTGTAACTTGGTCTGGGTTTGGCCTCCATGAAGACAGAAAAGGTTTAATGCTGCACTGTGAAACATTCCACACAAAGCAGCAACATCTCCACGGAGAAAAGCATTGGACAAACCCTCCGCCAGAAAAGTTACACAGTGCACCTTTAAAAGACTTCAGACGAGAACATTTTCAACTCAAAATAGTCGTTTCTTTAATACGACTCCATTGTCTTAGTTCTGACCCTTCTAAAAGATCCAACTTTGTGATTTTTTTTCAGTTTTAATCTGTTTTTTTTTTTTACTAACTTATTGCAGGCTGCACAACAAGACGGCATTGTTTTCAGACAGATGAAACATTTGGACCGTTTCCCCGAGTAAATAAGATTAGAAACAAAAATATTCTGTTTTACGAATGGTGAAAAGTCCCTAAAATATCCTCTGCAAACAGGAAGATGAAACTCATTAGAAGCTCCAACCCACAGCCTCAAAGTTCAGACACATCAGTGGGAAGAACTCTGTCACCGTGGGCAACATGTCATACATTTGTGTTGCGTAATATTTTATGTAATGACAATGTGTTGGTGTAAGACAGGGGTGTCAAACTCATTTTGGTCCGGGGGCCGTATGCAGCCTACTTTGATCCCAAAAGGGCCGGATCAGAAAACTCAGTTCTCTCTTCAAGTTATTGTATTTTTCTCCGTGTCTCGTAGTGGTGTTTAAGATTATATTCCTCGAGCAACGCCACTTGTTCCAAACACACTGAGCACAGATTTCCCATTCACCTCTGTCAACAAATAAGAATTAGACTATTTTTCTTGGGAAATCCTGAACTCAGCATCTGCTTTTCTCATTTTTTGACATTTTGCTGATGAGGGTCACGGTCGACAGTCAGAACGATCGTCCTTTAAGAGCGTTTGGAAAGAGGAAAGTCTTCATTTGTGCTGCTCTGGTGGGAGTCGCAACGTACAGAAACGCCGGAGACGCTGCTATGCTAAACGGTGCAGAAAATTAACAGAAAAATCTGAAAATTTTAAGTATTTTAATAGAAAAATCAGCCGAGGGCCAGATTAAAGGTCTTGGAGGGCCGGATTTGGCCCCCGGGCCGCATGTTTGACACATGTGCTGCACATGTTTAATGGTGAACGATGTGTAGAAACTTTTGGCACTTGCATGTTTGTAGAGTCAGCAGCATCTGATAGACAGAAATAAAACCAGGCACAGGCAACATGACAAAACTTAGAATTATTTGTGATTTCAGCTTCACTGTAGAAAACTAAACCAAAAAAGAGAAAAAGCAGCTGTAGTAAAGGGTCGAAATTACACTATTTTATAATGTTTCCTCACCAAAAACAGAACTGGAGCTGCGTTTTGTTTCATTCACACGTCCTGCGTATTTTGGCTGTGTTCTTTTCTCACGAGGAAAACGCTGTTCCACCTCGTGATGTCATGTGGTAATGCAGGAAGTGCTCCACTGTGTTTTTACACTTGATACACGAGAATCATTTGGCTGATTTCGGTTCTGGACATGTTTATCTCTACTGAACCAAAGGTAAAAGGTGTTAACTTGAAAACCACCACTACGTGACATCACAAGGTGGAACAGAGCATTTTGAGCAGACAGAGTAATCATAAAGTGTCACTCAAACGTGTGAATGAAACAAAACACAACTCCAGGTCTGTTTTTGAGGAGGTAAAAACGTTCTAACTCAAAACAAGAATCCATTTTGTGTAATCCTGGTTAAGGCTACAGGAATAAGCAGAGAGTTAAAGTGTAATGACGGGTTCGACTGCACATAAAAATACACGACGACACCATATTTTGTTCACTGAAACTGTCCAGAAGAAAGTTCCTTGCTTGTGGCTCCTGCCTTTGAGTGAGATTTCATGTAAAGATGACAAAGACAAAGGGATTTCTTTTACGAATTCAGCACCACCTTCTGCAGCTTTCAACTTTTCTTCTTTTTTTTCCCACAACTGGTCACTTGTCTTTAATCTGTGACTATTATATTTACCACCTGTACTATATCCGGGCCTGTCGACGGAAATGTGGGGGTCCGGGGCCAAAGAGTCTCACACGAGCGCTCCCCTAACAGCGATTAAAAGGCCGAGGCTTTGTCCACCTTCCCCTGGACAGCTCCCCCGACCATAACACGTGACAAATTATGAATTAGAAGGAACATAAAAACCTTTCATATTCACTTTAAGCCGTGATTTCCACTTTTAACCTCCAGTCCACCCCCTGCCCCGGGACCGACTCTCCTCAGACCTCTGCTCGGACACGTAGAAGGAATGTACGACATATATGCAACAAACACACTTCAGTTTTGCCCTCACACACGAACAGTATTACAGTCTGACAGTATATTTTCTAACAGATTTGATTTTGTAGCACTTATCAGATGTAAAGTGACTGTGCTCAAAGAGTGCGCCACATTTCAAGTGCCTGTGTAACGTGTCAGGTGACTTTAAGTTTACTGCCTTGAGTTGTTTCGTTTTTCTTTTCATTGTATTTTGTTGATATTTTTTTAGAGAAAATGAAGGTTTTTAGTTTTTTTAAAAGGACTTTGAAGCTTCAGTAGGCAGGATTTTGCTCTACTGTACATATACCGTAACATTGCAGTGTTGATTTAACTCTTTTTATTTGTTTTCAGTATCAAAAATGTACAATATTGATTTATCTTTACTTCTACAGCCTAAACTATGGCTTTGTAAAGGTGAAATATTATGCTATTCTGATGTTATAATGTCGTTTCCTCATCACAAATACACCCAGAGTTGCGTTTTGTTTCATTTACACACGTTTAACACACAAACCCTGCACATTTAGGCTACGGGAAGTGCTCCACTGCGTTTTTAAACGCCACACACCTTCACTGGAATAACGTGCATAATTTCAGATGTTCAGACAAACAAACTGCAGTGTTACTCAAACGTGTGAATGAAACAAAACCCGACGGATGAGGTAACGATATTCTCACGTGGTTAATTCTGCGTAATACAGAACCTTTAAACACACTTCCTACTGGAGCTTCGGACGTCAGCAGAAAAACCAGGCGGCTAACAGACACAAACTGTAAAATAACTTATTGTACAAACTAATAGGGCCGTGTAGCATTTAACAACATGCTGTAAACATGCCACTCCTACTCTAAACTCATATATGCTCTTAGCGATAGTCACCAGTACTAGCAGGAGTTTGCATGTACCGTGAGGTTTGCCTCCGTCCGCGAGGCCAAACGTCACAATAGGTAAAATATTGTGCTAACGTGGGAGATTTGGGACCTGTCCTGAAAGCTGAATGTCACCTGAACTTATCTACTAATGTACGATTTATTGTGTAAATGTGAATTTCTTAGAGAGGATTTCAAGATACTTAAAGTACGCTATAAAATGTAAAAAAAAACTAAACAAAACAAAAAAAACTCTGCAGATGAAATGAGCATCTATAATACAAATAAAAACAGATGTCATTGCACTGTGTCTTGATTGTCTCTGTAGATTTCAAGAAAACATGTTTTTGGGGTTATTCTATAATATACACAGATAATTTACATTTTGTTCATTGTAAATCTTAAAACACCTAAATAAATAACAGTTTTTTGTTACGATTTACGTGACTGTTTTATATATATACATATATTGGTGCTCCTCAGGACATCTTACACACCTCTGGTGAAGCGGCTTCCCCCTCCCCCGGTCTGTGAGGAGGTGGACAGATGAGTCTCTGGAGGTGTTACAGAGCTGCTTTGAGGTGACAGACTGGGCTGCACTCACTGAGCCCCATGGAGAAGACCTCGACGGGCTGACTGACTGCATCACCAGCTACATAAACTTCTGTGTGGACTCAGTTGTCCCAACAAAGACTGTGAGCTGTTATCCAAACAACAAGCCATGGATAACCAAGGACATTAAAGCCACACTCATTGGGAAGAGGAAGGCCTGCAGCTCGGGAAACAAGGAGGAGGCCCGGGCTGCTCAGAAGAAACTGAAGGTGCAGCTGAGCCAGGCCAGACAGAGACATGGGAGGAAGCTGGAGTGGAAACTTCAGCAGAACAACATGAGGGAAGTGTGGAGCGGCATGAGGACCATCACGGGACACAAGCCGACCCGAGGGGGAAGCGTTGAGGGAGACGTGAACACAGCTAATGAGTTCAACATCTTCTTCAATCGCCTTAACACTGCAGGAACTGTCCACCTCCAGCCAGCAGCAGTCAGCACCCTACCCCACCCACCCCCCTCTCCGGTGGAAGACCCAGCACACACCACAGACGACACCACCCCACCCCCACCAGACACCACCACACAGACAGTCACAGAGGAGCAGGTGAGGTGTCAACTGCTGAGACTGAAGGCCGGGAAAGCACCAGGACCTGATGGAGTGAGCCCCAGAGTCCTGAAGGGCTGTGCTCCCCAGCTCAGTGGTGTTCTGCACCAGATCTTCAGCCTGAGCCTGAGTCTTCAGAGAGTCCCCCTGCTGTGGAAGACATCGTGCCTCGTCCCTGTCCCGAAGACGCCGCGCCCCAGCGACCCTAAGGACTACAGGCCCGTGGCACTGACCTCCCACATCATGAAGACTCTGGAACGACTCGTCCTGCAGCAGCTGAGGCCTATGGTCCAACATCTGCAAGACCCTCTCCAGTTTGCCTACCAGCCCCACCTTGGAGTAGATGACGCCATCCTGACCCTACTCCCACAGAGTCTCTCCCACCTGGACAAGCCGGCCGCCACTGTGAGGATCATGTTTTTGACTTCTCCAGTGCGTTCAGCACCATCAGGCCGGCTCTGCTGGCTGAGAAGCTGGCAGTGATGCAGGTGGACGCCTCCTTGGTGTCCTGGATTGTGGATTACCTCACTGGAAGACCACAGTATGTGCGTTTGCAGAGCTGTGTGTCGGACAGAGTGGTCAGCAACACCGGGGCTCCACAGGGGACAGTCCTGTCTCCCTTCCTCTTCACCCTCTACACCACAGACTTCAACTACTGCAGCCAGTCTTGCCACCTTCAGAAGTTTTCTGACGACTCTGCAGTGGTGGGATGCATCAGCGGTGGTGACGAGGAGGAGTACAGGACTGTAGTGGACAACTTTGTCACTTGGAGTGAGGAAGAACCACCTCCAGCTCCAGCGTGACGAAGACAAAGGAACTGGTGGTGGACCTTAGGAGGACCAAAGCTGCTGTGACCCCCATCTCCATCCGGGGGTCAGTGTGGACGTGGTGGAGGAGTACAAGTACCTGGGGGTGTACTTGGACAATAAACTGGACTGGAGCAGGAACGTGGACGCGGTCTACAAGAAGGGCCAGAGCCGCCTCTATTTCCTGAGGAGGCTGAGGTCCTTTGACATCTGCAGGACGATGCTCAGGATGTTCTACGAGTCTATGGTGGCCAGTGCCATCATGTACGCTGTAGTCTGCTGGGGCAGCAGTCTGCGCGTGAGGGACACTAATAGACTCGAGAAGATCATTAGGAAGGCTGGACATGTTGTGGGGGAGGAGCTGGACTCTCTGGCGGTGGTGTTGGACAGGAGAATGCTGGACAAAAATCTGGACTATCCTGGACTCTCCTCCCGCCACCTCCACAAGGTGCTGGCCAATCAGAGGGCTCTTTCAGCCATAGACTGCGGCTGCCGCGCTGCTCCACTGAGAGACACAGGAAATCTTTCCTGCCTGTTGCCATCAAACTGTTGAACGCTGCACTTTAACTCACAAACTACGCAATCCTTTTCATCCTATTCCCTGCTCACACATGTATATAGTCAATAGATGTCAATGATGTAAATAATTTCACAGAGAGAGCTATTTTATCTTTTATCTTATTGTATTTAGCTTATTTTGTAACTTGTTTGATGTACATGCTCTTGGTCGGTTGCATCTGTAACAAAGAAAATTTCCCCTCGAGGGGATGAATAAAAGTAATTCTGATTCTGATTCTGATTCTGATTTACATATTCATATATTTTCCAATGCATTGCTCCTTAAGATGCTTCTCTTTTTCGAGTCCTACACGTATGAGCCACGGTCGGACCTTTTTAATATGAAACAAATACGTATAAAGATGTGGGTGGAGGTAGGAAACAGGGAAAACATTGTTTTTAAACTCAGGCCTTGAGTGCGTGCATGAAACAACTGAAATACAACTGGCAAAAATCATAAAAATTGATCTTACATACTGTATGTCCCCTTTCAATCCACAAGAATAGAAGAGTTACACCTTTAAATTTTCTCCGTTGCACTAAAATGCCGTTCAAATAAGTAATAATCTTCAGTTATAGCCACTTTAAAGTACAGTTTATTGTCCATTTATTTGTGGTCTTGCGTTACATTTGACCCATTCATCGCTCAACACTGCAAAGACATGGGACCCAAGTCTGGATCTTCAGTCAGATTTAAAAGTTCTTCCCAAAACACTGAATAAAACACATCACCATTTCAAAATTCTTTGTCTATAAAACAATTACCGAACTACCCACTTTACTGCACATCGACTCTCCCTTTTGAACCTTCACCCGCACTTCAACAAATACACTCCAAAGTATTTACGAAAATGGCCCCGGTGACGTGACAATAAAAGCTGAACCCGAAAGTATGTGCGAGAGGAGCAGCCAAACCGCCGCAGAAACAGGACCATATGTGAGGGTCCGGCGGGTTTGTAACGCGGCTCCCGACAGCCTTATCTGGACCACAGGCCGACAGGAGCTCATGCTGCAGCTCCCAGTACAAGATAAATGGGGATTGATCCATATCTCACAGACATACGGAAAAGTCCCCTGACTCAAAACCACTGCACAGACCTGTCGACGTCCTGAAAGTGCAGTGAAAAGGTCTGGACAGCCTCATCTTCACAACCACAAAATGTAAAAATATTCCCACTGTTGACTCTTTAACAGCGTCTGATTTCAATACAGAATTCTTAATATTTTTACTATTATTTAACTTATAATGTTAATATTGGACAGAGAAACCCGGACCAAATGAACGCCGGCTGCACTGACTCGCGTAGGACTTGGACAAGATTGATTTTGATTCATTTTTATTTCGTTTGTGAGTGGGAAGAAAAAACATATTAACCCACCCCCCTATTTTGTGGATTAATATGTTTTAGATTCAACTCATTTCATTAAAACACAGTTAAGATCATAATATTTAAGATTTTACTTAAAAAATGTAAAGATTTTTTTCTAATTTGACCATTTTTTAGGTTTAAAATTGTATTTTCTGGTTGGAAATCGTAATGACACACTCAGGGAACTCTGTTACCGAGCACTGTTGCTCCTTGGGCCAATATGCCTCTACTGTACACAGAACTGCATATTTGATGAATAAAAAGAACAGATTTATTTTGCTGAAACAATGTTTAAATACTGGAAAAATATTGATTCTTCTGTAAATTGTGCTGAACTTTTGGACAGAATTCTCCTTAGTTTGATGTCTCTACAGTAGAACTCACTACTTCCTGTATTTTTCAACTTTTCTTCACCAGTTGCTCCTTGATTGGTATAAAACTATAATTTATATTTACAGCAGGTATTATCCCACCAAAATAAGTCAAAATGAGAGTCATACGCACTTTAAAATCAATGCACCCTGTCGCCCTGAGCTCTGAGTGTGACTACAGGTGAAAGAATCTGCACAAAGTCAGTTTGGAGCATGTTTCAGGTCATTAGATGTGTGTTTCTTGTGCTGCGTTGGTCAAACAGAACCAGAGTTGTCGTAGTTGGTGTCCGAGAGGATTTGCTGTTAGTGGAAACCCAGCGAAAAGGTACAAAGCTCCACAAAACCTCTTCAAAGTCCATGGAGACAAGCAGGCCTCGTTATGGACCAGATCTTTGAGTCAGTCCTGCTGTTTTTCAAGGTGTTTTGAGCAAAATAAAATGAGTGCAACGTTAAATAAAAACTAGAATGTGAATTGTCCTGGTAAATTGCCTAGTATTTTTTCTGATTTTGTGCCGAAACAATTGTGATTCACTAAAAATGAAACCCTTACTTTTAATTTAAAACATTTGAGAACAAGAAGTTCACTTTTTATATCGATTTAAAAGACAGACACAACAAAATAGGTTTTAGATGATCATAACATTTCCAGTTCAATTTATTTTTGAAGAGCCCAAAATCACAGCAGTCGTCGCCCTGCAAGCCTTAAAGAAACTGTTGATTTAACCCAGGATGGGGTCCAGACCAAAAGAGCCGAGAAAACATCCAAGTTTCAAAGGGGCAGAACCACGTCAAATGAGAGAAACCTGACGGAGAACCACAGAGGAGAAGATCACCGCTCAAATGAACACAGTCTGTATTCAGACTGTGTATGGAAATGGACATGGAGCCTGTTCTGGTCTTGGAATGTTCCTATTAACCCACTCTACATGATCCTGGTGTTTTTATTTCTCTATTTTATGCATAAATAAATTCCGATTCCTGATATGGAACTCGTCTCTCCTAAAACTGCCAGCCTGGTGAGCTTCATTTGACTGGAGCTGAACACTATGGGTGACGTCACACTCCCTTAAGGCCTGAACACACTAGAGAATTTAAAATCTTCTGGGATTTTAATCCTCGAAGACGTCCTACGATATCGTATATGACTCAGAGGAATATGTTTCTATAACCACAGAACTTTCTAACGGTAAAAGACAGAAACGTCCTTTTCCCCTCTGAAAGTGCAGACATAGAGGTTTCCGTACATTTCTGCGGCTTTATCCTACGTCACACTCACGCTGTGTGATGACGTGAGCAAAACGAGTGTCCAATAGGAACTTTGTTTTCCCCAAACTCATGCGCTCCGTCCATTTTGATGGAGCCAAACTTTGCCAAAGAGTGAAGTGAGTCAAGATGGTCGACTCCTCTGACTGTGTGTGTTTATAACGAGGGAAAAAGTCGCTCTAAGTGGAGTTAATTCTCACACACATGGAAAATGACACATCTTGGTGTGTGTAATTGTGCATCTCTTTCTATTTTTATTTAAAGGTTTATTTCAGTCCAAATGAACAAATCCAAATGTAATTTCCACCCTGGAAATGCAGAAGTGCTGTGGCTCTGGCCCTGGACCTGACAGGAGCTGTTTCCAGGACTGGACCAGGAAAGTCATGGAGCCACTGCACTTTTTACTTACAAAACAAACACAAGGAAATGTCTACACTTTATAAATCTGTCCTGTGTCACAAGTGTGTGGTGTCTCTGTCCTTCATGTGACTGTAAAGTTCTATTCACACAGGATCAGTTTGACCTGTGGACCTTTGGAGATTTGTAATAATTGTGGAGGACGTCTGAGATCTTAATCCTGTGCGAATGCTCCACGTCTGGAATTTGTAAAGTAAAAATTCCGCCGCAAATTCCCTACGATATTTCACCAAACACAGACGTCCGGTGATAATACGAATCTGCAGCTCAGTGTTTGTTGTTGTAATTGCGTCTTTTCTGTGGTCTTTTCTCTATATATTGTGCACATTTTATGTCTCTTTCCGGCTTGAGTAAAGGAGGTAGAAATTTTGATGAGCAGTTTTGAGCTTTTTAGGGGCAAATTATAACACAGCCGCAAATCCTCTACATGGAAACTGATCCACAAAAAGGGCGAGAGATCCAAGAGGAGAGACAATTCTGATGTTGACCTGGATGACGTGTAGCAGCGCTGAGGAACATTTATTTATTTATTTTTTAGCAGACTTTATTAATTTACTTACTTAGCAGCGCGAAAGAGATAGAAACGGATGTGATGTTAGGACATATCCGGTCGCAATTTCAGTAAAATAGAGTCATTTACAGACTTCTCTTATCCCGTGTGAATGAGCTGCAGGTAACACAGAGGTGCGGCGGGAATTTGCAAATTACCAGACGTCCCCAGGTTTTATTTATCCCGTGCGAATAGAGCTTAAGACCAATAATCATTAGGATGACTTCTTATGTCTGTGGCCCGTTTTTTAACATGTCTTAAAATCACAGAAGCTTTTAAAGTGTGTTCTGACCTTCAGTCGACTTCTTTAAACAGTCTATGGGACAGAAGGGCTGTAAATGTGTCCAGGTTTACACAGTTTACACAGCTACACAGTTTTAGGACAGGTTAAAAGCAGTCGGAGCTGCTCCGTGCTCTTCTTACGATTCCTCTATATGATAAACACTGAGATTGTGTTGACAGACTCCACAATTTTAATTTGGTCAGAGGAGAGCACTTACGCACAGACACTAATCACACTGAACATTTTTACTCTGTCAGGATTAATCAAGTTGAATGACAGACAAAAGGCTTTTTAAAGAGGAAACACATGACCAGTGTAAAAACAGAAAACCATTCAAATGCGCTTTGGGCGATAAAACTGCACTCTGCATGTAGGAGTTAGCCACCTTCAGATCCTTTTCACAGCCCCGAGTCCACTGCCAGGGTTTGTTTATGATGCTACGGCCTTATTACATTAAAGGCATTAATAGCACAGCGTATTGACCGATGTAGTGCTTACAAGTCTACGATCGACCGGCCGTTATGAAGGAACAAAACAACACACAGGATGCAAATAAATGGCTGCACAGACTTTTTAAAAGCAACTGTCTTCAGCTGAGTTACTGTTTACATTCAGGGTCGGCCCACGATCCCAAAATGACCGAACAAATGGTCCGAGAAATCAATTTATTTTTATGTTTCGGATGGAATATAAAACAGACCCGGGGTGATATCATTATACAGTAAGACAGACTCCAGCTTATTATATCATCGCTCACAGAGATATTTGATCGGGCAGCAGCGCTTTGAGTGATGATGATGAGGGTCAAAAGAGAGAAAAACATGACGTAAAAAATGAGAGGAAAATAAAGCTGAAGCAGATATTCAAGATATTACAAGTAGTGGAGTGTGTCATATAATGAAATGTACAGAATATGCACTTGCCCAAGGACACAACGGCAGCAGGAATCACACGACAAACTGACTGCTCAGTGAATTATGTTTAAGTCGAGAGCAGGAATCGAACCGTCAACCTTCGCTTTACCGACAGTAATAAGAAATTAATACAGTGAAAGCACTTATTGCTAACCCAAATATTGTACTTTACGTTTCAAAATGAATCTTAGTACAGATAAAATAAAACTGAAAGTGTCACTTAAGGGAGAAAAGTAAAAGAAAAACCTGTGCCTCACCAAATCACAGTTGGTTCCAAACTGGGCCTAAATCTGGAACTAAACTTGAACTACACGACTAAACGAAAGAAAATACATCGAACAGTGAAAAACTTTTTTTTAATTTTAGATATATTGGGCACAGTCTCAACCAAGAAGCTGCCAAATTATTTTTTAATGCCCTGATAATGCCACTTTTAACCTACCGTGTCACTAGTTGGACACAGGGCTGTGAAACAACACTGAACCCAATTAATTCAGTGAATAAACAGGCTCTGAACGTCCCGGACATGAAACCTTTTCGACATCACCTCTGCAGTTTCCTGTTTAAACAGAAACTTCTAAATTGGGAAAATATGGTCAAACTTCAGGATGTTGCTCTGGTTTTTAAAATCCTGCAGGTCTGGCCCCACCTCCTCCTTCCATTTTTTAATCAAAGCAGCAGAAACTCCAGATCTGCCTCTTCTAATAATTTAGTCCCTTTAAGGAAAAGTGCATTGAGCCAAACTGCTTTTTCAGTGCGAGCTCCACTTTTGGAACCCAAAACCAGCTCAGATACACAACACTGGACACACAGAACCTTTAAGAACAGGTTAAAGTCGTGGTTACGTGAGAATCAAACCTGTGACCAGAGTTAATGCTTTGTGCTGCTGCCGACCTGTTTATGTAAATGTTTTATTATATTTACTGTTTCTATTGTGTAGTTTATCTCTGTGCTTTTATATAGCTGTTAGAATAATTATGTATATTATCCCATATTTGTCTTAATCATGTGTTAGATATTTGTGTATTTGCAATAATCTCTTTTGTGCTTCCAAACTGTGTGCAGTACTTTTCCACTTCTGTGCAGCTGAAGGCTGGAGCCAGGCTTATCAGACTATGAGACGGGAGCTGTCTGATTTTGGCAAACATGAACTGAATGTGCTCAAACTCCAGCGTAATCTCCGCAATCGCCTACTGTTCGACCTTGATCAATAATGCATAATCATATTTTATTATATTTATCATATCTTGGTGTTGCTGCTGTTTTCCCCCTTCCTTTAGAGCAGCGATACCCATTGTAACCAGGGCCATCCTAATGTAAATAAAAGTGAGGAGACGGGGGCATGCTCCAGAGCGGGTTGGAGAGTGTATCTGGGCACGTCTCAATCCGTTCTCCTCGCGAGTAAAACTAAATAATCTCTCTTGTCTTTCTTCTCTGAATGTTTTAGATGGTGTTTACACCTAACAATAACCTACTAATTCTTATTCTTCCATCTTTTCTACACCTCCCCTATAGGGACGACAGTCAGAAACTCGCTGTGTCGCTCATACTGGCACATTTACACAGATGTGTATTAATGTGCATTGTCCCTGTTCACATAAACTAATAAATACAAATAAATAAAATAACCGTGGCTATAACGAGGCAAGACAGTTTACATTAGGACTCAAACTGGACTAAATCAGAACCAAATGAGTCCGTGTGAACGCTTCCCAGTCGGAATTTAACCTCGACTATATAAGTTTTACGAAGGCCAAACAGAGTTGGAAAGATGCTGAGTTGGGTTTAGTCATGTGGCCACGCAGGAGTCAGACCAGCCACACATCTGAAGAAACTCCGGCTGCCAGCGTCTCCCATCTCATCTGGGCACAATGTGGGACCACGTTTTTGCAGAACTATGTGAGTCTGAAGATCTTCCAATTGGCTCCAGCAACTGACAAGTAAATATAGTGTAGATGTGTACAGGGAAAGCAAACCGTGCACTTCCTTATGTTCAGCACCTTTAAGACAAATGTGCTGCTGGTGGAAACAATCTGCTGCAGCCATGTTTCCAAACAGGGTTAGTTATTTAGAATTTGGATGTTTTCATGCAGAATGAGCCAAGATGATCTAACAAACTAAATGAACTCGGCTATGTGACTTTCCTGGTGCTGGGTCTGCATTCAGCCCGTCTCAATGGAGATGACTGGAATATTCCACAGCTTGGCATTATTCATCTCCATGGAGACAATCTGGTGACACTACAAGGCCAATTTACAGTTTAGACTTTCACCACAGAAAGAATTCAGTTCAATGGGCTTTATTCACGCTTACGTCACAAACCAGGAAGAGGTTTGGAAAGATCCAATTACAACTTCCAGTGGGCGACATTTCCGGTCTGTTCATGGCAGTAAATCTGACAAAATCTAATGAGAAAATGGCCCAGTTTTCTTCATCTAAATGTCTTTTTTAAAATTCATTTATTGAAAGGACAGTGCACAGTTAAACATGAGGCCAAGGCAAAAATGTCTGCACCAGATCAGAGCCACATCTGTCGTCCTGAAACATTTACAATGATCATTTCATCAATACACAGAAATAACAATAAAATTTAAACAACCATAAACTCATCTGTATTGAATCTTATTAAAACTACATAAATAGTCATTCATTATCATTATTTCCCGTAAAAAAGAAAAAAAAACAATCAATTCATCATCAAACCCGAATATAAAATTTCACGTATTATTTCATTAACGTCATTCGCAGATAAAAACTACAGACAATAAACACTGTGTCAGTAATAAGACCCTTCTGATAAGTTAAATTCCCATTATCATAAATATTTGTCCCACTTCAGGCCACACAAACCCCACTGCACCAACGTTTACTGTGGATTCAATAATCAAACTGTACAATTATACGATACAAAAGTCCAGCCTCACTTTATTTGACAGACGTTCATGTTGAAGTTCATGTGGACGTGTCTGTTGCTCAGTCGCCGTCGCTTTAACCCGTGGGAGAAAGTGCAGGAGTCGGGACGTGTTTTAAGCTCAGCCGGTCGTGAGTTCCACTTTTTTGCGTTGTACTTTGAATAATCAGTAATTAGAACCGTACGTATCACAGTCGGTCGGCGAGTCCAGTGTCGGTAACGACACCGGAAGTCGTCATCGCTTCTTTCCAAACGTCTTCCTGGTTTGTGACGTGAATGAGCCTATAGGAGATATTTACTTTACAATAAACTAAATTTAGGCAAACAGAATCAATACAAGATAAGATAAAGTACCTTTAAGGCACTAACTTTATTTGCCAAAGAATGTCCTTTTTTTATCTTCTCGTACTTTGTCCATTACATTTGCGAAATATCGCCAATGAAAAATGGAAACTCGTGTTTTCGACTCATCCCTGGACACGAGCACTGAAGGAGTTGTAGGACACATGAGGAAACTATCTGCCAGCAGTTAAGCCCTAAACAGATCACTTTTCTCCGGCCTCTCCCTTCGCTGCACCTCCCACAAAACCCAGACCGTCCAAAACAGAGGAATGAGGTTTAATTTGGTACAAACAGAGGCTGAGACGGCTGCTGTCCATCTGTGCTGCACTGCAACACCTGAGGATAGTGGAAAACCAGTGTCCCGATGGATAGTTTGCAGGGGGAGCTCTACATCAGCTGCTATGGTGATACACATATTAGTAAACACTGGCAAAAATGTTACAAAAAGGATTTAAACAGCAAATTTTCAAGAGCCTGTGACAATATGAGTGTTCATGGTCCTGTTTAGGTGTTTCATTTTCAACACAAACGTGAAAGTGGCTGTGATTTTACGTGACGAGACGTGTTTAACAGCACAAAACAGCTCATTCTCTGTAGTTCCAACTAAGTCAACTGTTTCTGGTCAGACTGTGTGAAAACAAAGCTCAGATCGAAGGTGCATTATGTAACTTTTCGGTTATTGTCGGTCACCATCTTGTGTCTAAGATATAATTTCTCTGCTTCAATTGTTCCACAGTGTGACATTAAACAGCTTCACCCGACATTTATTCAGTTACAGGAGGTTTTATTGACATAAGCCCCATTCACACAGAATTAGTTTTACCTGTGGACCTTTGGTGATTTGTAATAATTGTGGAGGACGTCTGAGATCTTGATCCTGTCCGAATGCTCCATGTCTGTAATTTGTAAAATAAAAATTTCGCCGCAAATTCCCTACGATATTTCACCAAACACAGACGTCCGGTGATAATAAGAATCTGCAGCTCAGTGTTTGTTGTTGTAATTGTGTCTTTTCTGTCGATTCCTTTTATTTCTGCGTTCTTTTCTCTATATATTGTGCATATTTTATATCTCTTTGCGCCTTTTATATCTCTTTCTGGCTTGAGTACTGGAGGCTGCGGTAGAAATTTTGATGAGCAGTTTTGAGCTTTTTAGGGGCAAATTATAACACAGCCTCTACATGGAAACTGATCCACAAAAAGGGCGAGAGATCCAAGAGGAGAGACGATTCTCACAGGACGTTGACCTGGATGACGTGTAGCAACATGCGGTAAGGAACATTTATTATTATTATTTTAGCAGACTTTATTCATTTACTTACTTAGCAGCACGAAAGAGATAGAAACAGATGTGATGTTAGGACATATCCGGTCGTAATTTCAGTAAAACAGAGTCATTTACGGACTTCGTTTATCCCGTGCGAATGTGCTGCAGGTAACACAGAGGTGCGGCGGGAATTTGCAAGTTACCAGACATCCCCAGGTTGTTCTTATCCTGTGTGAATAGGGCTAAAGATATAATATAATAGACATTCCTGACGAGCGGGGTTGCCTCTCCATAGATTTAACCAGTAACTAATACCATACAACATTGAAACATTTCAGACAAAGCAATAACATCTCCAAAAGTTATAAAACCACAGCTTTAAAGTCTGATTTGAGTAACAAATCTTCTAACAGAGCAGTGCCTACAGTTAGCGTCACACCCCAGGTAAAGTTGAGGGGAAGTATCAGTAGTCAAACACATCCTGCTGTAGCTTCATAAGTCAAAGCGTTTAACATTTATCACGGAGCTGAAGTGTGGATCATGGAGCTGAAGTCCATTTATAATACACGGCTGGACAGAAATACGACCCTTGAGGTATCGAAGGGAAATTTACACATTTCACACCTACAAATGTATTAATCAAGTCCATATGTAACAGTGAGTCGAACAACTGTTTCAGATTTTAATGTCATAACTACTTTGCTTAAGCTGCAGAAATCCCTTAAGCTTAACTCCCTCAGTAATAAGGTTTGTGGGTGTGATTGTGGGTTCACTTCCAGGACAAACTTCTGCCTCTGTGGAGCAGGGCTGTTCTCCCAGTGCTGCTCTGGGTTCTGTTACTCTACATCCCATATTCATCATGGTCCAGAGGCATGTGCATTGGGAAATCATGGGAAATCTACCCTGAAACTGCATTGCGTAAGGCCAGTTGGACATACAGTATATAAAATGTGTGTATATAAAGGTGTTAACTGTCTAAAAAATCCAAATCAGAAGATGTATGGATATTTGTTTGACTTTATTGTGTCTAAAATTCAGGCTAATACTGAAAATTGTGCCATCTTCCATAGCAAAATGTGTATGTATCGTCCAGTTAGGTTCAGTGGCTCTACATGGTTTAAGAAACTGAAGATTCTTACAGTCAGACCTGAGTAATGTGCACATATATAGTTGTAAAATTAAACTAATTGGGTTGAGAACAACACAGAAAATCATGTTTTGTCTGGAATACCTTTGCCTGATTACGAGTGAAGAAAGTCCTTTAATCATGGACTCCACAAAGCTCCAAATCACAAATGTGACAACAAATAAAACTGATGCACAGACGGCTTAAAGTAAACATCTTTATGGAGGCGAAATCTCCACGTTGACGCATTATGAGGAGCCTCTTTAAGGGCAACACAGAAACCTGAATCTGACACGAAGCCAGACCAGGGTAAAGTGATCTGAAATCTGCAATTTAGGGCTCAGAACATGTTTATACGTATATGGGCACCAGTTAGAATAACATTTATTTTAGAATACCATAGATGCAGTTTAAATACACCACATGTCTAACCATCAGGTAGTCTAACATTAACATAAAGCAACACTGTGTAACTCTCATGTCATCTGAATGATTTTATGGGAATAAAAAAGTTAAAACCATATTTCAAAACATTTTCCTTGGTGATAGAAACGTTTTATGTAATTGAAGCCAAATCAGAGTCAGGTTTGTGGAGATGCAAACCCCCAAAACCCCCGACTGTAAGGAGGTGTTTTTTCTCTATGTTTTTCAGTGTAATTTCTTCTAGCTGAAAAGTTGCACGTGGGGCTTTAAAGTGCAAATGAGAGGTTTTCATGTTTTTCACATTAGTACTTGGTTTGGTGGACTAGCACCAGTGGTAAATATTTATTCCTAGTTTTGCATCAGTTAAGCGGCATTTGGTGGGGAAAAGGTCGAGGAGGAAAAGTACAAACAAACAAGAACTAGTGGAGAGTTAAGAATAAAAAAGAAACAGAATCTTATTTAAGCAGGAACGTGGGTTTTTCTGAAACATTAAACACTGATTAAAAAAATAAAGGTGTTGCAATTAGTCTTGACAGGTAACAGAACTGAAATGATCTCTTCGTAGATCACAGCTGCCGTCCCTGTCAGACCAAATAAAACGAAACTTCAGCAGAACTAAAAAAAAGTTGTCTTATAAATCATATTAATTATGTTTTAGCAGAAAAGTGCCCTAACCTGTCATATAGACTTTAAAGTTGTAACTTTTCCAAACGCTTTTCTCCACAGAAATGTTCTTGCAGTGTCTGGAATGTTCCGCAGTACGGCATTAACCCTTTCTATCTTCATGGAGACCAAACCAGATCAAGTGTTAAGCGTCAGATCTGTGAAAAGGCGACGCTGCTCAGTCAGAATGCCTGTTTTTCGAGCTATAAAACCACCTGCAAATGAATAAACGTGAACGTGATCAGTTTAATGCCGCACTGTGGAACATTCCGGGCAGAGCGATGACAGATCCACAGAAACAAGCAGGTGAGTCACATATGGCTTCTTTAAATATTATACTCATAAGTTTGATATTTTTTAACTGAATGAGCTCCTTTTCTTCAAACCTCCTCAAGCAGCTGGAAAATAAGAAACAAAACCCTCCTTTGATTCTCCATTTTCTGTCTTTTTTACTTGGGTTTTTGTGTCGTCGTGGCGCAGCTGCAGTGTCCGTTTCCTCCCCGCGATGCCCCATGAATACTGAGCACCCAGCGCCAAACCAGCGCGCCTAGGTGGGGTCCTGTGGGTGCTTCTTTATCCGCGGTAAATATGCAGAGGAGCCTGACAGGGCGGGGAGGAGGGGGAAAGAGCTGAACGCGTTTAGGGAAATGCAAAATCCTAATGGTTTTCGGGGGTTGCCATGGAGAGTTTTCCTTCGGGATGTCCCAGGAGGAGTGAGGGAGCGACAGGGCGGGAGACGGATCGGGATGCAGATCGTTTCGGCTCCTCGGCACCTCAGGCACCGCAGACTCAACCTGGAAATGAGTTTACGATGAAGCATTAGGCAGCGTCTCTGTTGGGGCGGCGCCATTATGTACAGACAATAAGCGAAACTGCATTACAAAGGAGGACAAGATGAGGACTTGTAAACTATAAAGAACAGAACCACGTCTCTGTTTTGGTGTTGTTTCGGTTGTAAATTGGTGCACAGCGACATCCAAGTCTCAAAAGAAATCCTATTTTCTTCACTTTCAGGGGTGATAATCAAAAACTCACCCAGTGCCTGGACGTGAACCCGACCTGTGGGATTGAGAAGTGACAGCAGGAAGGATTCACCGGATCGGTAACACCCAAAGAGATGTGGGCACAGTTTTACCTTCTACCTTGAAATACGCGTTATGAAGCATTATTTTAAATCATTACAGTCTGGCCGTGTATTTGGAGGTATTGCTCAGCTTTATTATACTTATATAATTATATAATTATACTTCTTATTGCAGCTTTCAGACACATTTTTCTCCTTCCTGAGTCACAGGTTTTGCATTGTCTCAGCTCTTACCTGAATTATAGTGTTGTTCTCTTCTTTATGAGTAAATCTACACAGGACAAATGTTTTTTGTTGAATAATATCATAATAAATTATTTGCACATTTTGTTTCTTGCATCGCTCCTTCAGATATGATTTGAATTCTAATTTTTGTGTCTTATCCTCTGAAAACACCAGATTTTGTGCATAATTTGATGTTTAGTCCCACTATGTAGGACCATCAGAACAGGTGTTACACATGGTTACAGATACTACTGGAGTAATAGTATCCCCCAAATACTTAAGTCTTAATCCTGGCTGTACTTCTACTTGAGTAATATATATATATATTTTTTGTGATCAAATTTTTTATTCAAGTGTTATTTGTAATTATACAAGTTGTAGTAAACTCAACATTTGTCTTCATTTTAAACCCACAGCCTCCACCCTAAAAACTCCCTCATGGGCAAATACAGAACAAATATACACACACAAATACATATGCTGAATACACACATGCAAATACAATATACATGTACAGAACACACACACATAATAATAATAATAATGCATCAGTTTTATACAGCGCTTTTCTGGACACTCAAAGACACTTTACAGCATTATTCATTCACTCCAGACCCGGTGGTGTAAACTACTATTGTAGCCACAGCTGCCCTGGGGCAGACTGACGGAAGCGAGGCTCCAATCTGCGCCATCGGCCCCTCCGACCACCGCCATCACTCACACACACACCACTTTCATACTCGGCAATGTGGGTGATGTGCCTTGCCTAAGGACACAACGACAGTTTTTGCAACTGGCCCCACTGTGGCACCTGGAATTCCCAGTGTCTCCATCCAAGTACTAACCAGGCCCTGCTGAGCTTCTGAGATCTGACGGGTTCAGGCTTTGACGAGCCGGTATGGCCACACGAGCCGGTATGGCCATATACCACATATACACTATACATGTATATAGTATTTACAATAGAATATACACATGCATCTGCACATGTACATATACATACAGACAGAAGTCCAGGTTGAGTAATATTTGTACTCGTGCTTGAGTAACATTTAGGACAACTTTCCCCACGTGAAGGGAAAGTGGCACTTGCAGTTTCACATGTTACAAGATGATTTATTACACTTATGCTTTAGACATACAGACACTTTATTTCAGTTTCCTTTGTGTCTGTCAAACATCTCAGTGCAGTTTAGCAGAAGGTCTGGTCAGGTGGGGTCAGCAGATCCTGTGTGTGGGAAGTTTGAGGAGCCAAAAGTTTCCCACAATCCAACAATCCAACAGTCCACCGTGTCCTTTGAACTGCACCTGCCGCACTTCTTGGTTAAAATCCCAGGATATGGTGTGAGAAACTGCTCAGTGTGTGAGCCAGGCAGCCACAAGAGCAGCCAACCACTCAGTTTATTCCAACATAAACACCTAAAGTGCATCTGTTCCAATTCCCAATTTAAATCCAGACCAAACAATGAATGGACTCAATGGAATTTCATATTTTTTGGCAAATCTGTGACCTCTTCAAGTGTGGAGTTTGTAGGAGAACTCAGGCCGATTCTACTCAACTAAGAAACAGCAGCAAAAATGTCACTTCTTCAAGGTTCTTCCATCAATGGGCCCACACTTCACCCCTTTAAACTTCCTCTCTATTACAACACTGTAAAACCCGCAGAATTGCATTGGATTACACTGATCATCAAGAAAAGTACTTCAAGGGGAAGTGGCCATCCAGTAAATTGATTTTGAATTACTTTAGGTGAGTATTTAGAGCATGTATGAAAGCTTTTACCTGTCATTAAGAGCATCCATGGAGCAGAGGAAAACATAAGGGAGATGTGCACTTTGCCTGACCGCCCACAGCCCATCCACCCGACCCCACACGTATAATGGGCAATTACATCTTCTGAACAACCACACTGACCACAGCGGCTTTTATTGTTGCAAAAAACAGACGGGAAAATAACTGGATCCTCACCGAGCATTTGGTGTCTCTGCAGCATTACTGAATCATCTTTTATGAGCTGATGAGTGGTTATTAAAATAAATCACCCTCCATTAAAAAGACGAGTGTCAAACATGAGAGAACGGCCTGATTTCTGAGGAGACACCGGGAGATTATTCTGCAGTTTACACCGAACAGGACGATACACGTTTGAGTCGAAAAAAGAACTTCACGTGCGAACGATCCGTCACCTTCTCCATTCCACAGAGATGTTATTGCTTTAGCCGAAATGTTCCGCAGTAGGTCATTACTTATCCGTGTCCATCCGCGGAGAGAAGCAGGCGGCGCCATTAGGGCAAGTGCGGGTCAGATCTGTGGAGAGGCGCGTCCGTTCACCAACTCTAGTAATGGAATAACTGCAAGGCTGAAAGTTTAATGCCATACTGCGGGACATTTCAGGCAAAGCAACCAGCATCTCCATGGAGACAGCAGGCAGCAGATCCCGAGCAAAAAGTTAGAGATTTAAAAAAAAAAAAAACTTAAAAATTCTCCTATTGAAATTCAGAATGAAAATAATTCAAACATGTTTTTTTTCAAAGTTAAATAATTAAAAGTGAGAAATTTGATGCCAAAATTTAAATTTGGTTTTACACGTGAGAGACATTAAAGAAATAAAAAAAAAAATTAGACAACATACAGTATATGTATCTATGTTTATTGATATGGCAAAAACTTTTGTTGTGTCCTTAGGCAAAACACTTCACCCACATCGCCTCGTGTGAAAGTGTGGAGAGAATTAAACCGCAAATCGAGAAGCGCCATATAAGACTAATGCATTATGATGATGATTATTACACGCCCGTGATAAAACGGGACGTATTATGGTATGGCGCTGTCCGTCTGTCCGTCCGTCCGTCTGTCCATCCGTCCGTCCGTCCGTCTGTGGACACATTAAAGCTTTGTAGTGTCTTTAAGTTCTGTTGCTGCAATCTGATTGGTGGAATTCCGATTCCAGAATGTGATGATGTCATACTCATACTCCTACTGCAAGAGCCAGATTTCCCTATTGATTATCCGTCCGTCTGTCTGTCTGTCTGTCCGTCTGTCTGTGGACAATTTCTTGTCCGCGCTCTAACTCGACAACCGTCTCACGTAGGAATGTCAAACTTCCAAACTGCACCAATAATTCATCTTTAACTAGGTTTGACAAATTCTAACTTAATTCTATATACAATAATTCAAAGTACGGGCGTATTTTGCCCCGCTGGAGGAGCTCTTGTTATTATTATTATTATCTCTAACTGTCTTTGGACAATACCATTAAGCTGAAGTGCTCAGAAGAAGCTCTGGTAACACAGTTAACCTGATGCACATCGCGCGATTCTTAAATAAATAAATAACTGTTGAGGAAAAGCTGTCTCCTGGTCTCCATGTGTCCTTGAAGGAAATGAAGAGTTACTGTAAATGACCCGGAGAGATCCAGCGATCTAACGTCATCAATCAAAGTTGTGCAGTTTCATCAACACGGTGAGGAAGAGACCGGGACGATCCGACTGCTCCGGCTCTGATTAAATAAGTTGTGAGGATTTACTACCCGTTAGCCGGAGTCTGCCACATGTCGGTGACGGAAAAGAGGGTTTTGACGTATCAGGTGACACCGCGAAGCTTTGAAGGAAAAGGCAAAGAGCAGTTCAAGGTCGAGAGCCGAAAAAAACGCAGTGTTGTCTTAGAGGAAAAATCCAAACTCCTCTGAAACTGGGTCCCAGATGAGTTCATCAATCAATATCACAGAGCAGGTACCTGACAGTGGCCAATACCGAGGAGGGAAGAAAAGGCTTTGGACAAATTCTCCAATAAGAAAAGAGGATATTTGGTTAATCTCGAGTTTTACATTCAACAGAGACGGTGGTGATTCAACACAGAAATCTTTTATTAAAAACATTTGGTTAAACATTGAACGAACGCCCTGAACTCTTCATTCTCTTTGTTCTAATAAAACAGAAAACAGACTTGTTTCTTTTAATATATTTTCAGGAGACTTTTTTTCGTATTTGGAAGTGACAGAAGTTTCTAGTTTCTCGAGTGTATTTTTGGTTACGCTTCACTTTTGCAAAGACACTTAATTTTCTGGTGTAAATGATCAGAACTAGAATCGACAGAAATGTGACTTTTCAGTGATTTATCGAAGCCGATACCGATATTTTATCCAGAGAATCCAGAGAAACCGATGATCACCCAAAGATATATTTTTAACCACAAATTATACAGTAAAGATGGGTTGTCACAGTCCATGAACGTGTCTCTGTGCAGGTTTTCATATAAAAAGCAAAAAAAAAAAAATAATTCTTCTGATATGGTTCCTACCTGGACGACTGAGGAGTCACACGGACATTTTTCAAATACACTCGTGTGGGTATTTTTTAGGCAACAGATCAGCCAAAACAAGATATTGACCAGTGATAGAAAATTAAGGCTGAAAAGTGCATTTTTTGTTCCTTTTTTTTAATACATTAGTTTGATTTTTTGGGGGGAAAGAGGAGGATTCGGATGTCGGGACCTTTGTTTTTCTGATTTAGGTATTTGTGTCTTGTTTTCATGTTTTTATTTCATTGTTTCACGCTTAATTTTATTATCCTTAATAAAAAATAATAATAAAAAGTGCAAATATCGGCCAGTTATACCAGTCTGTCTCTAATCAGAACTGCTTTATTTGAGTGTTTTATGTAATTAGGGGAGTAAAGATTATGTGGTTAATTGATAATTGTGATTATTCAGGTCACAAAATGATTCTAAGAGCTGAATAAATAATAGTCGATGCAAGGAATTAAATTCAAACTACACGATAAAAAAGCCCAAAAAGAGGAATGACTATTGCACTGGACAGTGTCAAGGAACATATTTGACTGTATTTATATCATAAAATTGTGATATTTCTTCTGCCAATGATCCTAACTGTACAATTTTATCCTTATACTTTTATTAACCCCTGTGTAAATGTATAATAACTCCCCAATAAAAAGCTCTACAACCCTCTTCCAGCAGGTGAAGCAGAGGGACAGTGTTTTCCATCTTCATCCGTCTTCCTCCTCCCAAACGTTCCTTGTGAGGACTTATCAACACAGGTGTCGGCTTTGGTTAGTTTTCCCATTCGTTTTAACACTCTGTTTTCCTACAGTGTCACTAGATCCGTCCTCTCGCCTTATATTTCCTCTTCGGGCCTCCCACTGTGAACAACTAGAGCATGAAACTCAACTCCGGGCTGACCACCTCCTCACATTAACCCCCAACTCTCCAGGGCTGATTACAAAAACATTCAGGTCTTGTTTTGGGAGCTAATAAAGAAGGTGAACACGCTACACTGATTTTCACAGCTGAAAAATACCCGTCCGAGAACAGGTTGATCTATAATCGGACGCAACGAACATCTGGAACTAAAACAGAAATTGTGATTTTTTTGGAGGAAATGGATGGAGAATGGATTCCAAATGCTGTTACGTCACAGGACATGATTTGCTCGGAGCTGTGCTGTTTAATTCTAAATCACAAGTGGCTAATAAAGTTTTAGGCACTGAAGTGATCTCACTGAAAGCAGCACGTGCCAGTCTTCATATCCTGAAGTTCAGTCACAGTACGGCTGTGTTTGCATGTTCTCCCCATGTCTAGCTGGGTTTCCTTTGTGCACTCCGGTTTCCCCAGCCTAAAAAACAAACATTGAAGGTCTCTGAAGGAAATGCAAATGCAGAGGAGAAAATGTAGCATTTTTATTTAGCGCTTTTCCACCTTCAAATCGCTTTACATGAAGGAACCACTCACCCATTCACTCACACATTCACACACCAGTGGACGTGTACAGTGTAGGTGGGTTAAGTGTCTTGCCCCCAGTGTCTTTTTTATGTCGAGAGCGGGACGCAAACCATCAACCTTTGGGTCAGTGGACAAACGCTCGACCAACTGAGCTACTGCCGCCCCAGGAACTTCTCTATGGGGACGACAAAAAGTTACCAAAACCCAAAGACATAAAAAAAAACATAATGAGGTTGACGTGTTTCCAGGACAAAACGTGAACAGGGGAAATTTAACAGTAACTACGAATGACATGTTTTTTCTTAGCGTATAAACACCTATAATCACTGAATCATCACTAAAGGTCTGTTCACTTTTGCACCGACGCATCAGAATTAGGACAAACCTAAAAAAACCTGGACTGGATCCATGTGCCAAGAGACTACTGAAGATAATACTGCAGAGACGAACCATAGTCCGTATATATGAGTGGACTAAGCTAACCCGTTAGCCGCTAACCCGTTAGCCGCCGCGTGCCAAACAGGAAGTGCTCCAGGAGGCTCTTGGGGCTCCTTCACATTAGGATCTTCTCGTCCCTCTGTCTGTACCTGCTGCTCTGAGCCTCGTCATTCTGGACTTAAACTGTTCGTCTGAAGCCGCCACACAGGATCCTGAACTTTTCATTTCTCTGTTTTGTTCCTAAATCAAGATATGAACATAAATAACGGACCAATCAGATGCCTTCATTCCCTAAGGTCCCTCCCCCTAGCGTTACCAACAGGTTTGATTGACAGCTCGTTTCGCTGTAAGTAAGTTCCCTTCTCGCTTTCCCCCGAGTGACGATTTCTGAAATAAAATGACAAAATATCTCAAACAGTCACAATATCTAATGTGACTAGAATCTGAACGAGCAGAATTTAACGAGCATAAAGTAAAGTGAATTTGGTTAAATTGTGACTCTATTGTTGTTCGTACGTAACAGAACAAACAACATAAATCAGTGACTTAAACTATTTAAAGTTTGCTGCTAAAAGCTCAAAGTTTCTTCTTCTTGTGCAGAATCAGGTAAATCCAGTGTCCTGCAGGTGCAGAGTATCACATCCATAGTCCGTATATATGATGCATCAGCTCTGCCAGGAGGAGGCGCCACATTTAACCTCCTCACTCATGATTGGCTCTTGTGTTGCTATGATACTCGCGGGAGGATTTCCAAATATGGACCTGGCTCCAGATTCGCTCCTGTAACCGTGGCAACAGGAGCCTCATTTGAGCGACGCTGTGGAGACGTCACACTCACTTAAACACTCAGAGATACGGACTAGAAGACCTCAGAGATCTACTGAAGTTAGCTAAAATCAGCTCAGCCACATTTACATTGTTTCAAGTTGATTAATGTGCAGTGCTCCTTTCAAAAGAAAAAAAAAAACTAAATCAGAACTTAACTGGACTCAAACCCGGACATGCCTGAATAAACACACACTTAAAATAACCTCTTTTATCTTTTTACAGTATGTTGATGTGTTGGCACTTCCTGTCGTATTACACATAAACTTGGCCTTGAATTGGTTTTGTCCAATTACTGTTCAAATCTACAAATCTTTAAATAGTCCAGATTAGTCCAGGTTAAATTATAGGATTTAGTTGAAGTGTGGTTCTGGGTTAGTGCAAGTTTGTGAAAATCTTAAGATCTGTTTTGCTAAACCCCTAAAATAAAGGGGAAAAAGGGAATGAGAAGCGAGCAGAGTAAACATATAAGCGCACAGCACTAGGCTATATATAAAATAATGAAGTCGTATCTAAATCCGTGCACCCACCACAGTGATTATGCCGTCATTCAGAATCCGTCAACATCCAGCCAATTTCTCCCTCCCCTGTTTGCTCCATGAGACAGGAAGATGTTATAATCACTGAATACATCAAATTTTATTCTAATTGTCATATGGTTATAGCTATGAATAGATCCGCTGTTTTCTTCTCCCTTAAGAACGGAGCAGGATGAATGAAGACGGACGTTTCTAACTGACAGCCCCAGCGAAGGGGGAGTGTGTTTGCAGCTGGGCTCGTTGTTCGTCGGCCCACGTGGATTCACTTGGTTTTTATGGCAGGTCTCCCATTAACTTGTATTATATTAGGCTCCAGTGTTCCTCCCTCACCGCTTCTCTGGTTATTATCCAAAGAAACTGACACAGAGAAGCCCAATTCGGACAAATATATAAGCGTCCAGGGACACCGCACATTTAATAAGACCACTGAAAAGAGCCATTCATCCCAAGTTAAGAATCCTGTGGTTAATACTATTGTTCCGTTAATGCTTCAAATTTATAACAATTTAAAGGTGCACTATGTAACTTTTTTGGTCGCGGGTCCGTCACCTGCTTATTTCTACGGGTAAAGTACTGATCTTCCTGGAATATAATGGCATTAAACAGCTCAGCTTTACAATTATTCCATTACAAGTGGTTTTATAGCTCAAAAATACATCGAAAAACAGGCATTCTGACTGTGAGCGGCGTCGCCTCTCCACAGATCTGACCTGTAACTTGGTCTGGTTTGGTCTCCATGATGATAGAAAGGTTTAATGCCGTACTGTGGAACATTTCAGACAAAGCAATGACACCTCCATTGCCGGACGCTCCTCCTGAGTGAACAAATGTAAATATTTAAAGGTTTTAGTCATTAGAAACAGATGAACTGGATTCATGCGAGAAACACAAGTTAAATGTTACACTGTGGAACATTCCAGACAAACAACAACATCTCCATGGAGACAAGCAGGTGCCCCATATCACTCTTGTTTGCTTGGTTGGGACTATGGTTCCCAACTCTGTTCCCTGTGGAAACAGTGGCGACCTTAACATCCTGTTTGAGAAGCTATTGTCTTAGAAGGAAAACTATATATTTACATTGATTTATTTTTGATTAATAAATATGTTATAGAACAATAAAGTTTATACACTTAACCCCTTAATGCCTCAGTGTATATAGATATATAGGTATATAAAATGTTTTGTGTTTTTGCCTTTAAGTAAATGTTAAATTAAGATGAGATTCTTAATTTGACTATAGCAAAAAAACTTCATTTAACCTTTATTTCACCAGGCAAAACATTAAGAACAGATTCTTATTTACAGTGTTGACTTAGAACAATTCAAGGGAAAGGGGAATTAAACAAACATATTCACACACACAATAAGCAGTAAATTAATGATCAGTCAGTGAAACATTTACCTTAAAAATGTCCTTCAACCTGTGTTTAAATGCAGAAAGTGAAATCAAAGTGTCCATATGCAGAGGGTTTTTCATATGAGGTCCAATCATTTACAGCAACAAAACCAAAAGACATGAGGCCAAATGGAAAAAAAGAAATTTGGGTATGCTGCAAATTTGTGACAACTAGAAAGAGGAGCTTGCCAAAGTTTCCTTGGAAGGTGCTGCATTTGCACTCACCGCCTTGGGGGAACTGCAGCCACTGTCTCGGTTTACATCCGGATCCAAACAAATGAACACGCCGCTTTTTATCAGAATTCACACAGTCTAATCTAGTCTAATGCCTCTTTTCTGTGAACCCCTGAGGATGTTGGGGACGACTGGGTTAAAACACACAAGCGCCCAGTTGAAATCATCCGCATGGAGTGAAAGGGTGAGAGATTTTGTGGGACTAAGTGGCCTCTCCACTTAGTAACAGTAAATATGCCCAAATACCCAAAGGCCCAGTTCAGTGCACTACGGTGAAGCTGTGTACAGTGAAAGCCATTAAACTACATCACTGCTCTAAGTGCTCAGAGCAGAGTAACTAAACGAGCACTTGTTAGCTTTATTACATTGGTGGTATTGGCGTTTTCTACCCAGCGGACAGCAGTGCATTATGGGAGAGACGTATACATACTAAAGTTTGACCACTTTTTGGCTAATTGAGGTCAGGGCTTCATTGGTTTGGTTTAATCAAGAAAGTTTGTAATAAAGAGAAGGAACAAGCAGTCGTTATAATTAAAATGTGCAGAGGAATCAGATGAAGGAGAACGGGGACAGTGTTTCTTCAGACATAAAGGCGCTGTGCAGTCTGTGGCCTGCGTAGGTGTTGGATGCAAAAAAAAAGAGAAAAGATTAACATTTCGGTTTCCATAAAATGTCAAAAAAGAATAAAACACTCCTGCGAAATGAAACTTGTTGGCTCTGCTTTATAGCGAAAGACGCTGGAGCCGTCCCCTCTTCATTAGGTTGAAACATGTGTTAAGTGTAAAAGTGGGGACTAAACAGACCACAGCGGAATAAAGCTGTAAATAAATAAATGAATGCCGGATTTAAAGGTGAGTTATTAAACTTTCTGGTGGAGGGCGCACAGTCAATTTGTCCCCACGGATATGTGCTTCCTTCGCCTGGAATTCCCCACACTGTATTAAACATGAAAACACGTCCAGGCCAAGTTACAGGTCTCATCTGTGGAGAGGCAAACCCGCTCACAGAATTAGTCTAATGCCATTCTGGGGGTAATTAGTTTAGTTTAGTTTAGTCTTTATTTGAAGGGACAATGTACAGATACATTAAGTTTAAAAAAACAGATGTTCTGCACCAGATTATAGCTCTGCAGTCCCTAATTTACAGGAGTAAATAATACATAATTTAAGATAAACAATAAGAGCAGTATTTCATAGCACCAGTCTGACACAAACACTCACACAAACACAGCATCTCATTCATACCTTAGCATTAGATTCAAATTTTTAACACATTCGCACTCACATGCTGTCCATTATACAACATTTCAGTCCTGTTTCATTCAGCGGTAAAAGGTTAAGAATCTTACACATACTAAAGTTACAGTTTTACATCAACAATTATATATTCACTATAATATTTACAGAGAATGTGATGATGAATTCCAGGCAAATCAAAAACATCTTCATGGAAACAAATAGGTGGCAGAGCTCCATATAAAACTATATAATACATGTTGTTCAGTGTTGAAAAGCCCATGAAACTGACACTTTTAAGCTGTTTTAAAATGTTTTAACCTCCTCAAAAATATACCTGTGTTTTGTTTCTTTCACACATATTTGGGTAACGCACATTATTATTATTGTTATTATTATTATTATTATTATTATTATTATTATTATTATTATTATTATTAGTCTGTGCTACATCTCCAAAGCTCAAACTGCTCTGCTCCACCTTGTGATGTCATGTAGTGAAAGTTTTCAAGTTAAAACAAACCTCTTTACCTTTAGCTCAGTAGAAATGGGCAACTCCAGGGCTGAAATGATCCAGATGATTCTAGGGAAGGTGTGTGGAGCACTTCCTGTATCACCGTGTGACATCACTAGGTGGAGTGTTTTCAGTTTGAGAGAAAAACCTAAATATGCAGATGTTTATGTGTTAAACATGTGTGAATGAAGCAAAAACACAACTCTGTGTGTGTTTGTGAAGAGGAAACAACATAAATAACACAAATCAGTGTAACTTGGACCCTTTAAAATGAACAAACACATTATATATCGATATTTTACCTTTTCAAAAACTTTTCCAGCCAATAGAAAACGTGTTACAGACCAGGAAGGAAGGACACATATGCAAAGTCATGGGCCACAATTATTGAATATTCACAAATGTTATGATTTTATCCTGAAAATAGATTGAAAAAAGTTGCGCCTCGGTTACAGCATTTTTACATGAATCTGTATTCAGAGCCGGTGCTGAAGGGCTCATACAGCACAGCTAATGCACTCAGTCGCTCAGTGGAGAAACACACTCTGGTCCGATGCCCCGACACACTGAAGTGGAGCAGCTCTGTTCACATCGCTGCAGGCGGCGTTTTACTCCCGGCCCCTGCACACGGAGGAGGCAGATTTGTGTTTGAAGGAGGATCCAAAACAAAGACGCTCAGTGGGTTGTCCTAGAAAATGTGTAAGATTACAGGATTATAATCACCCTCGAAAGATACGGCCTGTTATTTTATCCTCTTTGCATCTGAAGCTGTTGCGTCCAGACCGGCTGATAAACCAGTGGAACGACAATAAATAAATAACTGTAAATGTGTTGTTTTCCATATTACAAAAGGGAATCTCGAGCCTATTCTTTCTATTTTGCTTTGTTATCTGATAATTGTTCACTGAAAATGGCGGCAGAGGTTCGAGCTGCAGAACAAAAGACCAAACCACAAATCCAATTTTACATCGAGTGAAATGGTGCAGTAAAGTTAGAAACACAGATGGAGAAAAATAAATAAATAAAAACAACAAAAAACATTTACACCGAAAATGTTATGAAAATGCCATCTTCTTGTTGTCATGGAGATGTTCCTGTGTTGTCTGAAATGTTCCACGATGTGGCATTTAAAGGTAAATCTGCACAGAGGACCCAGCTCACACTAAGAATCCAAGTTTATCAAAGCAACAAACATACAAGTTTAATGCCGCACTGTGGAATGTTACTGGCAAACCAATAACATCTGCGTGGAAACGAGCAGGAGACAGAACCTCCACCGGGAAAGTTACATAGTGCACTTTAAAGCCAGTCCCTATCAGAGCCTCATCGGTACTGAAGAAGAAGCAAAACGGAGGCGACTCTTAAAACTCCAGCGATTTCACTGTCCTGGGACCTGGACGACAGGATTTACCCAGACTGTGTGGAAATGATGTACTTGTTGTATTGTTATTTTCCAGTTTTCCTCTTTTTAATAAACCCTCCTTCACCCTGCACACGGCCTATATTCTGCAGTTCACGTCTGCGTCCTGTCCCTCCGGCTGGTGCATTGTGCAGACGACAGATGTCTGGCTCTGCGTGGTGCTGCGGGGTCGGCCGGCCTCATCTCCTCTGCTTTTAATAACAGCACTGAGCACATTAACCCACATCAGCAAGTGGCCCCAAACATTTCCAGGGCACCAACAACTACAGCAACACAGGGCGTACAGCAGAATGAAGGGGACATACTCTGGAAAACCGACTTTTATGAGCTTTTATCACAGTGTTCGCTCATCTTACACAAAGTTGTATTTAAAGGGGCAATGTGTAACTTTTTCTGGCGAAGGG
Organism: Odontamblyopus rebecca; assembly: GCA_030686955.1. Taxonomy (NCBI): domain Eukaryota; kingdom Metazoa; phylum Chordata; class Actinopteri; order Gobiiformes; family Gobiidae; genus Odontamblyopus; species Odontamblyopus rebecca. Next base: position 37,458,447 of record CM060667.1, on the reverse strand, counting down.
TCCGTCAAATGCTTTTCTCCAGGGAGATGTTATTGCTTTGTCTTTGAATGTGTATATTATTATTAAACCTTTCTGTCACCATGGAGACCAAACCAGGCCAAGTTACAGGTCAGGTCTGTGCAGGGGCGACCCGCTCATAGTCAAAATACCTGTTTTTCTAGGTATTTCTGAGCTATAAAACCACCTGTAACTGAATACATGTAAAGTAGAGCTGTTTAAAGTCATTCAGGCAGAGCAATGGCTCCACAGAGACAAGCAAACGTAAAGTTACATAGTGCACCTTTAAAGTGATTCATGAGGGTTTGATTAAACTCAAGGCTCTGCACCCACTCCCCCTGTGTTTACATATGGTTATTGAAATATATTAGACTATGGGGCTTAGATCAATACTGTGGTTATTAATGACAAAAATGTAAAATAAAGATCAATACTACTAAAGACCTGGGGGGAAAAGCATTCTGCACTGGTTGATTCTTAATGCAAGTACTTTCTAGTTGATGTTTTTCTATCATTTTACCAGGGTTGAAATGGTGATAAGTGGGAGAAATCTGGCAACAAGCTGTTTGACGCTGTGAAGGAGGCGGTGCCCACGTTGATCACAGGTCTTTTTCCAGCACATTATAATTATGAGTGCACTTCACAGATTCATAATGGCAGGTTGGGGCAGAGTGGCACAGTGGTGAGTACACTCGGCTTCCAGTAAGTTACAGTAAAACTCAAGGAGAACATATTTCCCTTGTGTCTGTTTTATAGTCATAATCTACGACGCCCGTGGATCATTATGTTAGAATTTGCATATTTTAAATTGCAATTGCATCTAAAACAGGGCTGTCAGAACTTCTTTCATCCGTGGGAGAAGACGGTGCTAGTAAATGTCATCATAACAAAGGCAGTGGCAGCTCCGATGGACGGCTGCATATCACACTAGTGACGAGCAGTTTTATTTGTACCAAAATTACACAGAATCAATTTATGTGTGTTTTAAGCCACAGCATAATGTTGTTACCTCATCAAAAACATACCTGTGGTTGTGTTTTGTTTCTTTTCTTCTTTCTTTATTTAGTTTATGTGACAGGAACGATGTACATCAACATTAATCACAAAAGAAAAATATGCCTAGTACCAGATTTTAGCTTCACAACTCATTAAAGAGACACAAACATGTTTGAAACACAGAACAAAGCAGGAAATACAAAAGTTCAGCATTTCATAATAAAACAGTAAAAATGAGCCGAGTAAAAGTGCCTCTGAACACTGTGCCCTGGAAAAGGGACAAAGGGAAAACCAACATTTAGTGCTGACGGATCTGTGGATTTAAAAGAGGTTTTTTTTTGTTTTTTTTTGTTTCTGTACAGAATATTTTTAAGTTTTTGCATAATTTAAGTCCTACTGAAGGTTTATTCCGTTCTGTAATTGTTTTAAATGAAAACGATGATGGTTCTAGAGCTGTTTTTCTTTTTGGTGCGACACATTTTGCCCATTTGTCGTTGTGTCGTTCTGCTCATTTGTTCAGATGTTGGAGTAACAAACTTTTTGAAGAGCAGACGTAAATTTGCATATTTGATGCTATTGTCAAAGTTTAACATGTTGAACTTTCTGATTATTTGACAGTGGTGATAGTGTCGTGTTTCAGTGTTTGTTTGTGAAGAGTTTCCAGTGGTTTGATGGTTCGACTTGTACCAAAAGATAAATGTCTGAGCTCCTTCTGCTGTTAGTGAGATTCTTATACATCTAAAATTGGGCCGATGATATTTTAATGTGTGATAAACCTTTTTGACATGTTTTTCGAAGCTGAGCAGAGAATCTAAAATAATGCCCAGATATCTAAACTCATGTTGTCCCATTTCATTCACATGTTTGAGTTATTCTCGTCTGTCTACTTTCTGATGAAGCGGTGGTTTTTAGGTTTGTTTAGCAGAAATTTGCAATTCCAGGACCGAAAATGAATCTAGTGAAGCTGTGCGGAGTTTAAAAACACAGTGGAGCGCTTTCTGTATCAGCGCGTGAGTGTTTTCTGTCTGAGAGAAGAACTCTAAACATGCTTGTGTGTTAAAGATGCGTGAATGAAGCAAAACACAACTCCAAGTATGTTTTAATGAGGAAACAACATCGTAACCCGGGTCAGAAAACAGCGTAATATCCTTAAGAATTAGCAGCACTGCAGAAAACAAAACGGTTTAAAAACAAATAGTAAAGAAGCACGCGAACTAAAGGTGCAACACAGCTTTTTTTAGACATTTCAAACACTTACAAGGAAATGTAAAAAAAAAAAGGCCGCACAATAAAATGTCATCAAACGTCCAAAACATCCTGAACCTGCCTGGATGCAATTTGAATGAAATAGTTTCCAAATCGTAAAGTCACAGTGGTGTTCAAAACATTTGTGCCGTTAGATTAGCATTAGCGGCAGTGACAGCCCTGGTCTAACCGCGGAGCTTTGAGTGGGTTTGGCGTTTTACGAGCGATAAAGAACAGACGGTAATCCCACGTCGGCCCGCTGCACTATTTACTGTCAGGACCTGAGTGAAAAAAGAGAAAAGGCCGCACATGTTGACAGGAAGTTTAGATACCATCTTATCTACGACTGTTCGGATTAGGCTCAAGACGTCTGGTTACAGGGAGCTGACGGAGGCTCTGAGCTGCACCACCAGACAGCTGTGGAAACAAGTCTGAAGTGAAAATAATAAGCCTCAAAGTACTTTCCACTGTTCTATAGTGGCTTATTATTCTACATAGGAAAGTTATTAGTCTGTGTGGTTTTGTTTCTATGAGAAGATTGCAGCTCTTTTCTCTGGCTGCATCTGCACACACATTACAACATTCACTCACGGGAGGTAGATTTTAGTCCCTACAATAAGATAAATACCCTCCCACCACGTCCAAACTGGGACTAAACTGGAACTAAACCTTGACCTAAACATGGACTAGACCAGGACTAAAACAGGACCATCAAAGACCAAACCAAGACCAGTTTATCTGGATGAAACCTGGTCATTGTGCTTCTCCATAACAGCACGCAGAGCTGGCAGATCTTCCCACTTCTCTTGACTTTCTGCTGGAATGGGCTCATTTCTCTACAGTGACCATAAAGAACATGAACCTAAAAATGGTAACAACGGCTCTAAAGCTGCAGAGAAACCTACTGAACAGCCTTTACAGTCCCTTTATGAGGAAGTTGTTGTTAGTGAAGCAAATAAGATTTTAAGGGATCCATCTCATGTTTTATTTTCTGAATATGAATTGCTGCCTTCCAGAGCAGCAGATGCAAGAGCAACCGATTCAAACAGTCTTTCATTCCCACCTCAATATCCCTCCTCAACAAACATAAAAACCAGCTCGGTCCTTGGCCCCCACATGTCCTTCCTAGGGTAGTTGGGAGGCCTTCTGCTGTGGATCCACTACCCCTCACTTTATATTTATACTATTTTTGTATTTTACTGTATTGTATTGTTTTGTATTGTTTTTTGTATTGTATTTATTGACTGCACCCAGTACTACGTGCCCAAGACAAATTTCTCCCTCGGGGGACAATAAAGTTTATCTTATCTTATCTTAACCTACCTTCACCTCATGGCCGTCCTGAAGAGAGTCACCTCCAAGTTTTATACTTTGTGCTAGAACAAGCCAACTGGAGTCACTGTTAAAATGTAATGTAATGTCATTATAAATATTATGCAGTCAATAATTCAACAAGGAACAAATCATTTATCAAGAACGATTCGACAGATCAACAAGTTTCAGATGATGCAAAAGCCTCCAGCTTAGTCGTTATTAATAAATGAACTCTTCGTTTGCTTTATTGAGGGGATTCCCTGAAGCTCGGTAGTGGGACCCGACTTTTAAACACTATTTTTTATTCACCTCAGCTCTAAAAAAAATATTCCTGGACAAGAAAAAGAAAATTTTCACCTTAAGATTTTACTGTCAATCGCTGAACTTTAATATTTGCTGTAATTACATTAGCTGATTTTGGATTTAACTCACTTTCAATGGAAAATACCAGTTATTTAGCTTTGACTGACATGTAACACTAAGCCCTACATGAGAATTTAGGGAGTTCACTTTACTTAGGCAGTTTATTTCGGGTGTACTTATTATTACATGGTACGGGTAACTTTTATGTCCAGGTATCAGAACGGTAAAACTTTCGGAAAGGTCTAGTTAAGTTAAGTGCCTGCCACATTGAATTTTTCCCTTTTTCCCCAAGTCAAAAGTTATGCAGTAAAGAGCTGAGTTTGCACCTTCATTTGAAAGTCCTAAAGTCCTGACCGTGCAGCTCTTCTACAGGGAGGAGAGACAGAGCGAACCAGCCTGGGGTGAGGCTCAGCGCTGCACTGGGGGCTTCTCTGTGCTGACACTTAAAACAACAGACTGTAGATGGACATGGGAACTACCGCTATGCGAACTATCCCGGTACGCAGGTGCTTTGGCTCCACAGTCTAAAGGACAAACCATGTAAGGTGCCCCACACTGAACCACCAGTGCCCCTGTCCCACTGGGTCCATTTCCCCCTGAAGCCCCAGCCCACACCAGGGCTATTTCTACAGCTGTCTGCATTGATTACTGCCCCACAGATATGAATAGGAACCAGCTGTCAGGTGGAATAAAAACATAATTAGGCTTTGTACAGGCCTGATGTCATGTGGAAGCTCCAGCTCCAGCTCCAGCTCCAGCTCCAGTGCAGACAGAAGAGGCCAGAGTGTTTCATCTTCCCCTGGACACGAGTCCTGCTGCACATTTTAAACACAAAACTATGAGAGACGCTGTAGAGCTCAGGCTGCACACTGCATGGTAATGCCCTACATGCTATGCACATACTGATGCTCTACAGTGGCGTCACAATGGGGGTGTCGTACATGCACCTCTATAGTGGAATGTTCAGTAGTTACTATGGTAATGACATATGCACACATTAGCAAACACTGCCAATTGTCTGAAAACTAAAGAAGTTTCTTGAGTTTATTTAAAAAATCCTAAATGGATTTAAGCAGCACATTTTCAATATTAGATTAGATGAACGGTCACGGTCAAAATGCAACAAACTTCAATAGAGCAAAACTGCAGCAGACGAGCAGAGATATGAGAGCTCATGGTCCTGTTTGGGTGTTTTTCAATAAAAAGGTGAGTGACTGATAAACTAACACTGCCTTGTGACTGCAGTGTTATCTGAGAGGAACACCTCACTTGTTATATTCCAGCTGGTCAGATTGTGTTAAAGCAAAGATCATATTAAAGTCTAACTTGAGTATTAGACCTTCAGACAGAGCAGAGCCCACAGTTAGCATCACATCCCCAGGCAAAGCTGATGACATCAGCCGCAATGAAAATGCAACGAAACAACCTCACGATTTAATCAAGCTGGTTCCTTTTATAGAATTTAACATCCGTCATTGCATCAGAACAGAAATCAGAAGTAAAAATGACAGTGAAGAACATTTCCAAACCGGGAATGTGCTTGGGCAACATAAAACAATGAACAATAAACATAAAAAACTATTAGTAGCATTATGATAAACTAAAATAAAATGACTAAATATAAAATAATCATCTTATTTTGTCAAGATCCTCAGACAATATAGTGGTCTGTGCAGCAGTTATTCATGGGCGTCAGGCTCCAGTACCATTTTGAGCACTGACATGATGTGGCAACTGTGCTAATAAGTAAAAATAAGTAAAAGAAAAAATGGGCTCCTATGAAGGAATAAATCCTGCTTTTGCCCCTCCGTTCAGTGCTTCACATTCTGCTCTTGTGTCATTCATGTTGTGGGTTTCAAATATATGGATTTCATTCAAAGATATTATATTTTATGTTGCACTGATAATTGGTATGGCAGCGGTACTTGATTTTCATCCCCTTTAACCTCCTGAGACCCGAGCTTTTGTCTGGTGTCCATTTTTCATTTCTTCTTGCTATTTGGGATAAGTAGGACCTACTAAGTAAGTCTTCTGTATGACACCATTGGTTAAAAAATGTAAAAGCATTAAAATATATAAATAAATTACAAAAAAAAAAAAAAACAGCAATTAGCTGTTTATTTCAAGCCCTAAACCTGCCAAATGTGACGCAGGTCGACCGTGAGCGGGTTGGGGTTCAGTGAGTGAGGTTAAAAACACACAAAAAGGCCTGAAAATGTGGTCCACAGTTTTAATTTTTTCTGGTTTTCAATCGTTACAAAAAAAAGTAGAGGTGCAAAAAGTGGAGACAGGCAGCAGTTTCCCTATAGCAGCAGAAACGTCCAGCAATTTATAACTGTAAACTCATCTAAATATTCCCAAGTTTACCTAACAACATGTACAATCAATAATATAACATAGTCCCAATGTCTTCAGACGAGGACATGACATTTCCTGATGCTCTCGTCTGCTGTGGTCAATAAAATGTGTCAAATTTTAATGCCAAATGAAGATACATTAAGATACATGAAGAGACATTATTGTACATAAATACATTGGTTTTATTCATAAATTTTGCATCTAAACTTTACCATGCAGTTTTTTTTTACTTTCGGGAGCTGCTGTAGAGGTTTTTAGTTGATTACAGGTGAAAGTTTAAAATAATTGAAAATCATGGTGCTAAGAGGCAAAAATGTAATGTCCTCGTATGAGGCCACAGGGTCTCAGGAGGTTAAGAAGGTTCCTGATCAGTGGAGCTGCATGAACGGTTTTTGCCTATTGTGCATGTTTGAGGTTGATGAGGCCACTGCTGCCCATTACATTATATATGCATGAGATTTTAGCACTAGCCTCTCTTTCCTAACTTGTTCTTTATTACACTATTTTCATGCTCTTTGTTATATTGTTTCTGCATGAAAAACATAACAGGAGTTTTGTTTCATTTTAACACACAAACCCTGCAGACCCAGAGTTCTCATTATTATATATCATTATTTTCAAATAATTTTTATCTTTCTGCAGACTCTTCATCTACGGATTCACTGAGCAAACACAGTGAATTTCAATAGGTTTGTAGAGCGTGTCTTTATATTTGTTTTTGTCTGTTGTTTTTCAATGCAGAGGCCAGAGGTGACAGCCCCGATCCTCAACACAATCTCCTGCCTGGAGCCAAACAGAGAGCTCTTCAAACATAACAAAATAAAAGCTCTGACATGGCCCGGACTGGCCCCGTGTCCTCCCCCATAGGCTCTCTGGCTCCTCATCTCCAGCCACTGTCAGAGCTGGTTTCAGATGCAATGAATACAATTAAGCCCTGGGTAATGAAATCACACGGAGCTCGGGCTAATGGAGCTGTTGGTAAATGGGGTCGGCTCGTGAACTCTCACAGGGGCCACGTACGCCGCCGTGGACGGGGACAGGAGACAGCTGCACGGCATATAAAGGACTCACTATAAGATCTTAACAAGGTGAACATGCCCGGATTCAAACAGAACGCATTGATGAGCCGTTATTATCGAGATCAGGCAAATAAATTGTGTCTCCACTTGGCATTTGGTTTATGAGCGTCATTAAAGTGTTGTTTAGTCTCTCCGGGCTGAGAGCACACGGTGTTATACTCGTGCACCTGTTCAGTTCTGTGAACTCAGTTTGACAATTTAGTTTTCACATTGACAGTGGTAAAACAAATGTATCTGAATTTGGCAAATTATTAATGTGAAAATTGTGTCCAAAGTTTGCTTTAGAAACCATTTTCTAATTCCTGGAATAGATTAAAAAGTCACTGATAATCCCGTGCAGAAACCCAGTGTTAAAGTGCACAATATAACTACTTTAGTGGAGGGTCCGTCTGGGCGTCTCCATAGAGGAATATTCCTGAGTATAGCATTTAACTTTTTATTTCTACTTTCATTCAGACAAGAAAGTGATGCAACCAGGTCACATTGCAGGTCACATCTGTGGAGAGGCGAGCCTCCTCACACCAATAGTGCACAATTCTCAAGGTTTTCTTTAGTAATAAAACACCACAGTAAATGCAAGATAGTTAAGTTTTGAATGCCAAGTCCCACAGTGCATCTTTAAGTGCAACATTGTTTTTAAAGGACTTATATTGCATTTATATTTTCTGATCTATGTTTGACCTGGAGGTGTGTTTTGTTTCATTCACACACGTTTGACATGCAAATTCTGCATATTTATGCTGTGTCCTGTGTTCTTCTCTCAAAATGAAAACACCACGTTCCACTTTGTGATGTCAGGTGCTAAAACAGGAAGTTCTCCATTGTGTTTTTAAACTCCAAGCACCTCCACTAGAATCATTTTCACCATTTCAGCCCTGGAATTGCCAATCTCTGCTGAACAAAAGGTAAAATGCAGCTGTTAAGTTGAAAATTACCACTACATCAAAAGGTGGACGGGAGCATTTTGAGCTTTGGAGATGTAGAGAAACTAATAATAAAGTTTTAATCAAACGAGTGTGAATGAAGCAGAACAACAGATACGTTTTTGATCAGGTAACAACATTATAACATGACTTAAAGCTCACAGGAGTCAGTTCTGTGTAATATAGGACCTTTAATAAAGACACAAAAGTTAAGACAGGCCTTTACACAGAGCTGCGCTGCTCTGAATAGGGCACGGCGCTCTTCATCGACCCCGTGAATAAGTGGCTATTGTAAATCAGCTATAATGAAAAAGCTCGGAGTAGCATAATGAAGCAAATGAGTTGGATGTAGCGCAGGGTTAACCGTGCTGGAGGGGCTAAGGACACAGGGTCAGACAGTATTAAACCTCCTGAACACTGCACATGAGATGGGAGTGGAAAGCAACAAACGTACTTCTGTTATTGCTGTTAGCGCAGAGGTGCACGTCGTCCACGGGAGGAGACGTGTCCGACACTGTGATGGATGTTAAGGAAGCTGTAGGTTAAGTCGGTTGAAATATCGAGGGGTGGGTTTTTCACTTGAGACGTGTGGGGAGCTGGAATCAAGCCAAATTATAAGCACTAAATCTGTAGTAGGAAAATATCTGCAAAGTCGTATAAATGGAAATATTTCAAGGACACAGACAATGTATTTGACCCTATAGTTGGACAGTGATAAGGACTTCACGTAATGCTAATGACTTTACTGTCCTTCAGTACTGGGGGGGGGGCACTCAAGAGCAATAAATACAGTACATCACGAGGGATCTTGAGCTTAAAGGTCCTATAGTTGACAAAATTGACTCTTGTGAGCTTTAAGCCATGTTGAATGTTGTTACCTCGTCAAAAACCCACTTGGAGTTCTGTTTCACTCACACGTTTGAGGAATCCTCTGTTATTAGTCTGTCCACATCTCCCGTGCAGTGGTAGTTTGCAAGTTAACAGCTACTTTTTACCTAGAGTTCAGTAGAAATGGACAATTCCAGATCTGAAATGATCCAAATGATTCTAGTGAAGGTGTGCGATGTTGAAAAACACAGTGGAGCAGTTCCGGTATATCACCAGGTGGAATGGACAGGAATGGAAATCAGCCTAAATATGCAGAATTTGTGTGTTAAATATGTATGAATGACACAAATAACATAACTCATGTCAAACTATGGGCCTTTTAAACATGCGTCAGGATGGAAATAAGTGAGTGCATGTGTAGTGTGAGTAAAACCTGTGAGAAAACTCCAAAAGAATGATTGTACACAGCCCGAAAATGACACGAAACTGCAAACAATGAAAGATTAGAAACAACACAAACAGTCTGGCCAACTTTCCCAGAAACACAATGAACATATTTGCTAAACAAATATCTCTTTATGCACTGATACTTTGCAGTGACATCAGGCTGGGTGTGCTCTGCATGTATGTGCGATGGTGAAATGTTTACCAAATACCATGGAGACACAAAGCACACATTAGAAACACTGCCAAATAAGCTTTAAGGAAAAAATATGGATTAAAAGGAAAAAAAAAACACTTTCAATACAATTCATGACCATGTTTTGTTTGATTTTTGATAAAAAGGTGAACGAGGTTAACCCTGTAATGCCTGACCCCAGAAATAATGGGCAGTAAATTCTGATTTCTTGAACCTGGAGCCTTTATTTGGCCCTTTAACAAAATTTGAAAAGGAAATTACAAAAAAAAAAAAAAAATTGCATATAGGTTTTTCCATTTGTATCGTAAATGATACATTGGGCATTACATGTAGTTCTGGTGATACAGCAAAAACATCAGCCTCTTTAGGCCTGGATACAAGAGGGTTTTGAGTTAAGTTTTTTTACCATAAGGTGATGTTCAGAAATGCTTGTGTCAAATGTGATGCATTTGGCATTATTGAGGTAAAGTGAAAAACTGGATGATGCCCCGAGCCTGTGACTGTAATGCTATTTGAGAGGGACTTTAACAGTACAAAATCAGCTCACCTGTTGTAGTTCCAGCTAAGTCAGTTCTTCCTGATCAGATTGTGTTAAAATAAAGCTCAGATTAAAGTCTAACAAAGTCTCAGACAGAACATGCCTACAGTTAGCATCACACCACCAGGGAATGTTGATGACAGGAGCTGCAGAGTATGAATACGTTTCAAGGAAGTGGGGGTGGAGTCTCTAAATTATACATAACAGTGGTACAAAAGAGCCTGCAGAAACCATCAGAAACCCTTGAGTACCCCCCATGTACGCATCCCACACTTTGAGAATGTTCTAGTAAATAATCAAGACAAGATTGACTCAAAGCAGCCCCACAGCCTGAGTAAAAACAACATAAAACAAAATAAATTCCTAGTTTTCTGTGAATCTCAGTGTGCTCACTGAAAGTCTCAAATAAATGTTTCATATCCCCACATTGGGTCACGGTGACATCAATTTCTGGACCATTTGAACTCGGTGATAAATGAATATACAGTAGATGCGGTACAACGACCTGTGTGGACTTCCTGCTTTTTGCCCCGGGCTGTTTATGTTACGACTGCATTCAGAAATCACAATCAATACCGTGAACATGTTAGTATTACGTGGCTGATTTATAGGATTGTATTGTCCGATTCTCCATCCCCTCTCCCGCCTCTGTGTAGTAATGCTCCCATGGGCATTAATCAGCTCACTGGTTGTCATAGTGCTTGGTAAGTTTTATTTTTATTTTTTTTTCCCCCGTTACACTGATGCACACGGATTTTAATCAAAACTTCCTGCACAAATTCCACTGTTTTGAGAAGGCCGGATTAAATTACCGCTTTAATCTTGTGGAGCCAATTTAGCACTTCCTGTTGTATGATGCATGGGAGGTATAAGAACGGAGGTTAAAGAGAAATACAGGAGCACAATGTACTTCCATAAGAACCAGGGAAACTAACAGCACTGAATACAAGGCTGTTAAGCATGAATCAATATGGGAACCACTGTGTCTGTGACCAATGACTTTGAAAGTAATTATTTATTAAAGAAGACCAATTTGTGTCTGCAATATAGTTATAATTCATGATACCCATGGGTCATTATGTTAGAATTTGCACATTTTAAATCACAATATTCATCTAAAACAGCTTAATAAATGAAACAAGTGCACTCATCAGAAAACTGCATTGGCCAGTGGGAGCTGACGTCACCATAACCGTCGGCGTCTCCAAAGGAACAGCTACAGCTCACACTGGCAAGCAGCGAATTAGCACCAAAAGGACTACGAGCCACTGCTGAGTCTTGCGTATATCACTGGTTAAGGAAATATAACTGGAGAATGCAATAAGTACAGAGCAGTGGTGATGAAAACGGGGACTGATTGGCAAAATAAGTGATAAAAAAATGTTCAAATCACTGCAAATACAACTTTGGGTGAGTAAATGGTGAGAAGAAACAACTATAACATGGTTAAAAGCTCTGAATTGAATGATTTTGCTTTAAAAATAAATAGAAAAAGCAAGTTTTAGCTGTGGTTGTTAGGCTCTTTGGTGGCCGATAAGATCAATTTGTTAAATGTCTCTCTTTACTCTTTAACCCCATCTTATGTTTCTTGCAACCCTGTACAAAAGACACCTTTAAAGTATAATACAGACATCTCAAAATTGCATTATATCAAGAAAAATGATCACCCATTGACAAAATGATTGCTTATATTCCTTAATAGTGCATTTAGAGACTGTTCTGCTACTATAAATCATACAGTGAATGTGTGTATTACTTTTAAGTTGTCTGTTTACCCATTTCTGCAGCTATTATGACAGCAGCAGGGAGTTCTTTGTAATACCCAATCTCCCTCTTATATTTACTTTATTTCAGAAGTCTGTGGGAAAATGTACGAGTTCTGAGCTCCTCTTGTTTCTCCTTATTGAGTCTTTGCCACATAAAACTCTCTCTCCACCTCCAGGAAAACTACAGCGATATCCCCGATGTGAACCCTCTCCACTCTATTGAAATCCCAGCTGGAGAAACCCAACTTTTATCATCAAATCCTCCAAACTTTCTCTGCACGGTCACACTATGCAGACATCCATTTTATAGGCCTGCACCTGATTCTGAAGTGATGGCCATGCTTCAACTGTCAGGGATAGTTGTTTCCATATGGTTTGCAACTTTGCATCTAAGAATAGCTCTGATTGGTTGTAGTAATTGTCTGTTCCTGTCATTTACTTTCTAAGATCTCAACAAAATGGCTTTCAAAATGTATCCATGGGTTTCAGAGTAATGCAAAAATTGGACAACTGCCACAGCGATGAATGATTTAAAGTGCCTAATGACAGTTTAGATGTCATTTTATTTAAGGTTCAGCTAGAAATTATATAATACTTTTCCCAGTTTGTCCAGTTTTTGTGTTTAAAATTTTACTTCCTGGTTGTTAATCATGACATCCCACTAAGGTAGTGTGTCCAGACGTCCCTGTTTGCCCGGGACAGTCCCAGTTTTGAGCCCCGTGTCCCCTGTCCCAGCAGATTTATCCAAAACCACTGATTTGTCCCAGTTATACACAAAAAATGCCCCAGGTGTCCCTATTTTGGACCAACCTTATACCTGCCAGCTGTAAAGAGACACTTAAATTGTCATTTGTTTAGGTAAAATACAGAAAAGCTGCTTAAAAATGACCAAAACACAAAGAAAGTGTGACTAAACTGACTCACATTTGTATCTAGTGCATAACAATTTCCCTTAATTATGCATTTGTTTAACAGTTTTTACCAACCAATCCAAAACCAGGGATTTGTCCCTATTTTGGACCAATTTGATCCCTGCCAACAGTAAGAAGAGGCATAAATTGTCGTTTGTTTAGGTAAAATACAGAAAAGCTGCTTGAAAATGACCAAAACACAAAGAAAATGTGACTATACTGACTCACCAAGTGCATAGCAATTTTCCTCACATACTTTTTTCACAATTTTATTATTACCAACCCACCGCGCCAAACCGAGTGTCACAGGTTTTGATTTTGAGATTCTGGTCTCCCTACACTAAGAAATTCCTCAACTGTTACTTATAGCAGCCATGTAGTGCAGTGGGCCCAAACTCCTCAAATAAAATGATAAGTAACACCTTTATTCTGTTGAAAAAAGTTTAAAATATCAGAAATTGTGTCAATTCTGTCAACTTTTGGACATAATTCTCCCTAATGTGACGTCTTCAATATGTTTAGAACCTTCCACTTCCTGTCATTTTCAACATATTTTCAACTTTTTTGCCCCACAAATTCTTGATTGGTGTTAAAGGTGTTAAAGATTCATTACGTAACTTTTTGATTGAGGGTCCGTCACCTGCTTGTTTCTATGGATATACCATTGCTCTGCCTGGAATGTTCCACAGTTTGACATTAAACAGCTCCATCTCCACATTTACTCATGTAAAGCTGAAAAGTTGGCTCCATGCAGATAGAAAGGTTTAATGCCACACTGGGAAACATTCCAGACAAAGCAACAACATCTCCATGGAGAAAAGCATTTGTCGGACCCTCCACAATGCACCATTAAATTATAATTTATATTTACAAGCGGTATTATCCCACCAGATTAAATATGGATTAGAGAATCACCAAAACCACAAAAGGTCCACAAAATGTTGCATATAACAAGAAGCTGATGCCAAATGTACAAAATCACCCAGTGTAATTTTTTCACCAATAGCTGCTTTTACAATATAAAGACATTCCTGGACAAGAGGTAATAAAAGTAAGGCACAGGCTTATACCCTTATGGACACTGGCAAAGGACCAGAACTGTTGCAGTAATCCACACATTCACCTGTACTTGATTTTCACCTCCAGATCTTCACACTTAGCTCTGCACTCAAATATTATATGGTGGAAAGGGGATTTGGAAAAGTGCTCACCTGGGATTTGAACCCGCACGCGGTGATCAAATGACAGCGGATAAGTTGAGAGAGAGCAATCAGAAGACACATGATATGACCAAGAAACTATATCTCAGAGTGTTGCTATTACAGCGGTGTTGTGTTTGGTGGAGTTCCTGCTGAATTGGCAGCTTTCACCGAAGGGCAAAGTGTATTTATAATAATTCCCCCTGCACAGATACATGTAATGTTATGCTAAAGGGATAAGTGCGACTCTGTGTACACTGTGTCCAGGGGAAAAGGTACAGATGCTAAGTTTCATCTGGCAATGTCATGTGGAGGTGGAAGATTCTTGGAGTAAAATTACTACTTTAGTGTTGAAATGTTCTTTTGAAAGTCATTTCATTTTGACCTTTTAGGTTCCAATGACAATACATAATATAAGTACAATTGTGCCCGACTATTAGTCTGGAATATTCCACATTGTGGCGTCATATGTCATCAGTCTAACATACGGCTCTCCAACCTGTAGTTTGGGACCAGGAACTCTCCATCTCCTTCCAAGTAGCTCACCAAGAGTTTTCTGAATTACACGAATTGAACTGAATAAATAAAACTGGATTCATCAAATGCCTCTTGTACATGTATCACTTTGATGAGCAGATAATGGTTTATGTTTTATAGGCATCTAACTGTACCACATCTAAGGATTGTTGAGACTGAACTTATTAGTGCTGCTAAAATCAGTAGCTCAGAGGCATTTTGGTTATGTGACGGCAGCTTGTGGTGGACAACTTTTACTTTGTTTTCTGTTGGGATCTATTTAAGATAAAGAATGTATTTTATGGGTTTAGAAACTGTTAACTAACAACTGCTAAAGCGTTTCTGTTTTCCTGCCACATGTGATGGTGTAAATCTGCTGTTCCTGGAGGATCTCACAGGTCTCTGCTCTGTCTTTATCCAGTGTCGTTAAAACAATGAGCTGTTGCTTTGTTTATTCTCATCATTTAGAACAGTGAGATTCTTGGGTTCGATCTGCTCGATGCCTCAGCTGAACCTGACGTTTAGTCTGTTTGGACGTTGTTCAGATGCTGTAGTTTGTTTTACCTCATGTTGATGTTGTGACGTTTGTCGACTGTAGAAGAGCCTGGTTTTGTTTTGCCGTGGGTCAGATCAGGGAGAGACGGACCTCACGTGAGGGACAGAAGGTTTCTTTTTCATTTTCTCTGTAATTGTGGCACAA
This sequence comes from Odontamblyopus rebecca, assembly GCA_030686955.1. Taxonomy (NCBI): domain Eukaryota; kingdom Metazoa; phylum Chordata; class Actinopteri; order Gobiiformes; family Gobiidae; genus Odontamblyopus; species Odontamblyopus rebecca. The sequence continues at coordinate 37,443,074 of CM060667.1, read as the reverse complement.
TTGCTTTAATAAATCCAGACTCTTTGATTTACTTCTCTCCAGTTTTTATTCTTCTCAGATTTAAAAATCCACAACCAGCTCACTCAAAGCTTATTTTTAACTCCAAAATAAACCAGTTATTTATTTGAGATCAATTTTGGGCACATCCACTTTTGATAAGATGTACAAATACAGTTTTACAAATGAGACCCCGACGTATGTCTCCATGAAAATAGGTATGTTTAATGCCATATTGTGGAACAGTGAAGGCAAAGAAGTAACGACTCCACCGAGACAAGCAAGTGGGAAGGGAAGTTATGATGCGGTGCTCTTTTACAAAGTGAACTAAACTGAAATGAATCCCTTTAGTGAAATGATCCAGTGACTAAAGTCTTGGTCTGATGTCAGGCAGTCTGCAATCCAATAAAAGAGTAACAAAACAACTTACAAAGCCCTTTTGGAAATGTCACCCTGCGTTCTGTGACAGTAATTGGGCTCATCTGTAGTCCATTACACAGACCCCTCGAATACGCTGGCTTTCAGAGAGGCTACATCAGTGCTTTTTGCTTCTTAAAATACGATTGTCCAAAAGTGACAGATACATGGAGTACATTTCAAAAATCAACAACAGTGATAAAAAAAAATAAACTGACACGATACAGATAAAAACTCTCAAAACTGAATTAAGGCTGAATCCAACGTATTTTTTTACAGAGGCACTTTGGATTCCAGGAAACATGGAAAAAAACAATGCAGCATTTTTCCTAATGCTTCAACTGTCCGGATAGTCGTTTCCACAGGGTTCAGCTAAGAAGCCTCTGACTCGACGGAGTAATGGTTCCCGCCATTTACCCTCAAGTCAACCAACCCGAAAATGCAAATGTAATGAAAAAATAAACAAAATTATACAGATAAAAATGCTCAAAACTGAATTAAAGATACACTGTGTAACTTTTTGGTTGGGGATCTGCCCCTGATTGTTTCTATGGATATTGTCATTGCTCTGCCCAGGAAACAGCGCCACCTCACATGCATCATGTGGTTTTACAGCTCAAAAATATAAAAACGCACATTCTGGCTGAGAGTGCCACGCGGTGCAGAGACGACAACCTCCAGCTGAACGTCTGCAAGACAAAGGAGATTGTTGTCGACTTCCAGAGAGGCCACGCCCAACACCTGGCACTGACCATCGACGGTGCTGCTGTGGAGAGACTGAGCAGCACAGAATTCCTGGGGGTTCACATCAGTGAGGACCTGTCCTGGACCAACACTGCGTCACTGGTGAAGAAAGCCCAGCAGCGCCTCTACTTCCTGCGGAAACTCAAGCGGGCAAGTGCCTCAGCACCATCGTGACCATATTCTCGATAGGCACCAGTGAGAGCATCTTTTCCAGCTGCATCGACCACGACAGGAGAGCTCTGCAGTGCACAGTGAACACAGCCAGGAGGATCACCGCTGCACCGCTGCACCACTCCCCTCCCTGCAAGACGTATGCACCACCTGCCTCACCCGCACCGCCATCACAATTACGAATGCTGCAAGTCACACCGCACACGTTCCCGCACCACCAGACTCACCGACAGCTTCATCCACCAGGCTGTTAGGATGCTGAGCTCTCTCCTGTCTAACCACCAGGCTGTTAGGATGCTGAACTCTCTCCTGTCTAACCACCAGGCTGCAGGAAGCTCAGAATCTGCGTCTCCCCAAGGACAGAACGCCCCAAATAACACTTGGACTTTTCCATTTATTATTATTTATTTATACGCATGGGGGTGAGAAACACAATTTCAATCCTTTACAATATATGTTTTTCGTACGAAGAATTTTTTTTTTTTTACTTTGAGAGTGGGGCTGCCTCTCCTCATATCTGACCTGTAACTTGGTCTCCATAAAAGTTTAATGCCACACTGTGAAAAATTCCAGACAATAGCAATAACATTTCCATGAAGAAAAGCTGCACGGGGCAGGTTTAAAGTTGAATCCAATATCTTTTTTATGTGGGCACTTTGGAATCGAGGAAGGTCCTACACTTAACCTTATAGGAGTAACATAAGAGCCTCAGATTGGGGTCTGAAGTAGATGGAGGATTGCAGGATTGTACTCCCTGGTCGGGACTGTCCAGATGAAGCATGGGGAGGCCTGATGCCGACCAACTTAAACTAATGGGGAGGAATTTATGGTAACACTTAAAGAATGGGATCGATGGGAGCGGTGCATCCAGCAGAGAGGAAGCACAGAGCGAGAGAGGGAGAAGGAGCAACGCGAGGTCAATATGAGCCCTGGCGGATCAGTTACAGCACTAATACTGTCCATAGGAAGTAAAGAGAACTCATGACTTCCACCTGTGGACACTAAACAGGTTTGGTCAATGCAGAAGCGAGAGCTGCGCAATTAATGCAATATGAGAGCGATATTCAGTCATTTCCAGTTGTTTTACACGTACCTCAGAGCAGAGATCAGATTATAAGATGATATTTCACTCTTACTGTGTTAAATAGGAAAGATAAAAATGTGCTGTGCTGATGTTTTCAGTTTATTTGTGTTAATAATAGAAAATTAACACTGAATTAAATATGATTGATTAGCAGGAGGAAAACAACAGTGAGTGAAACTGTTTTGTCGCAGGTTTAATTCCTACTAAAAGTAATTTCCCTTGTGGATCAATAAACTTTGTTTAAGTCTAAGTCTAAATGAACTTTCAAGATTTAAATTTCAAACTTTTTTTAAAATTCTTTTACAAACCATTACATATAGCATTAAATATCCTTTATACAGTATATGCGTTGTCAAATATTATTTCAGTAACTTTAGTTGTAATAGTAATTTTATATTACTCTATTTATTTTTGCATTTGTTCTCAAACTGATTATCCAGGCAGCTCTTCACTTGGGTTCATCCAAAGACAAAAAAGGAAAAAGAGAAAAGCGAAAGCAGTTTGTAATAAACGTCTCCCTGTCCATATGCTGTGGCCTCAGTACAGGGCAGAATCCGCCCATCTCAGGTTCAATCGATTGTCTTGTTACAGCTCGAGGAACGAATCATTTTCTTTCATGCAAAGAAGAAACTGAATGTGTATCACCATGTGGGCTCTATTATGGCTCCGAGCGCTGTGTTTTAATGTGTGACTGGATTCCCTGTTGCCACCACTGTAACTCCTGCGACAGCGTACGCATAACGATGTCACGGCGACCCCCCTTTTCAGAAACATATTTCGGCGTTAGACCACTTTACGAGAACCACACGCAATTCCAGACAGCCGCCCCTGCGCAGAGACAATGTGAAGTCCTTACTGTTTTCCCTTTTAAATGCTAAGTTTATATAATTGCCTTATAAAAGTGGCAGACAGGGCCCACATGCAGCCGGTGGTTACAAGTGTGTAAAGCAGGAGAGGCTAAACCTGGTTCATGTCACATTCATATCTTAATCCCTCGAGGGTACAGCCTTTTCCAATTTAATTTTCTCGTGGTCCTGAATAGTGTAAAACCTCAGAATGCACAGTATGGGACGAAAACAATACAATTAAACCAAGGGAAATATAGTGAAAGGTGAAGTCTAAACCACCACAAAAACATGATTAAACTGGAAAATGAGAATAAATTTGAATGGTGCGATTGTGGAGCAGAATCAGAACTGAACCAGGATTATCACACGCCTGGTAAGATATAAGAACATAATTATCGTGTGTATTATCCAACATCATTTTATACCAAAAACTAACTGAGGACCAATACAGGTATAAAATGGTTCTTTAAATAGCCTGCGTACCAAAAATGAGATCATGAGATACTATTTCTATGGAAGAGGGTTTTGCCAACTCCTTCTGAGCAGGATGGAATTGCTTTGCCTAAAATGTTCCACAGTATGGGATTAAATGATCTATCTCCATGGAGACAAGTGTTTTCCTCAGGCCAAATGACAGATCAGGGGTCTCATTTTTCAAAACTTCACATGGACTTGTTATCGAAAGTATCGATACTTTGCAGCTGACGTCTTCAACACTGCCTTGGGGTGTGAGGCCAACTGAACGCACTGCTCTGAGGCTCTAGAATCGTTATATAAAACCGCTCTCAAGACCCAAGACAAGAAAAGTCTGCTGTATGAGATTCGTTCATGATGCTGCTGCTCCTTTGTTTCCCTGAGCTCCGAAACCACCTCCCGAGCCGCTCGATCCGCCGCGCAGCGAGTGCAGGATCCACAAACGCAGAACAGCATTGAGAAACTCGGCCTTTTCCTGCACGGCGTCCGTCAGTGGAACATGTGACCCACAGAGCTGATCACACGTGCAAACTACGGCACGATCTCACGCCTGGAGAAAAAAATGGCTCCTTTCAGACCCAACCTGCCCCCAGAATATGGACTGAGGAGTGTGTGGAGAGAGCGACATGTGCTGGAGAGAATGACCTGAATGATGACTTTTGATGAGGATGATGACTTGAAGGTGCTGAGAGAATTGGGTACGAATGAGGACACAGAATTTTAATGCTGCTCCGGTCATTATAAAAACATTCTCTTTGTACGTTTGTATTTATGAACTAAAACATGAACCTGCCCGGGGACGACAGGTGGAGATTAGCACTGGTGCTACAACCTGGTACAAGCATCTCTCCTGCTGAGGTTAATGTGCACCGTCCCTGTCTAATTAAATAAATAAACTAAACTCTGTCTGAAGCTCTGTTTGACTTTAATCTACTTTGTTTTACACAGTCTGACCATAAAGGACTGACTTAGCTGGAACTACGAAAGGTGAGCTGGGTTGTACTATTAAACCAGTCTCTCACACAAAAAAAGCAAAGTTTTTCACTCTTTAGCCGCTCTCAGTTTTTTGCTGAAACACCTAAACGGTTCTATTGATCCCAGGCTCCTGAAAATGTGTTGTTTAAATCCCTTTTATATTTTATTTTGAGTTTTCAGACCGTCTCAACCGTTTTTCACAGTGCTTGCTAATGTGTGCAATGTGTCACCGGGGTAAATACTGAACATTCCACCAAAGAGAGACATGTAGAACACCCCCAACGTGAAGCATCAATACGAACAAACAAAACAAACTTCCTTGAACTCATTCACTCTGAGTCTACATCACTTTCTGTCTTATCTTTGAAAGCCGCAGAGTTCAGAATTTTTGGACATGTTTTGCAATGCAGTAAAAAACACAGTTAATCTTAGTTCTGTCCATTTGTGTTTTTATTTAATCCCACGTCTCAGCACAATGTCTTTTCCTTTGGACTAAATCAAAACTGTGTACAAGTGGGTGTCTTTAAAAACAGGACACTTGGACAGACCTGAATTCAGTCTTGTTTTATAACTCCTCCATTCCGATTCCCGTGTGAACTTCCTCTCCCCACCTCGTTCCCCAAGCCGGAGTCCAGACAGATACCATGGCCTGACTCCCAGATCAGAATAATGCAATTGTAACAGCACATCCAGGCCAGAACAAATGATATGTTAAACCCTGTGAGACTTGACCATCGCAAAACACAATTTAAGGTTTTCCATTTTTCTCTGATATAACTCGGAAACGCAGTTATAAAAGCTAATGTTGGAGAGAAAAAAAAACTGACCAGGTGAGGAATGAAGGGAGCTTATGATGGATTTGTTGAAAATAATTCCCCCTGAGGTCCTGAAAACCGGATGGAGGGGAAAAGATGGACACCACCCTGGAAAAAAACTATATGTAGGTAAATTAAAATGACTTAAATTAAGAACATTTGACTTTATTTGAGCAAATTCAACTTGACAAGTAAAATAATCTGCCAGTGGAATAAGGGTTTTTTCTCTAAATTCAAGCAACATTTGATTTTATTTCTTATTTTAAGTGCAAAAAGTTGTTGTTTTTCTTATATTTTCATATTTTAAATACAAAAATCTTACTGCACTGGAAGATAATTTTACTTGTCAAATGAAATTTACTCAAATCATGATAAAACTTTCTTAATCCAAGTCATTTTAGCCTGATTAGATTATGTTTTCGCTGTAGGTAAATTATATCTGCGTGATGGAGGGGAGAGAGAGTGCATTTTATATTCCCTGGTGATGTCATTGTTTTGCACGGGATGTTTCACAGTAGAGCATTAAACATACAGCATGTATCTCTAAGGACACAAGCAGGTGACACCACGAGGCCCAGTTACAGGTCAGATCTGTGGTGCGGTGACAGTATAATGTCCCCGTGCACTGGAGCATTTCATATTCAAATCTGTATCATCTCCACAGCTACAAGGAGGTGGCAGCAGAAAAAAACATGTGTGCACCTTCAATTCAGAGGCAGACTTACTTATTTTCCATTACTTATTTGAAGAAAATCTGAAATAGTCAAAAACACAGCAAAGAAATGAAATATTAGGAATAAAAGTTCCATTTTTAATAAATTTTATGACCAGGACTCACCAAATGTGAGACAGGAGCCTTCCTCACCCACCGGTGGTGCAACGTGACAAACTAAAAGTAGAATCAGAATCAGAAATGTTTTATTGCCTTATTAACAGGATCACAACTTTAGGAAATTGCTTTGGTACTTGGAGCGAAACGCAGACAAACACTGAACATGCAACAAATAAAATGGAATCAAATCAAGTAGAAACAATAAACTATGCTATAACATAACAGCAAATGTATAAATTTACAAGAATAAGTAGTATAAGTAGTCAAGTATTGTACTTAAGTAAATGTTTAGGTACCTGGAGTAAACTGTTTTAATGTGTTTTACTTTTATTTCACTACATCTGAAAGCAGGTACTGTCTCTGTACTTTCTACTCCACTACATTTTTAAGTAGACTGAACAGTAAAAGTATTGACCTGAAATATAGAAACATTTACCAAAAAAAAAAAGCAGGAAATTTCATTTGTTTCTGATGAACAAAATTCAGCACAAATCTGTATCAAAATCACGATATTTGAAGCTTTACTACATTTTAAACTCTGCTCAAAACACTTTTATTTTTCACTCTTTAAGTCCCTTTTAAACTGGGACTTTAATACTTTTACTTAAGTAGATTTTTTCGTGTGATACTTTTACTTGGGGATTTTTTGCCTCTGTATTCTTACTTAAATAACAAAACTGAGTATTATCTCCAGTAGTTAAATCCTCTTTGAATTAAAGTAGGCAACAAAGCAGCAAAGACCACAGCCCCATGTACCCTGTGTGTGCGGAGTTCCCAACAAACCTTTTCCCAAATCCACTTTTATAATGAAAATAAATTTCACTGCCGACATATTGGTTCAAAAGAAAAGAGTAATTGAAGAAAATGTATCAGCGAAAGTCATTACCTTAGGAACACGTTTTTGGGCCAAGCACCATCTGGTTCCATTAAATCATTGTAAATTAAACACAATTAAGGGTTTTGTTCTAATAAAACCAAATTGAAAACAGTTTTCATCCACCTCCTTTTAAATTAAAGTTTTACTGTGCAGATGGGACGGCGGCGCAGAAGTGGATAGGTGTCGGACATCAGGAAAAAGGTGTGAAGCTTTAAAGATGTGAACAATATGGCAGCCAATATCCTTTTGTTTTCAGTGGAGATTTAATATATTCTCACTTAATGGGTCACATGAAAAGACAGACCTCGGGACCTTCTTGTGCTGCGGCCTTATTGGTTTCAATCCCTTTTGATTATGTTTCTTGATGTACGGCATTTCAATAAGTTGAGCCAGCGGGGTCCCTAAGTATGTGCTTGTGATCTACAGGGGAAAAGTCAAATTTATGGCGCCATTTGATGGGAGGTCAATCATTCCCGTGCAATGACAGAGGGAGAGTAACATTACAACATCCTGGTTTATAAGACCAACATGTGCAACTTATCAGTGGGAGTTAGCGGTGTCTGCTGCAGTCTGGGTGTGTTTGGGTCGGTTTTGCGATGTCCCGGCCGAGCGTGATGGAGTGAGACGTTTGTGAGGAGGACGAGGTGTTGACAGGGGTCGGTCTGGCATCGACCCTTTGTCCTCTGCACCACCCACCCTCTGCCCTGAGGCACGAAACACTGAGGCAACTTTTAACCCCGCTGTCAAACAACTGTTATAAATGACTCTGATCCTGAAGGACTCAAAAGGCAACTGCAGAGAGGTCCATAAAAGAGTCCTTGAGGTTTGGATCAACCACGAAGATTCATCCCAAGACTCAAAATGGTGAAAAAAAACAACTTTTTCATACTCCCAGATGGGGTGAGAGACAGTTTTCCCTACTGGCGACATTTTATTTGAACCTGATCATTTCTCTCACTATGCGCTTGATCTTATTAATACATAGAAACACCATTTTTTCCACCCTCTCATCTGTATTGAATATTACAAAGTTGTGATGTCTTCTGAATCCAATCATAGCTTAAAAAAACAAAGATAAGAGAAGTGAGCACAGACATTAACTATGAAATATAATCTTGAAAATGTTTGCAAATGATCAAAATGCATCTCTCACTGCTACTATGAAATGTGCAGCATAGTGGGGGGAAAAATGGTAAAGATAATGTACAATGTTGTTGGAAAAATAAAATAGAAGGACAATGATCCCACTTTGGATCTCTGGAACTACACTTGCTCGTTCTGTTGATCCATTTGTTTCCACGACCCACTAAATGTCGCTTAGGAATATAAGTTTAAAGTCTGATACGATAGCATCAAATCACGACGATACACGGGACCGAACGCAAAACCCACAACATTAAAACAAGCGGTGAAAGAACTGCTGTACATTTTGGACGACATTAACTTTGCATTGTCCAAAAATCAGTCATGCAATGGAAAATGTGGGAGTACTGGAAGGACACCAAGGCGCTGCTCTCAGGGGGCCGCTGTTTGAGAAAATCCCCTGTAAAATATTATGCTCAGTAACTCTTACATGAACCAAGCTTTCTACCCTTTACTGTACACGAGTTCACCCAGCTGGAGGCACAGTTTGCCTGTTTCATTTTAAAGATCTGAAAACCCTCTGATTACACAAGTTTAGACTGGTCCTGGGAAAGCGATCAGGAGGTGAGTGTGAACAGAGTCGGCCAAGATGCAGCTACAGTAGTGCGGGATCGGTCTAATGACTGGAGTGTACTGGGCTATGTTATGAAGGTAGGAGCTCCTTAATCTTCTGCTTGACTTTATAAGGTGTTCTTTCAACCCCAATGGAGCGAGGATCAGTGTAGCGTTTCAGAAACAAACCCTTGTAAAGAAGTGGAGTGACCACAGCCTGTCTGACAACGCGCTGACGTGTAATGCAGTAATGCAGGGCTCGGACCATAAGGTTAGATTCTGTTGTATTGTTAGATGAGATGTTGTGCGCCACGGCAACAGTGATGACCCTGTAAATCTACTGATGATGGGGGGAGCAGGATTGTAATTAGTGGATTGAAAGACCACCGAGGAGGCTGCATCTCCAAATGGAAACAGCTGAAAGGAAAAGTCAAAGGTAGTGACGGTGAGTGAGACGGGAGCGCTGCAATCGGAGCTGTGCAAACAGTTTGGGGAGGTGGGCGACTCCAGAGACCGAAACCATCCCACTCCTGTCTCAGTGGGACAGACGGACAAGTATGTTTCTATACAAGTAAAAGGTCTTTATAAATTCTAAAGCTTTTCTTTTCTTTATTAAAAAAAAAATCTTGGAACGCCCTTAGAGGCAACTGTACAAAAATGAATTGAATTGAATTGAAATTATAGCCGTGTAAAGAAACATATACTCAAGAGTTCAAAAGTAAAGTAGTTGTAGTTATATTACAGTGACAAAATGTGTTTCCTTATCTCGTCTTTTATAACTAAGATGCAGCATAAAAGGAACTAGTACATTTTGAAGCTGTTAGAAAGGCCCTCCAGGTTTTATCAGTTTTTTTGCCAAGTTTACATGTCCACCCAACTGAACTTAAACAGCGTCTTTTGCACATGAGCCGGGACTGCAATATTTGTATATTTGCATATTTGTATATAGGTCTGTAAATAGAAGTTAATGCTGTGTGTGGAAGTAGTTTTATATTCGACCTGCACGTTTTAATACTAACGCTGTATGGGTGTCTTTTATAGTGAGTGACGTGTGTGAACGGGGCTGTTGTAGGTTTTTGTCGTGTTTTATGAAGTGGGGATGTGGCCTCGGTCCAGCAGGGACTAAGGATGGAAATGAGCGTTGGCTACAATCCTGCATATTTACAAGTCCATGTTTGTTTCTTACATTATCTTGTCTTTTAACATGCATTGTCCCTTTAATAAATAAATACAAATACAAAACACAAATGTTCTCAGTGTGAGTTTTCTCTGAGTGCGCTATAAATATACACTCCATATTTCAAAATGTAAAGGTCAGTTCATGGTCCAGCAATAATACTTTAATACACATAATACAATAATACAAATCTACGTGGATGTTGCTGCACAGATCCCCAATGCACATGACACTATGACAGCCAATCAGAGAGCTCTGTGATGCACACGACAGCCAATCAGAGAGCTCTGTGACGCACACGACAGCCAATCAGAGAGCTCTGTGACGCACACGACAGCCAATCAGAGAGCTCTGTGACGCACACGACAGCCAATCAGAGCTTGAGGAGTTTGCTGTGCTGTGTACGTGCACCTCGACCAAAAAGTTTCTACACCTCGAATTTCCACAAGCTGATGATTGGTTGATACACAAACACAAGTGATTAAAAACTCAGCTCAGAACAGCTAATGTTTGGAATAGAAATGTCTGCATAAGAATCTAAAGTGATGGGTTTATTGTCACAGGAAGTAAATAAAAATAATTCATGCTAATTAAATTGTTTAGATTCCCACAATGCACCTGGGCCCTGAGCAGAGCAGAAGCTCATATGGTTCAGATACATCAGTACCTCAGCTCTCAGCTGGGGCCTGATGCTGGACTGTAAACCAGCCTGAAGAACAAGAACTGGAACCCTGTTTCTGTCTGGGGCCTTGATACCTCCTGGGGCACTTGGGAAGGTCGAGGGTGTTTAATAGATTATAAAACCAAATGAAAATGATATAGATAATACATCAAAAATAATATTTCACCAAAAACGTGAATGAAGCAACAGTTAAGGTTACTCAGCCTTAAAATATACAATTTGTGAGGTGCTAAGGTAAAAAAGTTGAACTAATAGCACTAAAACTGCCCTAATCCTGCAGCATTTTCGTTACTAGTGATTTGTGAAATTACAGTGAAGTTACAAACATGTATTACCTGATTATTTATTTACCACTTTTAACACTGTCAAATGGACATGAGCAGCAGGCAGCAAATAAGTTAATGTAGTGTAATAATGTGTTCGGAGGGAACGTCTCATCCGAACCAGTGGAGCGGAGACGAGCACAGAGCTAAATGTTCCTGTAGTTAATTGAAATGGATACCTGCATCGCGAGGAGTCTTCCGGGAGCCATCGCTGTTATAACCTGACATTTCCTGGATCAGAGGAGAAAGTTGACGTTCCCACTCACTCTTGTACATTGTTACTGTTCCTGTAATAATCATTAAAGCAGCTTATTCAACTAATTAGCGTGTTTGTTCATAATGAAGAAATGCTGAGCTGTTGACCTTTGCTTTGGGGCACGGGGGAGAAAACAGTGTTTACTCAAAGTGCTGCCGACTGATTTCCTGATTGATTGAGTTGTGGGGCAATTATGTGAATCAAAAGATCAGCACTTTACAAACTGTAAACAAGCAATTCATGTGGAGCACTTCTTCCCATTGAGAAAACAGGTAAAAGCAAACTCTCCTACTTATCTTATACGACTGTGTTTCACATACTTAACCTGGACGTGTTCCCTTTGTATGACTATTGAGCATTTTGAGGATCATGTACTTTTTTTCAATTTAGTTTTAAGATGCAAATGAGAAAGAAACTGAAGTGGTTTTCAGACATTTAACATTGTAGAATATAATTTACTACAAGTGACTGTGGGGGGTCTGCCGCTTGCTTGATGGAGATGTTTTTGCCTAGAAATGATCATCTTGCATGAATTCAATTGGAACTATTCATTAGTTAAAAACAAAAAAACCTGAAACACTGAAAAACGTGCACCTGTATTGTTAGCAGTGTTGCCTCTACATAGATCTAACCTATAACTTCTTGGTATTCCCATGGGGATAGATGTGTTTACGTGTAATGCCACTGTGTTGCCCTTATTTATGTTCAGTTTATAAAAAAAAAAGCGAAATCGTGTCACTTCCGGTTTTGCCGCTCCACTTCCGGTTTTGCCGCTCCACTTCCGGTTTGCCGATTTCCAGTTTCCATTGTTGTCAGGCTGCATGTGAAAGCTGCCAGGCTGGTTCCATCTTAATCAAAACGCAATGCCGTAAGTTTGTATATGGCCTCATAAGTTCATGAACATTCATATTTTTCTATTATTAAGTGAATGTATTTTGTTTTCATGTATAATTCGGCTCAGATACTCAGAGGAATGTTGTTGTATGTTGCAGTTTTCACCGTCAGAAGAGGAAAATTAAACTACCAAAAACTTCTCCTGTGGTTCTTCTTCGATGGTTTATCTAAGTGTCATATCGAGGATGTAACAGCCACACTGCGGAACATTCCAGGCAATAACAAGCAATGACATCTCCATGGAGACATGCAGGTAGCAAACTCTGTTCCAAAAAAGTTCCACAGTGCACCTTTTATACAGCTTTCCATTCAAAGAAAATAGATTGATTTGTTTGGTCAAGGACAAAGCAGCAAAATAACAGATTTAAGACATCAGAACAGATTAAATGAAGGTAAAATAAGGATTAACACTAAACAAAAAATAACCCCTTAAATCAAGGTTAGAACTAATCCAGGGCTCCACAAAGAGTAAACAGTAAACCACAGCCGGATAAAACTAAAAATCAAACCCACACATTAACACCACTAACTAAAAGACTGGTGGTTCAAACCCTGTTTTTTGCTGTTGCTGTGTCCATGGGCAAGACACTTATCACTGAATGTTCCTGAAGTGAATGAAAAAAGCACCAACAGCACAAACATCTAAAGGTCTCGACACTTTTTCATTAGCGATTAGAAAAGTGTAAATCACCAGGCTTCATCCTGTATGTTCACAGTTTTAAAGGCCCATCCCTGGTACTGCCAATCTCTACTAAACTAAAACTAAATGTCGCTGTTAATTTGAAAATTACCACTTCATGACATCAGAAAGTGGAACCGAGCAAGTATGGAGGCTAATAATGAAGAATCACTCAAACATGTGTAAATGAAACAAAACACAAGTTCACAGCTCCATTCTGACAAACTTACAGCTCACAAGAGTCAATTTTCTGTTTAAAAGTTAAATTAGACCTTCGATAATCCCAACTGGGGAACACTTTATAATAAGGTGCCATAACAAACAGCAAACTAATCATTACCTAACCCTTCATTATTATTTAATTGTTACTAAAATATCTATTTCACACAAGTTAATAGTTTTTTCATCATTAACTAAACATTAATGAACCTCTCAGTGTGACAGACCCACTGTAAAATATTTGCTATCGTTAATAAATGTTATAAGAAACATTTGTAAATAGTTAATAATCACTGTTCCAACTTTATTATAAGTCGCCCCACACTGATACCGACATAATACTAATATATTAATTACACTGAACCAACTTAACCCACAGTGATCCTGTGAGGAGAGGTTCAGACTGAGATCAGCAGAGCCAATGACACATTTAGTTACTATTAATAAATATTAGTACAATATTAGATACTAGATTATTTTCCATTTGTTAAAACATTAATACATAGATTTCATGCAAACAAATGATGAAAAAACTATTGTGCGAAATAGACATTTTAGTAACATTTAACAAATATTAATGAAGCGTTAGGTAATGATTAGTTTGCTGTTTATTATGGCCCCTTATTATAAAGTGTTGCCCAAAACACAACTCCACAGCTCCATTCCAACAAACTTAAAGCTCACCACAGCCAATTTTCTGTTTAAAAGTTAAATTAGACCTTCAATAATCCCAGCTGATCTTGACCTGTGACCTTTCTAATGGCTGCCGGAGCTCGGCGGGGCGGAGCCCGGTCACTGCTCCGGCATCTTGGCTCGGAAGGAAGTGGCGAGTTAAAATGACTTGATGATTCCCACATGTCAGAGCGACTGCGACACGCCTCCCATCAGGCACTGCCCGCAGATATGTACACGGCAAGACAAACTTTCAAATAAACCAATCACGTTTATTATTCCCAAGGTGGACGTTAATACACACAAGGAAAACTGGAGTGAGAGGATCGTGATGGGAAAGACAATTACAAAAGATGTTAGTCCCCCAAGATTACATCCTGGTGATCAGTCAAAGTTTGGAGTAATGGTTTTAGCCGACACTTAAATTAGTAATTTGGACCTGTACGAACTAAGCAGCCATTAGTACCATGTTTTTACTGTCAGCTGTAAACCACACACAGAGATTTCCTTCAGTGGAAAGTTTAGGGAGTGAAACTACTGCGAAGTGCCCAGTGCGTTATACAAGGTGTTTATATTTTAGAATGTGCCCGTGTAATCTGAAGAGCTGTAATCATTCAATCTCCAAGGCTCAAGTGGTTTCTTTCCCTGATTTGTTGGATTTCATAGGGTTTAATCACAACACTTAAACTTGGAGAAGGAATGTAAGACCAAATAAAACAGGTGTAAGTTACAAGAGATACAGTAAATTCAACATTTGTTAAAGCAGGACTGTGCGTTTAATCTTAATCTACGTGTCCAAAGTGTGGGTTTGGTCTTGGTTTTGTATTTCTCCCATTGTACAAGGACATACACGTGAAATTAAGAATGAAAAAATTGATTAACTGCAATCAGATTAAATTGTATTCCACTGATATTTGTAACAGGGTTGTGCAATAAGACCAAAAATAAACACATAAAAAAATGCAAAAAATATGTATAATGGACGGCAGCAGCTCAGTTGGTAGTGTGTTTGTCCTCTGAGCTGAAGGTTGGCGGTTCTAATCCCACTTTTGCCATAAACGTCACTGGTTGAGCTGTCATATCCACTGACACAGGTTGTCAGAATAATGTTGTTGTGTCCTTAGGCAAGACACTTAACCCACCTCGTCCCCAGTGTGTGAAATGGGCCACATTTTCGATTGGATTTTACTGAGAAAGGAATGAAATGGTTTTGGATATGAATTTCCTAAACATAAATGATCTAGAGTTTAAATATTTGCCACATAACAACATAAACACAACAAAGTCAGATTATTCCTCCAAAGTCTGAACTCCAAACCGCATGTTTTTACTGACAGAGGATTGGCTGTGGACGTCTCAAATTAGCATATAATTGATGATTAGAAATGACTAAATGTCAACTAAAATTTCATTAATTGCACATTTTGTTGCTTGAAAAGATCCATAACTCAGAATCAAAAGAGGCGAAATTAATGACAAACACTTTTCCCCCCAATAAGTAAGACTGGAATAAGAAAAAGAAAACTACATGTGGAAAACGTCTGGTGAAACGACGACAGGAGCTGACCTGAGGCGTGAAGGATGCAAACGTTTACATATCATAATACACGTTAACGAACCCTGACTAATTTCAGCCCACCTGATGAAGCTACAGTCCTGCCTATTCAGGGAGCGAAATAAAGCATTCAAAGCACCTCACTGATGGACAAATCACAACAAATCAGACACTGGATCTTAATGAACAGGATTTTTTTCCCCCATGTAACTGTACCATCTGGTCTGAGTGCCCATATGGTGCCAATAACCTGATTCCTCATTCAGGCACCGGCAGCTTTTGTATTGGGTTTGCTCACATAACCATTACAAATCAATTACGGCTCCTACTCGCAGCACAAAGCCGTATGATGTAATACATGTTGAAACCGTGCCTGCCGTAGCCGTTTATGCAGAGAGGTACTACCTGCTGAGGAAATGCTCAAACGTTCATAGTTTTCGGAGAGTGGGAAAATTTTGGGGGGGATTTCGTGTCAAAGTGGATAATGAAATCAGTGTGTCCGACAGGCATGGAGCAGGCCCTGTCTAAGCCTGAAAGTCGATTAATGTTTTTATTCATTGTACTTGATCAGAGACGGCTACTGTGAATCCGCTTAACAATCCGCCTTCAAAGAAAATCCAGCGTTATTTTCTCCAGTGATCTATTCATGAATTTTTCGGAGTGGTGACTCACATGATTTCTATGGTGATGAATGTGCTCAATTAGCACAGTCTCCAGAGCAATTAACAATTCAGAACAAAACACTGTATATCAGTGAGTTTAAGCGGTTATATGGTGCCATTTTGAGGACAGATGACCATTCAAAAGAGTCGGTATTTTCTTTTGAATTGTTAATTGTTGTGGTAAAGGTCCTAAATTTTCATCATTCTGAAACCCATGAATAGAATGTACTTTGAACTGAAAATGATAGTTGTTTCCTGTGGTTTCATAACTTCTCCAATTGATTCTTCGCAGTCACATAACGCTGAGGGTGCTCTACATGTATCTCTAATAGTGGGTTACTATTGGTGCACACATTAGCAAACACTGTCAAAATATATTGTATGAAAACTCGAGAAAAAAAACACGTTTTCAGGAGCCTGTGATCAATACGAGTCTTCATAGTCCTGTTTAGGTGTTTGATTTTCCTAAAAAAAAGGTGTGAGAGGCTCCAACTCAGTCAGGTCTTTCTGGTCAGATTGTGCTAAAATAAAACTCAGATTAAAGTGGAATAGATCTTCTGACAAAGTCGTGCCTTCAGTTAGCATCACAGTCCCAGGGAATGTTGCAAAGTATCAATATTTTATGTAGATGTAAGTCTGGTCACCGGCATAGAGCCTATATCTGAGTGTCTGAGTGTGACGTCTCCACAGCGTCGCTCACATGAGGCTCGCGTTGCCGCGGTTACAGGAGCGAATCTGGAGCCAGGTCCATATTTGGAAATCCTCCCGCGAGTATCATAGCAACACAAGAGCCAATCATGAGTGAGGAGGTTAAATGTGGCGCCTCCTCCTGGCAGAGCTGATGCATCATATATACGGACTATGGATGTGATACTCTGCACCTGCAGGACACTGGATTTACCTGATTCTGCACAAGAAGAAGAAACTTTGAGCTTTTAGCAGCAAACTTTAAATAGTTTAAGTCACTGATTTATGTTGTTTGTTCTGTTCCGTACGAACAACAGAGTCACAATTTAACCAAATTCACTTTACTTTATGCTCGTTAAATTCTGCTCGTTCAGATTCTAGTAACATTAGATATTGTGACTGTTTGAGATATTTTGTCTTTTTATTTCAGAAATCGTCACTCGGGGGAAAGCGGGAAGGGAACTTACTTAGCAACGAAACGAGCTGTCAATCAAACCTGTTGCTAACGCTAGGGGGAGGGGCCTCGGGGAATGAAGGCGCCTGATTGGTCCGTTATTTATGTTCAGGTCTTGATTTAGGAACAAAACAGAGAAATGAAAAGTTCAGGATCCTGTGTGGCGGCTTCAGACGAACAGTTTAAGTCCAGAATGACGAGGCTCAGAGCAGCAGGTACAGACAGAGGGACGAGAAGATCCTAATGTGAAGGAGCCCCAAGAGCCTCCTGGAGCACTTCCTGTTTGCCACACGGCGTCTAACGGGTTAGCGGCTAACACGCTAACGGGTTAGCTTAGTCCACTCATATATACGGACTATGGTCATCGGTCGACCTCCCAAAGTTCAGATGGATGCGACTGAGAGGTGGATTAGCCTGTCAGGGATGCACATCATCCATTCTTATCAAAGCAAATATGTTTTCTCATGAGGAAAAAAGAAAGAAAAAAGGCTTCGAAAACATCATAAATTCCTGCAGAACCAAATAGGGAAAGTAATAATACAATATCATCACCTCCCAGCCAGACTGACGTCTCCCGTCTTTGCCCCGACACCTCCTCCAGTGATCACGAAGTGCATTAAACAAGAATTACTCCCTCAAAAGTCCTTATTATCCATTCATGAAAGGGTATAATGTATTGTCAGTATTTCAGGCCTAATATTAATTAAGATGTCCGACGTGAGTGACTTTGTTGGAGGCTTGGCAGTAACAAATCAATACAGCTTTCACAATTTGTCCCCTTTGAACACAATCTATAAAAGACCAAGAAGTAATTTAGGTTCAGACAGCCCGGTGAGCATGGAGACTGTCACTGGGAAATAAAAATGTCATCGCCACACATAATAAGCACACACTGCATGAAAAGATGTAATAACCAAATCTGAGAATGATGAAACTTCGCCTTGACCCGTATTGTTCGTGCATATTAGTGAGTTATGGTGTAGATGAGAGCGAGGTGGTCTTGGCAGCAGCTTCTATCGGGCAGTGCTCAGAAGAAGCCAGTAAAATGTCCTCCCTGTAGTTTAAAGACGAGTGAGCGGAGAAAACCTGGAGCATAGCCAGAAAATCATGTCCTTTTATTGTGTATGGGGCTGGTACGTGCATGTGTGACTGTATTATGTGGGTGTTGGCGGTGACATCTGGGAGAGCTCATTGAACTCAGGCTGATTCTGGTTAAGGGCTGTATCAACACTGTCAAACATGTGAGTGTGTATGTTTAGAGCTGAACGCAGAGGTGCTTCCAAGGATGTTTATGTTGTCAGTGCTGCGTGCGTCCTCACTGTGGGCTTGTTTAACTGTGTTATACATGTGTAACTACCATTTATTTGACACATTAGGCCTACACAAGGCAGAGGATGATTAACTGATTTTTATTTTATCACACTGCAAAAAAGGCCTGTCAAAAATAAGAAAAAAATACTAATTTTGAGGTAAAAATGTCCTATTTTAAGTGAAATTTTCTGCCAGTGCAGTAAGAAATTTTCACTGACCAAGTTTTCTTAAAACCAGACGAAATACAAATCTTGTTCTAAGCAGAAAACACGAGTTTCAAGTGTTTATGGCAAGATTTTTCACCTTATTGGTTTGAGAAGGAAGTTAAAGAGGCTTAACCTGGACTGAGTTAATATAAAAAGTGCTTAGAATAAATTGTAATATCGAGATAAGATAAATCAGGATGGAATATCTTGAAATCTTATTAAGTAAAAATAATCTTTAAATTGATCTTTTAAGGTGAATCTGCTTATGAATCTGCAGATTCACCTTAAAAGATCAATTTTAAGATTTTTTTCCTTAATAAGATTAGATTTTTTTTTTGTTTTAAGATATTCCATCCTGCCGTGTGTGTTCTGGTGGTGTGTGAGGTTTTATCATTCAGGGGGTGATTCAAAGGGGTGAGGTGAGTGTGAAGTGGGGCAACAGTGGCTCAGTTCATTGTTTGTCCAGTGATCTGAAGGTTGGCGCTTTGAATTTCTCTCGACATAAACATCTTTGGTACAGTGGTCAGATCCACTGACTCACAGGTTGGCGATGCAATACCAGGTTCCACAGATGAAAACTGTCATTGTGTCTTTGGGAAAGGCCCTTGACCTTCCTCCCCGTGACTCCCCACACTGGTCAGGTGTGTGGATGTGTGAGTGGGTGAGTGGCTCGAGTGGCTCGTTGCTGTACAGTAAAGTGCTTTGAGTGCGTTGAAGGTGGAAAAAGCGCTATATAAAAAAGTCATTATTTAACAAGTGTCTTGCTCAGGGGTACAATGACTGCAACCGGCACTGGTCATCGGATCGGAGAAAAACAAGTTTAAACGCTGGATTAGGGAGGACGTGAGATCAGGAAACGAGGCACTGACGGAATCAAGCGTGACGACGGCGTCTTCCTCCTTTCACACACCTGAGACCCTCCTCCAGAGAGACCGGGCGACAGGAGGCGGAGTCAGACTGAGCAACCTGCAGGTGCATCAGGCCGACCACGCCCACAGGAAGTAACGAAAGCCGACCACGCCTACAGGAAGTAACAACAGCTGACCACGCCCACAGGAAGTAACAAAAGCCAACCACGCCTACAGGAAGTAACAACAGCTGACCACGCCTACAGGAAGTAACAACAGCTGACCACGCCCACAGGAAGTGACAACAGCTGACCACGCCTACAGGAAGTAACAAAAGCCGACCATGCCTACAGGAAGTAACAACAGCTGACCACGCCCACAGGAAGTGATAACAGCTGACCACGCCTACAGGAAGTAACAACAGCTGACCACGCCCACAGGAAGTAACAAAAGCCGACCACGCCTACAGGAAGTAACAACAGCTGACCACGCCTACAGGAAGTAACAACAGCTGACCACGCCCACAGGAAGTGACAACAGCTGACCACGCCTACAGGAAGTAACAAAAGCCGACCATGCCTACAGGAAGTAACAACAGCTGACCACGCCCACAGGAAGTGATAACAGCTGACCACGCCTACAGGAAGAAACAACAGCTGATACACGACACGTCACCACCAACACCGGTGTCAGTTCTGAAGATGCAGCAGCCGAAACATGTCAACAAGGTAAATACACTTGACCACATTGTCTTTAAAAGCACTAAGAAGATGAAATCAATATTTTTGGCATAACTGGCATTGACTTTTATCTACCACTTCTGCATTACACCACTAAAATAACCATTGTGTCTTATGTAGTTTACACACAGTATATTTGATACAAACATGAGTCATAATAAATATAAAGAAAGAAAATAAAAAAAAATAGGATTTCAAAATATGACATTTTAACGTTATGATTATTCTGAGAGGAAAGATTACCATGGCTCTAGTTTCATTCATTATTATTATTTTATTAATTATTATTATTGGCGGCCCAGAGGAGTTTGCATGTTCTCCCCGTGTCTGGATGAGTTTCCTTCCTCCGGTTTCCCCCATCAACCCAAAACATGCAGCATCCCTATGAAGAGAAATCAAGGACCGTGATGTCGCCCTGTGCCTGGCCGGGCTCAGTCTGAAAGGACGATGTGGGTCGACCCTCCTGTGGGCAGAGGGGTTCATAAGGGTCGGGTGCATAAAGGTCTGAGCGGCAAACTGCCCCCGTGACCCAGCCGGATAAAACAGAAGAAGATGGATGGACAGTTTTATTAAATCTGCTATTCTCGATTATGACCGACAGACAGATTAGAACGTTTTCCATTTAAGTTTTCATTTTTGGAGCTTAGACTGAATTCAAAGTATCTAGGCTCGCAATTCATATATTTTGTTTTATTACCTGTATAATTATCATATAACCAAATCATTTTGTTATCCTCAACTACAAAAACAGAACCTTTCTATGACTTTTAGGGCCCTGAGAAACCAGTTGATGATCGCAGCATGTGCCCATTATATCAGATAACTAAAAACATAAATCCATAAATATAATCCGTATATGTGCCTGTTACATCTCAATGATACATATTCAATGCAGAAACTATGCACTCTACAAATCTGACTCAGGAATCTAGGTCTCGCCACACATGCTCCACTACTGCTGTTCTTCATTAGCACTCTATTATCTCGTGCAGCTGTCTCCCCATTGTTAGACAGAGATAAAACAAAGTAGAAAAAAAAAAGAACTTGACAATTTAATGAATGCTTAGAAGAGTTAAAGATTTATACCTTAGAAAAATCTATTGATAATAAATCGCTTTGCTCCTTATCCGCTCTCTCCTCACCACCTGCACAGCGCATAATAGCAATCAGGAGGCTGCCATATAGGGGAAACGCAGAAAAATGAACTTGTCTGAGCATCTAAAGACCGCAGGCAAAATCTTTTATCAGATTAAACCAGACGATATTGATTTTAACAGGGAAAAGCACCACTCACGAGAGGTCAAAAGTCAGCGCGGGTCAGTTATTGGACAGGAGCACTCTGGAATCACTTTAGGATAATGGATGGATAGGTTGATATGTCAAGGAAATTACATGGTTTATAAAATGTGGTGGATACATAAGGATAAGTGCACCGAGTCCACGAGGGGAACAAATAAAATGGAAGACTAAACATTGTGAACAGTTTGTTGATATAATTCCTCATTCGTTAAGGAGTGGTCCTATTGGATAAAGCTATAGAATACTGCACTGGACTATACGGAAAGCAGCATGAGACAACATATGGACAAAACTATCCATAAAATAACATTACATAAAGTACAAATATTTAAAAGTTCTAATCAAAGTACTTCTGCATGTGTGTTTAGGGCGCACTGGTCACAAATTACCACAGAGACGCAAATGCAGACAGAAAAACACAGACAAAAAGTTTAAGATGGTCTGAAAACTCAAGAAAAATGCAAAACGGATGTAAACAAAACATTTTCAGGAGCCTGTGATCAATACGAGTGTTCATGGTCCTGTTTTAGGTGTTTGATTTTCAACAAAAAGGTGACAGAGACTAAATGGAAAAACCGTTTTGTGCTTGTGACCGTAATTTTATGTGTGAGAAACGTGTTTAACAGCACAGATTGTACCTGGGAGTTCCAGCTAAATCAGCTCTTTCTGCTCAAACTGTGTTAAAATAAAGCTCAGATTAAAGTCGAATTTGAGTAACAGAGCTTAGACAGAGCAGTGCTTCAGTTAGCCTCACACCTCCAAGGAGTGTTTATGACATCAGCTGCAAAGTCTGAATTACAGTCAGAACATGACTGACCAACATCTGTAATTACAGTAAAATTACAGTACAAAAAACAATACAAAACAAAATAAAAAAAAAACAAAGAGACACAGAAGAGTAAAAGTGTTCACAGACTTTTCCTTCATCCACAGTTTAAGGAGCTGTTTGAATGGACAGAGATGGACTTTCTCTTATTGTCAGTGGAAATTGATGCCTCAAAAAATCACCTTTGGCGCTAGCAGAAGTTACAAAATTCAAAGTCAAAAAGTTTATTGTCAATTTCCATATGAGAAACTGAAAGTGCGGTGAGGTGGGTGGCGTATGTACCTTATACCCTGTAGTTCTTATTGCTGCACTCAGGAGTTCACCAGCAATTACCACACATGAAATTCCACACATGCTGACAAAACGTGACACCATTTGATATCGGATTACTTCAAATAGTTTCTGACAGAACAAATGTTTTTGCCATCGAGTACATATTCCCCCCCCGTCTTTTCTTATGTTAGATCCATTAGCACCTTATTCTTTACCCACAGCTGTAATCCCTGTAATCCAACCTGAACATGTCACCACCGTGTCAGTGAGCGAGGGAGAGGCTACGGGTGTTTTACAGTAAAGTTTAATGGGCTGGGGTCACGTGGAGGGGCCGGCCCGTTTCACTAGGGTCAAAGGTCGTCTAAACTCTGTCACTTTCACCGCTCCCTAAAGAGAGCAATGAATAATACGTGACTGGTCCCAGCAGTGTAATGAACCAGGCCTATACTGATGTAACACGTTTTATAAGAAGGTTTTCTAGTATAATTTTAAGGTCCATTGTCCATCAGCAGCGGATTTGTCTGGAATGCTCCACTCGATGACGTTACCTTATCTAGATCTGTGAAAAAAAGCAGCTTGTCACCGAAGCTACAGGTGAGATCTGTGGAGAGGCAAGTCCACTCACTGAACGAATGCTTCTCGTTTTGTTTTTTTTGCAGCTAAAACATCCGTAAATTTGCCTGGGATCCAGAACAGACCCTTATTCAATACTTTACACAGATGTGAGTCTGGGCACTGATGAATCCCTCTGTTTTCAGATGGGTGATTGACAGGTGGATTAGTCAGTTATGGACAGACGGTTTGGCCGTATCTGAAACAAATAAAGGGGAAACAAATGTAGAGGACTGAAAAACATTGTGGATATCTGCAGTAAAAGTCAAACTCCACTAAGTTCCATAGTGCAGCTTTATCTACTGGTGGGATGAGATCATGTCCTTTATCATGATAAAAAAGACAATAATCATTAGTGGGACTTTTTTTAAACGTGATAACTATGTGTTAACAAACTAATATATAATCATCTATTAATAATAACAATGATCACCATTATATTATCAGAATGGATCTGTAAATGTTGTTGAAATACAGAACTTATTTACAACATTAATAATATAAACTGTTTTAACTGTCAGCAGCTTGAATCCTCACTGTGGTGTTACCGTTAATAGTAATTATTTTGGCTGTGATAATCGTGACACAAAATTCCACTATCACCGCAGGCCCTCTCAGTTCCTCATGTGTTGAACTTTTGAAGATCTCACTGCCTGAATCTGATCTTTGTCTCAGCAGGAAACTGGCCTGACCGGAGAAATGTGATGATTCACGTCACCAGTTCACAACAAGACTGGAGGAAAGTGACCACTTACCACAGAAAATGAATCAGCAGCTGTGGTGCAGAGGCCTGGGCCCTCGAGTCACTCATGGGAACAGAGAACAGACTGTGGACTATATTTGATTTGACAAGACGTCACTACTTTTGCTACTCATAAATTCCAACATCAAAATGATGTGTGTTTACTGTTGGACTGTGTGTAAGAACAAGCCTGTGGTGTGACAACTATAAAACATCCAAAACATTTTATTGCACAATTTAACTTTTCATATAGTTGCTCTGTCACAGGCTCGTTTCCAGTTAAGTGTTATTGCCTTCACAGTCACTGACATTTCACTTATTTATCTCCATGAAGACAACACAAACAAACAAGTGACAGGTCAGGTTTGTGGAGAGGCAAGTTGTGTATTTAATTAAGTTTTATGCCAAACTGTGGAACATTACAGGCAAAGCAACAACATCTCAGATTAGGTTATAGGCTTTATTTATCCTCGTAGATACATTTGTTTTGCAGTTGGAGAGTCCGGTCCCACGTTTCACATTTCATTAATTCACACTATAGATTATATACATAAAAATATGGCATGTGGCAGACCCTCTAGAATAAAAATACACCTTTAAGTTTGCAAATGCTAATGTATTTCTTAACCCCAGACCACAAACTGCATCTTAATAAGGCAGAACTGTGAAGGAAAATAATCATGTGGACTAAGAATCGTCTAATCTTTTGTTGTAGGCCCAAAGTGAATCCTTATTAAGTTTTTATTGCAGTCTAAAATATATGAACAACATGACCACATCTAAACAATTAAGTTAGTGCATGGACTGAAACGCAAACATTGCATTTATTTTTGGCTTTTCTGGTTAAACCGCTATGAGAGAGACTATTTATTCAATAAGAAACGGACAATAGATGATCAGAACTACTGCAGTGTGCACATAGTTCATCATATACACAAGCCAGGCTCTCCAGGGTATGTGCAGCTCAGTAAAACCAGGTCCGGAGCAGGGGAGGAGGAGGAGGAGGAGGAGGAGGAGGAGGAGGAGGAGGGAGGAGGAAGAAGGGGCCACATTCATCTTGTCCTCAAATGGAGATGTTAACAAAGAGAGTAGGACACTAACCCGAGGGACAGAGAGGAGTGCACTGTAATGGCATGAGAGTGCTCCTATAAAACATGCTGCTGCTGCTGGGGAACGGGCGGCAGAGACACACATTTGTTTCTTTGTGAAAGTTTCCATGACGATAATCCAATCAGCAGGTTTGGCAAAATTGGGAATAAAGTTGTTTTGACTGATGGTGAGTGCACTTTGAAACTCTAGGTCAGACTGATAAACCTTCTGTTCCTACAGTACGGCAAAGGCTGAGCATATCGAGCCTTTGAAACTGATGTCACCGATATTCCCCGAGGATGTGATGCTAACTGGAGGCTCTGCTCTGTCTGAAGTTCTGTTACTCTTAATGGTAATTTAACCTTTTTTTTTTGCAGAAGGGTCTTATTGCTGACACAGTGTTTATTGTCTGTAGTTTTTATCTGTGAATGATGTTAATGAAGTCATACGTGAAATTTTATATTAGGCTTTGATGATGAATTGATTATTTTTTCTTTTTTACGGGAAATAATGATAATGAATGACTATTTATGTAGTTTTAATAAGATTCAATACAGACGAGTTTATCGTTGTGTAAATTTTATTATTATTTATGTGTATAAATGTTTAAGGACGACAGATGTGGCTCTGATCTGGTGCAGATATTTTTGCCTCGGCCTTATGTTTTTTTTTAAATTTATTTTATTTCATTCATTATAAAAGAAAAGGCTTTTTTGTTTTACAGGACAGTACAATATCAGAATGAAAAGGAGCAGAGAGAAGAACACATCTTATATTTTCTGCCCCTTTTTACAAAAAATATATTTACTTTTCACAACTGATTTCTGGTTTAGCCTCTTAATTTAAGTAAAATTAGTCATAAATGTTTTCATCTAATGTTTAACTTTGCCACAGACACTGTCTCAGTTTACAGTTTCATAATTATTTAATACACTTGATTTAACAAGTTTTTTTTTAAATATATTAAGTGATTTTGATTCTTTTATCTTATCATTTAGGTTGTTCCATAAATTTACACCTTTTACTGCAATACTCCGTTCCTTAACCTTAGTTCTAAATCTAGGTTTTTTAAATACTTCTGTTCCCTTCAGACTGTAATTACTTACTCTTTTTTCAAACATTGTTTAACTGTGCACTGTCCTTTAGATAAATGAATAATAATAACTCAAGCTAGACTTTAATCCAAGTTTTGTTTTAACACAAACTCACCATAAAGAACTGACTTGGCTGGAAATAGAACAGGAGCTGATTTGTCCTGTTAAGCAAGTCTCTCTCGAATAAGATTACACCATTGGATCTATAATAAAAACTGCATAAGGAACTCCCTCTGTCCCGGCTCCGCTGGTTCTGCAGCTCACAGAAAGAAATGCTCTTATAGAAGCACAACGCACTTTTTTGGGAATTCAAACTGCCCGTGTTTGGCTGACAGGGCATCCACAACGTTCACAAAGGTCGGATTTTGTAGGGATTCTTTTCTATTCTCACAACATGAACTTTTTAAAACTTTTAAATCCTCAAAGCGCCTAAAAATGTGTTTTGTAAGACTTATCCTAGTCCCACTCTGAGCCCGCCCCCCAGCTCCGCTCTAGCTGCGCTCTGATTGGTCCATTGAGGAAGTACAGTTGGTTTATTTTGAGCATAAAACAGACCTGCAAACTCCAAATACAAGAAACAAAAGGAAAGAAAATTTAAACACCATCAAATTTGTTTACATGCCCGAAAAGGAGTGGAAAGAATCCCGCCCCTTCTCCAAAATTAGAAATATTCCCTTTTTCACTTCCTGTTAGTCTTTCATTAGGACTGAACCAAGAAACTTTACAGACCCAAGTCGTCGTTCACATTTAAATGACACAGTTCTGATCAACACTGCAAACATTAGACAGTTCCTTTCACACCAATAGTAACAATAAATATCTCAAAAAGAAGCTTCTTCATGAGTGTGTCAAAGTAATTTCTTTAAACATTTTTAAAACCGTTTTTACTTTATACGTTCCTTGAGCTCCACATTTCACTTATTCCACAATCTTCCTCCACAAACAGAAATACAGAAACTTCCTCCTTGTAACTTTATAATCAAATTTCCCTCTCAGATGAAAAACCTCTTCCCTCTCTGTGAACAGCCTTTGAATATTTGCAGGTAATAAGTCTGTGTTTTGCCTTAAATAAAGTTTGTATCATCTGTAACTCAGTAATGTCCATTTTAATAATTTTGACTGTAAAAATAATGAATTAGTCTGGTCCCTGTAACCTGCCCCATGAATGATCCTTATGGTTTTCTGTTAAGGAAATGTGGCAGAGAAAAATGTTTTTGGGCCCATGTGACCAGAGGACACTGAAAATAATACGACGCCATCTTGGGTTCACTTTATAGTTTTATGCATTACACTCACAAGGTATTTCCTCACTGTCACCCTGCTGAAAATGTTTAAATCCATATTGTTTTTTTTTTGCATTTTCAAAGCCTTTTTGTCAGTATATGTGTGCATTTTGTCACCATGGTCAAGACTGAACATTCTGCCATATACATTCATGCAGAACATCCCCAGTGCGATGTCACAGTAAAGAATCAAAAGAGAAAGTGTGTGACGAAACGGGATCTTTGTTTTTAGATTAGTAAACCAAATTAAATCAGTCAAAAGAAACAGTTCATATTCAGTTCATAACACACTGACACTGGCTAAACCAACAGGCAAAAAAGACCATTGACTTTTTTGGTCAGTGCCAAGATAAAATTACTCAAATATTTACCAGATTACCTAAATGCACTGCAAAATATTTACAAAGCATTAACATCTGCAGTGTGTTAGTAACTCTAGAAAGGCCGGGTCCGTTCTCGGTGTTGTACCGTAGGTGTCGATAGATAAAACTTTGTGTTTTGACTGTGTCGAATTTTCCTGCGAAATTGTTGCTCCATTCGTACCGTAAGGATTTTGCTGCCGTCAAATTTGCCACAGATCTGGGCGAACGTACAAGACAAAATCACTTTAAAGGGCCCATATTTCGCTATTTTCTGATTTATGATATAATATTCCTCATCAAAACCACACCTGGAGTTCTGTTTTGTTTTTTCACATATGTTTAACGTACAAACCCTGAATATTTAGGTTCTTCTCTCAACACCCTCTTCCACCTTGTGATGTCATGTGGTAATAACATGTAACAAGTGCCCCACTGTGTTTTTAACCCCTGAAGACCTACGGTATCGTACACGATACTGAGGAATATGTTTTCTATAACCCAACTTAGATTTTTTTTGTAGCTGAGGCCCTAATTTAAGCATTTTTTATGTCCAAAAAGTTGTTTCTACATGTTTGCTGTGTGTTTTGTACAAAAAAAGTGAGAATTTTATTTTCTGTTTTTTTTTCCATCTCTATTTCTGGTCCTGTAGCTTTTATCACAGCCTCATGACACAACTACAGCAGCAGATTGTGAAATAACAGGTTGGACTGAACAAAAGGAGGTAGAACACTTCATTAGGGGGTAAAAGGGGCAGTTTTAAAAGCAAAATTAAGAAAAAAATCCAGGCGAGAAGAAATGTAGTAAAATTGCCCTCAGGTCTTCAGGGGTTAAACTGCAAACACCTTCACTAGAATCACTGATAATTTAAGCCCTAGAATTGCACATCTACACTGAACTAAAGTTAAAAGGAGCTGTTAACTTGTGGAACAGAGCGTTTGAGCTTTCGACATGTAGACAGTTATAATATAACCTTACTCAAACATGGCTTAAAGCTTATAAGAGTCAATTTTGTGTAATACAGGACCTTTAAAGACACTTAAACTAAGCAAAAACATATCTTCAATGACTAATCTATTTGTAAGTCTATACGTCTCGACTTTGTTGTGATGACCAACACGTCTGCTGCTTTTGATGCCTCTGCTAAAAAGTTCTCAGACGGCCCAAACATAATAGAACGTGACTATATGATGGGCAAATGGAGATAGATGCGCCGTGAATCAATACGAAGTGAGTGACCAGCCGCGGAGCTCATCTCGAATGGACTCTTTGCTTTGGCTGCTCCCGCTCCCTCCCCTGACCCCAACTCCCACCACAACATCCCGAACCCTCCAGTGTGCGTCTGTGCTGCTCATTAGGGCCTGATGGACGAGGGGGGGAGGGAGGGGGGAGGGGGTAAGAGGCAGGGGCCATTACAGGAACCACCTGCCTCCTGACCATCAGCTCGCCCGGTGCTTCGTACTCACTATGCACTCTATAGCAACCATAATACCACTTAAAAGCCCTCTATATCAGAAATCCACTTTTATAAGATTAAAGGGTGGAGCAGCAGACACCAGCGCAGGAGATGGATGCGGGAGAGGGGGGTGAAGGGTGAGCGGGCCCATAGGCAAGCTAGGACTTTGGGCCATGTCCACACATACACGGGTATTTCTATAAACGCATATCATACACTTAACCATTTTAAATATAATTCCATCCGCACAGCCCCGCAAAATTACGCTTTTGGCGCAATTATGAGCATCCAGACCAGCAGGTGGCAGTGTTTTCCTCAAAATAAGCTCCAGCCTGTCCAATCACAGCGCTCCGTTTTGCGTCGTCATATCCGCAAAACATGAAACACGGCGCCAGGAGCTCGTTTGTGTGGAGCATGGATGTATAATAAGAGCTGGATAAGCCCCGCCCCCTCTGTCCGTGACCGCAGACTGACGTGTGGCCGAGCGACGAACTGCAGCTGCAGCCCAAGAAAAACTCTCCCACAGAAGCACAATGTATTTTATGAGAAATCAAACTGCCCGTGTTCGGCTGACAGGGCGTCCACAGCTTCACAAAGGTCGGATTTTGTAGAGATTTTTCTGTATTTTTACAACATGAACTTTACAAAATGTTTTAATCGTCAAAGTGCCTAAAAATCAGCTTTGTAAGAGTTAGCCTAGCCCTGATCTGAACCCGCGCTAGCTCCGCTCTAGCAGCTCGCGCTAGCTCCGCTCTAGCAGCTCGCGCTCTGATTGGTCAGAATGGCATTTCTGACGTCACATCCCAACAACCTTGGGCTGTGATGTCACACGTTGGTCTGCAGAAAGGAAGTAAAAGAAGTACCGGGTAAATGCGGAAATCTTTTTTGCAGTCATGCGTCAATGAGCACAGGCCATTGAAAATAACAGGGCGCCATATTGGATTCATCTTCCAGATTTTATTATAGTTCTGTAGTGTGGACCGACAAAGACGTGGAACTGCTTTAAGTGTGGTTATGGAAACAAAGTGAACAAGACACAAGAAAATATGGATTGGCAGAAATATGGACATTTGAACATTTGACATTTGAGCCTGTCAGAGGGTCAGAATTAACAGGCTTCTTAGAGTTTCCCTGCTCCACTGTCTGACAGAAACAAGGAGCATCTATGACGTTTATGCTCTTATGTCGCAAATAGTGACATTTAAAAACGCAAATCACCGTTATTCATGTCCACAACCAAACGCAAAACCGGAATTTACCAAAATCTTCACTTTGGCCGGAGTTTTCCAAAAGCTTTTAAGGACTTAATCCTTGGGTTCTGTGTGAATGAGGCCAAATCGTATAAAAATAACTTTGCTTAATCAGATACCGGCTCTGTGTGGACGAGGCCTTTTTGCTTAGATCTTTGTCTTTGATACGACAGTGTTTATATGACGTGAGTTCGTATCATCATCTCGAGCTTTACATTTGATGAAGGGATTGATATCGTTCCAAAATTCTGGGTTTGTAGAATCTGGTAACTATAAACTAAACAAAAAAGCTGTGGAACAACCTTTTTACTTAGGGTCTAATAAAAATATTTAAATAGTAACACGATTAGGGAAAAGCAGATCCAGCTTTTTCAGTTCCAATTTCAATAATATGGCTTTAAGTATCTGCAAATGCCTGATATCGACTGATATTAGTGCAGAGACTGAAGCATTTATTTGCTTTAAACTAAAATAAAGACAAATGTGATCCAAATGTGCTATGTAGATGCTATTTATCTCTTAAGTAACCACAAAACTAAATTGTTCTGTGGTCCAGTTCAAACATTATGAGATTTTCTTATCCAACTATGAACAATTTACATGTCCAACCAGAATATCGAACCAGAACCGATATTTGGGAGCTGATATCTGATCCAGCAATCAGCGATACCAGTGTCAGATCAGACAATACCTCCGACTGAAGCTTTCCCCAGTCTAAACACTGGAGAAAGCTTCAATCTTAATCTTAATCATCATCTTCATAATCATCTCAAAGTCTCCACTGGTTTGCATTAGTCTAAGTCAACAATACATCTAGTTCAGTCCATAGTGAGTGACTGATTCTGAGGCTAGAAAACCATTGGGACATGATGAAAACAGTCTCAAGCTCTATGGGTCTGGCTGCTCAAAATCCTGAAGATTCAATACTCACTGCGTATTGTTGGTGTAAATCGGTTTGAGCAGCTTATAAATCATCTGACTCATTATTATTCGGCCTTGTTTTGATCCTGACCAGTCTTGGATGATCTTGGCCTGAACCTGATCTTGTCTCGATATGAACTCGGTCACTAAAAGTCTTTTGTGCAGTTTCTTCCTGGTCCCATTGAGAAATCGTGTCCCCGTCTGTGTTCTCCATAGTGGACAGAAATGAATGGGCGAGGGAGACAGTGGGCGATTCAGCTTCTCATAAATGAAATCTTTATGAGCGTTGTGATGCTTTGTGCTCCTCTTAAGGACGCGTGCGACGCCTCTCTGTGATTTTACACCAAGACGAACGAGCAGCGCCGCGGGGCCTCCACAGCGCTCAATAAAGGGGAAAAGCCCACTCCACGGCAGCAGTGGGAAAAGGGCTGTGAAAAACGACACACATGGCCCACACACCGGAGTTTAGAGGCAAAATATGAAACTGATAAACAATAAGCATCCCGAGGCTATAGGAGGACGTGTTATGCTTTAATCACAGCGCCAGAAAGTGACTACGAAGCCATTTTTCAGAAAGAAATTTAATCCTGTTTAAGTTTCTGTAGCCGACTCAAACAAACCATGAGTATAAGAAGCGATAGTTTATATTACTCATGCTCAAAAGGGGCTTTTCCCACTGGCAGCTTTATACAAATGACACTCTTTTTAATGTGTTTATTGCTTCCTATTATAAAAGAAGGAGAGGAATGTGTCTGGAGGAATGAGTTCAGTGGGTAGTGCTGGTTTTTGGATTAAAAAACAAAAAAAAGGTCCATATAAATGATTTTGATGAAGGGCCTTGCTCTACATGACTTACAAACTTAAATCATTTGTTCCGTTTCAGACAAAATATTGTCCAATACGTTCAGAATCCCACGTGACTTTTGCTATATATTGGACTTTGAACTTTAAAGATGCTCTATGTGACTTTTCTGGTGAAGATATTTTTCTTTGCCTTGAAAGTTTTGTATTATTAACCCTCGAAGACCTACAGTACCATATATGATACCGATGTTTTCTATAACCGCACAGAACTTTCTAACCTTAAAGACAGAAACGTCCTTTTCCCCTCTGAAAGTGCAGACATAGAGGTTTCCGTACATTTCTGCGGCTTTATCCTACGTCACACTCACGCTGTGTGATGACGTGAGCAAAACGAGTGTCCAATAGGAACTTTGTTTTCCCCAAACTCATGCGCTCCGTCCATTTTGATCGAGCCAAACTTTGCCAAAGAGTGAAGTGAGTCAAGATGGTCGACTCCTCTGACTGTGTGTGTTTATAACGAGGGAAAAAGTCGCTCTAAGTGGAGTTAATTCTCACACACATGGAAAATGACACATCTTGGTGTGTGTAATTGTGCATCTCTTTCTATTTTTATTTAAAGGTTTATTTCACTCAAAATGAACAAATACAAATGTAATTAAAGCCGCAAGCGGCATCAAACGGCCCTCGTGGGCCGCGCATCGCATTCGGCTGACCCAGCGCTCCCCCGGGTGGCGCTGACGCTCCCCCGGGTGGCGCTGATGAGCCTCTTATCTCTGTGTGTTTGTGGCTTTGGGCTGAATGTGTCACTAAACACAAAGTCCACACACACTGTTGATGCTGATGTGTTAACATTGACGAATATGGGCAGTTTGGGACATCGCCATGGCAACACCGTGCAAAATACAACTTTGGCCCCTAAGGCTTTTTTGTTCAGGCTGACTTGAAGAATCACTGTGCCAAATTTCACATTCTTCAATAAAACTATTAAGCCGTTATATCACTTTGAAATGTAAGAAATTGTAGAAATTTTCCCATTAGGATAACATAGAGGATTTGGCGCATTGCCATGGCAACCCAGTGAAATATACCATATGGTGGTCATTGACTTTTTTGATCGGGATGACATGAAGAGTCATTGAGCCAAATATGAGAATATTCTGTGAAAGTAAAATATTTTTCATGAATGGGAATTTATCTGATCTTTCCCATTAGGATAACATTGGAGCTTTCACGCATCACCATGGCAACACGGTTAAAAATACCATATGGTTTACATTGGCTTTTTTGATTGAGATGGCCCAGAGTAATTTTGTACAAAATTTGGTACATTTTAGAAAAAGTAAAATTTTGACCATCCATGCAAAATTTAATTGTGTCCTGCAGGGGGCGCTATCACACCATTTTCGCTCGTGTCACAATTAGTCGGCTTTGGCACGAAAGTTTTACAAGTGATTCAAATTTGAGGACAATTGGACTTTGTATGGCCGAACGGGAGCAAATTTAAACATTGGAACATTGACGATGACTTGTTAGCAAGAACAAAAATGCATGTCCCAGGCCTTCGGCATGGGTTGCTAGGATACTGCTGTTCACGGAGAGAGTGATCGAGGGAAGAAGTTCAGCGCTTCGCTGAACTTCGATGAACTGAGCATCATCGTTGTGAAAGCAATAGGCCGTACGCCCTGTAGGAGCTCGGGCCTAATAAACACCTGGAAATGCAGAAGTGCTGTGGCTCTGGCCCTGGACCTGACAGGAGCTGTTTCCAGGACTGGACCAGGAAAGTCATGGAGCCACTGCACTTTTTTGTTTTTAGGGCAATAAGGAGATTTTTAATTTACTTACAGACTTGAGATTTTGCATTTTGTAGCTAAGGCCCTAAATTAAGCAATTAATTTTTATGTCCAAAAAGTTGTTTCTACATGTTTGCTGTGGGTTTTGTATAAAAGAGTGTGAATTTTATTTTCAGATTTTTTTTTTTTTCATTTCTATTTCTGGTCCTGTAGCTTTTCTCACAGCCTCATGACACAACTACAGCAGCAGATTGTGAAATAACAGGTTGGACTGAACAAAAGGAGGTAGAACACTTCATTAGGGGTAAAAGGGGCAGTTTTAAAAGCAAAATTAAGAAAAGAAATCCAGGCGAGGACAAATGTACTAAAATTGCCCTTAGGTCTTCAGGGGTTAAAAGTAAAATTTGAGGAGAAGCAACGCCGTGTTGTTAGTACTCATAGTATTATTTTTATATTGCAGTGCCAAACTGTGTAATATTCTCAACAAAATGCTAAAATCTCCACTGAAACAAGCAGGCAGCAGACCCTCCACCAAAAACGTTCACCTCTAAGATCTAAACTGGTTGGTGTTTTCAATTGCGGGTAATTTAACACATTAAATAATATCCCACAGCCTAAAGGAAACCAAATAAACACAACAAAATGGAAAATAGTCCTTTCTTATAGTAAAAGATCAATGGCGTTCATGTATACAGCCCCCGATCCACTGTTTGGATAGAGGCACAGATGTGGCTGCAGAAACTAATGAATAACATACACCAGCTCAGCCCGACTGCTCTGGGGATGCCCAGAAAACACCGAACAAGCCTATTCACTATCTGTGGTCCACGATGCTACAGCAGGGGAGATGCAGACCAGATGCAAGACCCGCTTCAAGACACTTAAAGCCACGAGTTTGATCCTCTGAGGTTTTGTATAGGAAAAAAAGAAGAAGAAGAAGTCGTCTGCGGGCGATGGAGCTGCGGACACCTACAGAAGCTCTTTTGAACAATGCGCTTCAATTGTGTCAGTGTTTTACTGCACACGACATCTGTTTATGTTTTAAATATAGCTCCTGTCACTGAACTACAGCCCTGCATTTTGCCGATGGGACAATATCGTTTGTTTGTCGGTTTATTTGTTTGGGTCAAATGGACATCATCAAGTTCACAACACATACAAGAATCAATCAAGAGAAAATAATTATTGCTCGTCGCTTTTATCGCCTCAGCAAAACAGAAAACACAGCAAGAACAAGCAAGAAACATGAGAAAAATATACATATGTGACCTTATACAGAAACACATTTAATACTTATATCCAATGAGCTTTACAGATCATTGTAAATTCATTTGTATTTTATATAAGTTTTTATTATCTTAATTACTTACTCTTAATTACTTCTATTACCTTTACCATTATTATCAGGGTTTACATTATTTTAATTTCATACAATTATTCAATAATCTATTACTTTTTCTATAGTATTGCTTTATATTTATCTACAATATTTGATTTATACTGGTTTTTAAACATTTAGATTGATTTACATCTTTTTAATTCCTCATCTAAAAAATTCCATAAGTTGACATTACTGAGATGCACAGACTTTTTTTAGTAGTTCTTACCATAGTTTTTTGGAAGATGCTAATTCCTCTTAGATTGTGTTGGCTCTGGGTTTGATTAGGTAACATAAAGTAAGTATTTTAGGACGTTGACAATATTACTGCATTCATTATAGAGCAGAGGTGTCAAACTCATTTTGGTCCGGGGGCCGTATGCAAACTACTTTGATCCCAAAAGGGCCGGATCAGAAAACTCAGTTCTCTCTTCAAGTTATTGTATTTTTCTCCGTGTCTCGTAGTGGTGTTTAAGATTATATTCCTCGAGCAACGCCACTTGTTCCAAACACACTGAGCACAGATTTCCCATTCACCTCTGTCAACAAATAAGAATTAGACTATTTTTCTTGGGAAATCCTGAACTCAGCATCTGCTTTTCTCATTTTTTGACATTTTGCTGATGAGGGTCACGGTCGACAGTCAAAACGATCGTCCTTTAAGAGCGTTTGGAAAGAGGAAAGTCTTCATTTGTGCTGCTCTGGTGGGAGTCGCAATGTACAGAAACGCCGGAGACGCTGCTATGCTAAACGGTGCAGAAAATTAACAGAAAAATCTGAAAATTTTAAGTATTTTAATAGAAAAATCAGCCGAGGGCCAGATTAAAGGTCTTGGAGGGCCGGATCTGGCCCCGGCCGCATGTTTGACACATGTGTTATAGATTATTAAATAAATAATATCCTCTTGTAAATGTGTAAACTTTTGTGTTATATTATAGTTTATTGTTTTCTACTCTATTCTATTTTATTCGTTGCATGTTCAGTGTTTGCGTTTCGCTCCAAGTACCGCAGCAATTTCCTAATGTTGTGAACCTGTTCCCTCATGTGGCAATAAAACCTTTTGGATTCTGATTTAAAGCTGCATTAAAGCTGTACGTTTTCTAGTCGTGGGTCTGTCACATTCTTTTCTTCATGGGGATGTTTTAATGCTTTGTCAAAAATGTTTCACAGTGCGGCTTTAAACCTTTCTATCATCTCGCAGACCAAACCTGCCAAGTTCCAGGTCAGATCTGTGGAGAGGCGACTCCGCTCACAGTCAGAATATCTGCGTTTCTAGGTATTTTTGAGCAATAAGGCCTCATGTAACTGGATAAATGTAAAGTAGATCTGTTAAATGTCATACGGTGGAATAATCGAAGCAGAGCAATGACATATCCACAGAAACAAGAAGTTCACAGACATAACGCACCTTTAAATGTAACTTAATATTACTTATTGTACTGGTTAAATCAATGAAGCAACGTTATTACATTAAAATAACAAATACAGATTAGTTTGAACGCAATGATACACTATTGTTATGTTATTCAATGTTACACTATGTTCTGATGTTGTTCCCTCATCAAAAAAACAAAAAAACAAAACAAGATACCGTATTTTTCTGAGTATAAGTCGCACTTTTTGAGGGAAATTTATTTTATAAAATCAGACCAATAACCGACATGTCATCCTGAAATGCGAGTTATACAAATAAAATGTTCTGCTCAAATGAAGCTCCCGATGTTCACGGTTTCAGGAGCGAATCTGGAGCCAGACTTTTATGTTATGAAGAGGATTTTTTGGACAGACAAAATAGCAAAAAAATAAATAAAATTCAGGACCATGGAGAGCGAGTTCATACGAGCATTTTAAGACCCAAATGACGAGGCCACAGCAGCAGTTACAGACAGAGGAGCCACAAGATCCTTAGTGCATTCTGTCCATTCATATATACGGACTATGGGCTCAGTGTGAAAAATGCAATATATAAGTCACACCTGAGTATAAGTCGCAGGAACCACCCAGGAAAAGTACGACTTATAGCCTGGAAAATACGGTACCTATTTATGCAGAGTTCTTCTGTTAAGCAGAAAACAATCTGTTCCACCTTGTGATGTCATGTGGTAATACAGGAAGTGCTCCACAGTTTTTTTTAAACTCCATACAACTCCACACACTAGAATCATCTGGATAATTTCTGCCTTGGAATCTCTACTCAGCACTTCATGACACAAAGGTGGAACATTCTGTTGCGTTCTGAGCTTTGGAGATGTACACAGTATAATGAGAAAGGAATTATTCAACATTATGACACAGAAAACGGCGTAAAAAAGTGTCCGTAAAGTGTGGATCTGTAAAGAGGGAAGCGTGGACACAGGACCACGGGGGCCTCTAACAGAAAAGTTACATAATGCACTTTAAAACTGCTGAAGATGCTAAAGCTGTGAAAACACACAGCACTTCAGTGGTCACAAATTGTCCATCAGTAACATTCAAGCAGTTCTGATGTTTCTCATGAATGGTATAAGTGTAGCTTTGCATTCAACTATTTGTGGGTTCTTTTGTGCCTGAACGTCTGCGGGTGAACTGTACGTTTTCTGACACTTTTATGCCTCTTTTTGCTGAGCGCAGAATCCACACGCACCACTGCCCTTCCATTCACCTCCACACTCATGTCACAGCCGACACCTGCCGCCTTAAAACAATTAGGACTTCCCTCAGAAAGCTCCCAAACTGCTCCTGCCAAGACCAGGGCTAAAAACGCCGAGATAAAAGCAGATTTTCCTCTGTTAGATTAAAAAAAAAACTGAAATTAAATCAGTTTTGCAGCGAAGCGAAGCCAGGAAGGTCCCCGAACGGCTGACGTCTCATTCTTACGCTGTCTTAATTCCCTCGCTCCTCTGTACTGTAACAGCCTGAGTGAGTCACCGCTGCAGGAGAGACAGAGAGGAAGAGAGGAAGAGGAGGGAGGGAAGGAGGGAGGGAGGGAAGGAAGGAGGAGAGAGAGGAGGGAGGGAAGGACAGAGGGAGGGAGGATGAGAGAGGGAATGGAAGAAGAGAGAGGAGGGAGAACAAGAGGGAAAAGGGGGGAGAGGAGGGAGGGAGAAAGACAGGAGAGAGGGAGAGAAATATGGAGGAGAGGGAGGAGGAGAGAGGAGAGGGTGTGTAAGGAGAGAGTAGACAGAGAGACAGAGGAGAGAAGAGGGAGGGAGAGAGTGAGAGAGAGGGGGAGAGCAGAAGGAGAGGGAGGAGGGAGGGGAGGGAGGACGAGAAAGAGAGGGAGTGGAAGATGAGAGACAGGAAGGAGAGACAGAGAAGAGAGAGGAGGGAGGGAGAGAATGGGAGGGAGTCGAAGAAGAGAGACAGAGGAGAGAAAAAGGAGGGATGGAGAGTGAGAGAGGAGGGAGGGAGAGAGATAGAGTGGGGAAAGAGGAAGAGAGAGATGGGAGAGAGAGAGGGAATGGAGGAGAGACGAGGAGAAAGGGGGAAAGGAGGGAAGGCGGGAGTGAGAGAGGGGAGGAAGGGAAAGAGGAAGCAAGAAAAAGAAGGAAGAGAAAGGAAAGAGGAAAAGAGAGAGGAAAAGGAAATGGAGGGAGAGCGAGATGAGAGAGGGAGGGGGAAGAGGAGGAGAGAAAGAGCAGGAGAAGGATGGGGCGGGTGAGTCACGACGCACAGCGGTCTCCATTCATCACGCTGCGACGCTGGCACTGCCCACACCCTGGCACTGCCCGTCATGCAGCCAAACCTGCACAAAATCACCACTTTCAAGCTGGGACCTTCTTATATTATTGCAGTAATTCGGTATCAGAGCTGAAAAGTGAAGTACTGCACGTCACACCCGAGGAGAGTCCGTATAAAAGGGCTATTCTGACCCAAAATTACTCCTATCATCCTCAAGGAGCATTAAAGAAAAGAAAAGCCTCATTTTTCTTCTTATCCAGAATCTCCTTCCTGTTATCCAATTATGACTTAGACCAGTGAAGTCTCCAGTGTAAATCACAGCTAATTTATGGCCAGAAGACAGAATGTACTTTCCAAATGGTGCTTTTGAAGAAAGTAATACTGTTCTTTATATTTCAAACACACCCCCATGTAAAAGCCGGTGAATATACTGGATAACACTGATACATAAGGTCCAAACGTACCTGGTCTGTGTCTTTTAACTGTGGATCCATCATGTATGGAGCAGGTGCTACGTTATGGGGTCTCATGTGGAATTTCTCATTTGTTCGGTGCTGAGTGAACGACAGGAGCTGGGCGTTGGAGATTTGTTCCTCTAATAATAGCGGTTACAAGTACTTCATACATGGTAAAAACAGACGGGTGGAATCCAAAGCAGCCGGCGTCTCCATCACCAGCCATCATCCAATAAGTGAGCTGCACTGTTAACACGGGGGGTGCGTTACAACAGGCTGAGGGCAGGTCGTGTTAGATCGCATGCCAATCAGCTATTTCTCCCGTCCGTGTGTACGCAACGATTCTCCAGTTTATGTGGGACAGCTGCAGGCCTCAAACAACCCGGAGAGCAATAATCAAAGCTATTTCAAAATGTTTGGTTTACAGAGCGTACGAAGTGCACTGATGTCAACGAGCCTGGAATAAACCGGACATGTGAAAGGGGCATCGGACAACAAACGACAGCACGAATCACTTGAGTAAACTCCAGAAATATGATTTGACTGAGACAGAGCGATGACGTGAGACGCTGGAGTCAACATATGATTCTGAAAGGAGGCGGCCTATTTACCCAGACTTGAGATTTTACTTATGAATGAAGCTAAATAAAACATGTTTGCAAGTCTGCTGGTGCCATAATGCAGGACAAGGCATTGAGTCACTGCTTCAGGTGTTAAAAGGTTCTCTGAGTACATGGGGTTTATACAACTACTGTGAATGTGCAGGCAGCCGTTTGTTCATGCACTCTGCAGAAAAGCTCGGCCAAAATGTAATATAAAAACACTTAATTCTATCAGAAAATTACTTAAAAGTAGTGAAATTAGCTGTCCATACACCAAAATAAAATTACTTCACAAATTATCTTCAAATAAACAACCTCTAGACTAGAATTAAGCAGTCGCAGAACGAGTAAGTAGATCATAAATCTGAAAACAAGATGAATAACCTGATGTAAGGTTTAAAATCTTAAATTCGCAGTGTATTTCCTCCGTCTTCACCCTCATTTCACAGTGCTTAAAGCTGCACTGCGTAACTTTCCTTGCGGGGGTCTGACACCCGCTCGTCTCCCGGGGGATATTATGGCATTGTCTGGAAAGTAACAGATTCATCGGGCATTTATTTATTATAATTACAGGTTTTGATTGCTTAAAAACAAATAAACAACGGTGGAAGTGAGAGGAAGGTCACCGGTCCACAGATCTGACCTGGTGACGTCACATGTTTGTTTCCATGGGGATTAGTTTAATGCTACAAGGCGGAGCAGCAGTATCTCTGAGACCCTCCACTAGTGCGATACATAGTGCAGCTTTATCTGTATTTGCAGCTCTTTGGATGGGACGTTTGGCCTTTTCAGAGCAGTGGGACAGTGTCACAGTCACAGTGTTTGTTTGCATCATGTTGTAATTCACCATTTTGCTGTTTTCGTCGTATATTAAAACCAAACTGGAGCCAAATCCCCAGAGACAACATTTGTGGTACAGCTTAAAGGGCTCATTTTACACTATTTTCTGATCTACAAACAGACCTGGAGTCGTCTTTTGTTTCATTCACATGTTTAACACATAAACCCTGCATATTTAGGCTGAATTATTCTCTCAAACAGAAAACACTCTGTTTCACCTTGTGATGTCGTGTACTAATGCAGGAAATGCTCCACTATGGATTTAATTTTCCAAACACTTACACTAAAATCATCTGGATGATTTCAAAACTGGAATCACCAGTCGCTCCTGAACTAAAGGCAAAAGGAGCTGTTCATGACATCACAAGGTGGAACGGAGCATTTGGAGCTTTGGAGATGTATAGATACTCAAACATGTGTGAGTGAAACAAAGCACAAGTCCAGGCATGTTTTTCATGAGGTAAAAACATTATAACATGGCTTAAAGAGTCAATTTTGCTGAATATGTGACATTGCAAATCTGAAAAGTCAAACTGTATTTCAGGACATGCTTTGAATTTAGTTGAAAAGAGAGTGACAGTTTTGCACTATTTAATTTACTACAGTTTATGACATTTCCTCATTACGTTAATACAATGTAGGGCG
Organism: Odontamblyopus rebecca; assembly: GCA_030686955.1. Lineage (NCBI taxonomy): Eukaryota > Metazoa > Chordata > Actinopteri > Gobiiformes > Gobiidae > Odontamblyopus > Odontamblyopus rebecca. The sequence continues at coordinate 37,401,402 of CM060667.1, read as the reverse complement.
GTTTAAACGTCTGCAGGGACCACAGATGTAAAACAGTCGTGTATCAGCAAAATAAAGCTCTGAGACATAAAACGCCTGAGAAAAACAATGTGGTCAAATGAAAAGAAGAAAAGGAAATTATATCTTAAACTGGTAACAGATGAAGAGTTAATCTTTTTTGCTGGATCAAAGCACCTCTTACTGTTTATTTCAATGTGCTCGGGTCCATTGCATTACAACATTAGGAAAATCATGCATTATTTATGTGGAGAATGGTATTTTCAGTCAGATACGGCTCATTTCAATAGGTTTTTCTTGCTTGTTTGTCTTCTGATATCTCGTTTGCATTTTTTTTTTTGTACAAACGACCCTCAACTTGGCACAGACTGAGTAGAGAATTAAATTTATGTTGCGCAATGTACCACAATCAAATCAAAATCTCAATTTGAGTTGGCACAGTTATACAATCGCAAAGACTTTGCTAATTTAGATAATGGAAGAAAGATCTATGTTGTTTTAAAAAAATCTTGAATCTTGTACCTCATATATCATTCTTTGGATTTGAAGTTCATATTTCAGTCTTTCCTCAAATGTTAAAGGGCCCATATTATGCTATTTTCTCTGTTATAATCAGTGTGTGAAATACGGGGGCCCGACATCCCCCATTAACCCATCGCACCCCCTGAAAAGCCTTAAAAGCAGAATTTTGAGGCTGTAACGTTGTAAACAGGAAGGAAAACAATTTGTACGAAACTGAGACGTCCCGTTTGGAGGAGGTCGGCCAAAGCACGGCACCTCTGCACCGATGCCCCCGCACGAGGAAAACACCAAAGTCCACTTCAAAACATACGGAGAATCGGCAACAAGGGACAACTTCTCCCCCTGCGGCACCACATCCACAAACACATGGAGGAGCAGAACCCACACCTGCCCCATCACGCAACAGATACTCTGTACCGATGGACCCACCCTCCCCGACAAAACCACAGCTCCACCACACGACCCGCAAACAGCACCGTGCGACGACGCCCTGACCACAGCCCGACAGGTGCAAACGAAGAACTCCAGGCAACTGCATCCGAGCGGAACAGCCCAAAAGTCCCAGCGCGAGGCCCCGGGTACAGCAGGAGTTTGGGCGACAAACACAGACTAACTGCAGATCACTAAGCATCCTTCAATAATGAGAACGAGGCTACCTCAGGGTCACAGCACATTATTTCACTCATTATTTGAAGAGACACTTCACTCACACTGTTTGCAGAGCACAAAGTGTCTCACTGACAATTGTTCTGGTTTGCAAAAATAAAATTAAATAAAATAAAACATCTGCACGAAGCCGATCCACTTTTTTTTATGTGGATAAAGAGCATTAAACTGATGATTCAAGGGGACAAAAATGTGTGATTCATTTGTGATTAATCTTGAATTAACATTGACATTTATGAGAATAATCGCGATAACTGTCCCCAGTTATTGTCTTAAACCCTGGTCCTTGACAAGTCACTGACTGCACGTCGATACCGAACATTTATTCACTCGTTTGCTCACGTTGTAATACACAACTTTGCACAGGCTTCTGCAGATTGAAAATGCAGATTTGTGAGATGATGACCCCGAATACTGACGGGTATTTCACACACTGGTTATAATGTTGTTTCCTCGTCATAAACATACCTGGAGTTTGTGTTTTGAGAGTTCTTCTCTCAAACAGAAAACACTCTGTTCCACCTTCTGAGGTCATGTGGTATGACAAGTGCTCCACTGTGTTTTTAAACTCTATGCAACTTCACTAGAATCAGTTTAGAATTTCAGACCTGGAATTGCAGATCTCTACTCAACTAAAGGTAAAAGGAGCTGTTAACCTGAAAACTACCACTTCATGACATCACAAGGTGGAACAGAGCATTTTGAGGTAGAAACAAAACACATTTCCACGGGTGATAACACGGGTTAAGCTCACAAGAGTCAATTTTGTGTAATATGGGACCTGAAGTTGTACAATGTGCACCCTGAATGAAACATATATTACAAATCTAACCACAATCCTAATAAAAAAAATATCAATTACATTTTTTTCCCACCAAAACCTTGCAGCCCTAATTTATTTTTCATTATCGTCAATCCATCCAGTGCATTAAAGCCATGTCTTGGCAATAGCAGACTTATTACCCCACGTCCTGCAACCTGCTTTTGTGAGACATTTGTACAACTCCAATCAATCTGCAGTACATCACTGCATTTGAAATGTTCAGGGTCACTGAAGCGTCTCACAGGAGGCTCCAGTCACACACACAAGACCAGTTTCCTCTTTCGGACGCTCCAGCCAGAGTAATGAGCTCTGCATTACCTTTGGTCAGCTCATTAGGCTGGGCTGAGTCTGCAGTGTGTGTGTGTGTGTGTGTGTGTTTGTGTATATGTGTGTGTGTGAGTCTGCAGTGTGTATATGTGAGTGTGTGTGTGTGTGGGTCTGTGTGAGTCTGCAGTGTGTATATGTATATGTGTATGTGTGTGTGTGTGTGTGTGTGTGTATGTGTGTTTGTGAAAGACTAGTGTGTTTGTGTGTGTATGTGTGTGTGTGTGTGTGTGAGTCTGCAGTGTGTTTGTGTGTGTATGTGTGCGCGTGTAAGTGACTGTATGGATGCATGTGTATGTTTGTGAATGTGTGTGTGTGTGTGTGTATGTATGCATGTAGGTGTGCATGCAAGTGTTTATATGAGTGTGTGTGTGTGTATGTATGTGTATGTGAGTGTGTGTGCGTGTAAGTGACTGTATGGATGCATGTGTATGTGTGTATATGTGTTTGTGTATGTTTGTTTGTGTGGATGCATGTGCATGTGTGTGTGTGTGTGTGTGTGTTTGTGAAAGACTAGTGTGAGTGTGCGTTTGTATATGTGTGTGTATAGTGTGTGTGTGTGTGTGTGTGTGTGTATGTGTTTGTGAAAGACTAGTGTTTGTGTACGTGTGTGTATATGTGTTTGCGTGTATGTGTGTGTTTGCGTGTATGTGTGTGTCTGTATATATGCGTGAGCATGTGTGTGTGTGTATGTTTGTGTGTATATGTGTGTATGTGTATGTTTGCATGTATATGTGTTTGTGTGTATGTGTGAGCATGTATGTGTATGTGTGTGTATATGTGTGAGCATGTATGTGTATGTATGTGTGTATGTGTGTGTGTATGTGTATGTTTGCATGTGTGTGTAGAGCAGCTCTTTCGTGTGGTGGTCTGTTTGGAGTAAATCCAGCGTCGGGGAAAAGGCCACAGTCCGACACGGAGCTGCTGCAGGAGCTTAAGTGATGGACTGATTTACTCCGACTGCAATAAAACCAGTGACAAAGTGTGTGTCTGCGGGAGGCCTGTTTATTATCAAAGACGTCAGCTCCATCATGTTCACATAAAACCACCACCTCTCCGCCCACGACGTGTAGAAAAATAAACTCAAGAACTCTAAATCACCACTGGAGACTTAGATGCCCCGACAGCCAATTATTTTATGTTGATGTGAAGCATTTCGTTTTTAAGGGACACTTTTCTGGGGGGTCAGCGACTCTTTTCCACAGATGTGACTTGACTGTTACATGACCTGGTGACGTCGCTGGGTTAGTTCCATGGATCTACAGCACTACAGCTACAACACCTCCATAAAAAAAGTAATTCCTGCTCTGTTTGGTGTTAAACTTGAACCCTCGATCCCAGGGAATCAAAAAATAAATGAAAATAATTGTATTTATTACGATTTATTACGATATTATTTATTGCTCGGCGCCTTATTCTTCTTAAATGGAAGTGTCCTGCTCCTCCCACTGTCCAAATGTTGTGTCACCTGTGAACATACAGTATATAAGATACAAACTCCTCACCCACTCACCAGACTATAAATATATAACTATATATTCAACTATATCAGGGGCGTCAAACTCATTTTGGTCCGGGGGCCGCATACAACCAACTTTGATTCCAAAGGGGCCGGATCAGAAAACTCATGACATATATACCCCAAAAATAGCAATAAGTCCAAATATTTGTGCAGAGAAACACAAATCTATTACAGAAATCTTTTTTTTATTTTATTTTATTTTACAAAATATTATAACATGCTAGGTTAGGCAGCTCCTTTCACAGCAGCATCACTAACCTCTTGGCCCCTGGGTGAAAACAGACGTCTGTTTCTTCAGTCCCAACAATAATTATAATTCATTGGATAATTCATTTCTCTTCTGTCTTCTCAATTCTCTGTTCAAGTTGTTGTATTTTTCCCCGTGTCTTGTAGTACCGTTTAAGATTATTTTCCTTGAGCGCCGCCACTTGTTGCAAACACACTGAGCACAGGTTTCCCATTCACCTCCGTGAACAAATAAGAATTAGTCCATTTGTCTTAGAAAATCCTGCACTCAGCTCCACTTTTCTCATTTTGGACATTTTGCTGATGTCACGGTCACAGTCAAAACGATCGTCCTTTAATAGTGTTTGGAAAGAGGCGAGTCTTCATTTGTGCTGCTCTGGTGGAGGCGCCACACACAGAAGCACTGGAGATGCTGCTATGCTAAGCTGCGCAGAAAATTACCAGAAAAATCTGAAAATTGTAAATATTTTAATAGAAAATCAGCCGAGGGCCAGATTAAAGGTCTTGGAGGGCCGGATCTGGCCCCCGGGCCGCGTGTTTGACACCTGTGAACTATATTAACTGAGATCAAGCAGAAAGTTGAATATGTACTGATGTAACTGATCACTGACCTCACAGAGAACTGCACAGTGAGATCAGTTACCCTATAAACCCGATGAAGCACACGCCTGCTGTACCTGTTTATTATCAAAGACGCTGCGCCCATCACGTTCAAATAAAACCACCACCTCTCCACCTCTCGACATGCTGAAAAATAAACTCACGAACACGGACAGACAGAGAGTTTTACCTGCCTCTGGGGGCTTTGTGCTTTTAAATGACCCGTGTCAAACTGGACCAGGGCAGAGTGGAACCTGGCGCTCCCCTCACAGCAGAGGCACATCCTCCCGCCTTAAATCACGGGCCCTGCTCCTGACAGCGTGCGATGGGGCTCAAAACATCTTTCCCAGCTTGTGATTGTGGACAATTTGCCAGTGCGTAAATCTTCATATCCACAAGTCTTTTTTCTTTTTGTTTTAAACTCATAGAAAGATTTTGGTGCATGAAATTCACCGAATCAGACACAGGGCTAAGGCCGTGTGATCAAATGTTTATGATACTGTATCCTCAAATTCTGTGCTAAATTAGTTAAAGGTGCATTATGTAACTTTTCTCGTAGATGTCACCAGACCAAGACACTGATCAGATCTGTGTAGAGGACGGCCTGCTTGGTTTCTGAGCAATAAAAACACCCATAACTGAAAGAATGGAAGATGGATGGAAGTTTAACGCCACACTGTGAAAGACAAAGTAACACCATTAAAGACCCTCCACCTAAAAAGTTACACAATGCACCTTTACGTTGAGTTTACATTTGCCATACTTAAGGCGCAGTGTGTTCTGATGGAAGCTCGTACACCCGTTTGACTGCATGAAGAGGCCATTGCTTTACTGGAAATGTTCCACAGTTTGGCATTAAACTTACTCTAAGCTGTGAAGAAGGATCGATTCTGCTCGGTTCGATTCGCCTCTGAAAAACACCTGTACTGCTGGTGGATAAGTGAAGTACAGTAAACATGAACATCCAGAATCCCAATAACATCATCATGAAGACCAACAGGTGGCGAACCCTCCACCTGGAATGTTACATAGTGCAACTTTACACATTGTTTAAAAAAAGGTGTGGACCTGGTTTGGTCCTTTTGTCATTTGAACGGTGAAGGTTAAATAATGTCTGAGATACGACTTGGTTTCAAAGAATTGACAAGCGCCGACCTCGACACTAAAACGCACTCAAAGAGCACCGTAAATTAGAACCAGACCCAATCTACAAAATGGCCGCCTTCCTCCTAAACATTTTTATGCGTCCGGTTAATTCTTGACGTTGAAAATCATCATAAAAGTGACATATTGGAAGAGGTCACAGGTCACGTTACGTCAGCGCAGTCATGGAGCGACTCATTGACGCTCTGGCCTCGTTTCCATAAATACAAGAGCGACTCCAGTCAGTGACCCACGGTGCGGTATCCGGGCAGAGCCGAGATTTAGGGAGCGTGTCTCAACAGTTTGCCCTCCGTTTAATGCAAATTGGAGAAAGCTCGTAGATTTTAGTCTCGGAAAGGCGTGAGACGTAATTGTTTTCAGTTTTAAGCCGCGTGGAACGGGACCGGACACTTTTGCTCCAGTGGGTACAGCAGAAGACGGTAGTGGTGGCAGTAAAATAAAAGCAAATAATGTAATGTAGTAGTAATAACAGCAGTGGTAGTAGAAATAATAATGATAATAACTCCTAAGCCTGCCACAATAACACATTTGGAAGTGTTTCAAATTGCACCTGGCTGAAGAGCTGCTGGATAGTCCTTCATTTGATGACAGCAGTGAAGACAGTGAGGAAGAGTATCAGCCACCAACCAAAACAAGGATCACACAACCAGAGCCATCTGTACGCAGGCTAGGAGCCAGACACATGCCAGAGATGTTGGATATCAAACATGCAGAAAGATGCAGGAACAAGGGTTGCAATGGTAAGACATACATCAGGTGCAAGATGTTCCTCTGCCTAACCAAAAAGAAAACATGCTTCAAGGATTACCACAGCTAAAATATCCAGAAGAAAATCAGAACTACTTATGTTCTATGTCTTATAGTTCACTGTTGAACTGAATACATGTTTTACATTACACTGTAATGTATTATTACAAACATTTTGTCCTTGCCAGCAACAGCTAACAGAAGAGTGTTACAGAATTTGATTGTTTTTGTTCAAATTGAATTTGTTCTTGAGAGAATATTATTCTAAAGATATAATCTGCTCTTTTTTTTTCTCATTTTCTAAATTCATTACTATTTTCACATAGATATCGTCCTGTTGTACTCTACAGTGGACATGCTGCGAAATTAAAATAAAAAATATTGTTTTAAAAATTTAAATTGTAAGATGTTTTTTTTAGGCCCAAATAGATAGAAAACCACACAAAAACAGAAATTTTAGGACACTTTTTTTCCTTGGTTCTCAGGAGGATATTCCTGAAGAAATTATAGACCATAAACGATATCGAAATTAAGCCAAGAGGAGATTTAAACCACCAAAACTATTCTAAATCTACGATAGCATCACGATCTGCAATAATTAAATAGCAGAACGAAACACTTTGGCATTTCGTTTGCATCACAGAAGTCACAGTTATTAATTCAACCCTTTACAGCTCAAACCTGATCATAGAGACAACAAATAACCACAAATTTCCCAGTGGTGCAAAGAATAAATCTGATAAATATTGACAACAGAAATGTAATGTTCCAGCTTTTATGTATTCAATGATAAATCGATATAGTATTTTATCCTGACGGGCTTATTTATACAGCAGCTTTCTTCATTCCCTCCACACTACTGTAGCCATGTTCATACGAGGAACGGTGGGTGAAGTGTCTTGCCTAAGGACAAAACAACAGAACTCGGGGCAGTGCATGAGGCAGTAGGGGTAGTAATAGTAGTGGCAGCACGTAGAAGAGGTAGAAGTAATAGTACATCCCATCAGAAGTCATAGTATCGTATCGTAGGAGTATTTTTAACAGCAGCTCGGGACGGGAATTCGATTAAACAAATTAATCGATCGATTTTTGATTAATCGTTAACATTTTATATTAAAATTATCATCACTATTATTACTATTACTAATCTGCATAAATAAACTCAACTTTACAACATATAAACGTCCTGACTCCAGAGCCTCATCAGTGTGAGATCAGAATGTGTAAAACTAAACTTAAAACCACATGCCTCATTTGCATAAACTGTAAGAGCTGAAAAAAGCAGCTCTTTCCTTGTGCTGCTGCTTCAGCTTCTGTGGGACTAAAGGACTCGACTCAGTGAATATGAGTGTTCTCTCTGTGACTCAGTGAATATGAGTGTTCTCTCTGTGACTCAGTGAATATGAGTGTTCTCCCTGTGACTCAGTGAATATGAGTGTTCTCTCTGTGACTCAGTGAATATGAGTGTTCTCTCTGTGACTCAGTGAATATGAGTGTTCTCTCTGTGACTCAGTGAATATGAGTGTTCTCTCTGTGACTCAGTGAATATGAGTGTTCTCTCTGTGACTCAGTGAATATGAGTGTTCTCTCTGTGACTCAGTGAATATGAGTGTTCTCTCTGTGACAGAGGATGTTCTGCTGATGCTGAGTCTGTTCTGTGCGTATGTCGCGTTGCAGATGCTGCGTAAACATGTGAAACCGGGACACTCAAAAACCCGATCATACCCGGGACACTGATGTGCAGGGAAACGCACTCTGAGGAATATAGGGATCTCCAAGGAGCCAGAGCCGAGACGTGGGACTGTGAGGCTCCAGAGTTTGTGCTCAGACCTCGACTCCTCAGGCTACGTTACACAGACACCGACATTCAGTTTGGCCATTAACATGAACCTGATCCACCAAATTCTTAATGATCAATTATCGATTAATCGACTAATCAGCCCGTCACTAACAGCAGCAGGACTAAAAGTGACCGCAGAGGTAAATTTTTTCATTTTTGAGTGAGATGTTGTTTATGCATGTGATTCATTTATTGTTATGAACAGAACTTTTACTCTGACTGTATTTTAAGTATATACAGTTTATACTTTCAGATACCAGGCCCAGTTTCTCATGAAAGAGGAAAACTATAGATCTTTATACCCACAAACATTCTTGGAGACATTACACAATACGAGCAGACAGTGATTGGAGACAGCAGGGAGCTGATTGGCTGAAACGATGTGTAGAATCAGAGCAGTGTGTTTCCTTCTGTCGGCCCCGACTGAGACTGAAGCACATGGAACAAATCAAAGTATGAAATTGGAAGGTGGTACTGCTAAAGTCTGACCTGCACCGGAGTGGGTGGGACATGTGATCGTACACTCCATGATGAATTTTCTCAGATATAACACATATAATTTGTCTTTTGTGTCAACAGAATTATGTTAACAAAATTACATTGATTTAACGGTTTTTGCTGTATCACCGTGTAGGAAGACCTCAGGCGGAGTCTTGTTGGAGCAAAAAACTAAGAACTAAAGCCTTTTGTGCATTGGACCAGTCCTGGATGATGGAGGGATTACACCAGGGGTCTCCCACCTGGAGCTCGGGACCTTCCAAGTAACTCAACAAGGGATTTCTGAATTCTATGTATTGCGCACAATAAGTAAGAGTTGATTCTTTACCATTGTAAATGTAGAATTTTGATGTGTGAACTTGGTGCAAGAATAAATGGATAATGGTTTATGTTTTATAGGGATCTAACTGTTCTCCATCTAAGGCTTGGCGTTATTTACTCAGTTTCTTTGCGACTGCAGAAATTGGTAGCTCTCTGGCATTTTTGAGCTCACTGGAGAAAACAGGGTTGGAGACCCCAGGATTACACCATATTATCATATTATGTCTCTAGGCCTGTTTTATGCTATTTCTGATCTGGGTTATAATGTTGTTTAGTCATCAAAAACACACCCGGAGTGGAGTTTTGTTTCATCCACACACATAAATCTTGCATATTTAGGCTGAGTTCAAACAGAAAACACTCTTATGGAAATACAGGAAGTGCTTTTAGGCTCCATATACCTTCAATAGAATCATTTGGATAATTTCACCCTTGGCATTGGCTGTATTTGCTAAACAGAAGGTAAAATACACCGGCAGCTTCATGAAGGTGGGACGGAGCATTTTGAGCTTTGGAGATGTAGATAGACTAATGATAAAGAGTTACTCAAACATAAGTGAATGAAACTAGGGCTGAAACGATTCATCGAGTTAATCGATTAAATCGATTAGAAAAATGCATCGATTATTTTTTTTTTGCCTCGATGCTTCGTTTTATTTTCATACGCTCGGCGATGGCCGGAACCTTTTGTGGTAGAGGTAAAGTTTCCGCACGACCACTGCACTTCACTGTACACACAACAGCGCGGCCCCATGGATGTGTAATAAGAGCAGAACCTCCTCGTGTGCGGTACGCTCCGGTTTGCCGCGCACCCCGCATCTCCAGTACGCGGTGCACTCTGTGCGTGGATTGTGTCTTGTCGCGTACACTCCGTGGACCGCGCCAGAACTCACACCAGGACTAAACCAGGACTATAACAGATCTAAAACCAGAACTAATCCAGGTCTAAAACTAAACAAGAATTTGCAGGAGTTGTTGCTACATTTATGTAGTTTTAAAAATCATGACAATATCAAGTAATCCAAAGTATTCAGATTACGTTACTCACTTTAAGTAATTTAATTGATTATGTCACAAACTACATTTTGGGGAATGTAATCTGTAATCTGTAGGGGATTACATTTTAAAAGTCACCTTCTCCACACTGATGCTACAACATCTAAACAGAACCGTACATTACATCAAGTGGAAAAGAAACCGTGAGGTGAGTCGACCTGAGCCCAGCGATAATTACGTTTTTCATGTCCAAAACACGTGGATCTGTCAGTGCAGGTGGAGTGGACTTAACATGTGCAAAGTAGACGCGACAATAACAAACGATTACTCGATTATTCGAACAAAATAATCGACAGAATAATCGATTACTGTAATAATCGATAGCTGCAGCCCAAGAAACAAAACACAACTCCAGGTCTGTTTTTGAGGAGGAAACAAACTTCTTATTAACATTCTTATATTTATTTTTAGTTGCAAAGATACAGATGATACAATTGTTCCTTAGTAACCAGCCAGTATTTTTTTCAAACCTTTTCAACAGTTTTCCAGGAGTATTCTTAGTTTTCGCAGTATTGTTGGAAATAAAGTACATTAACAAAGCAACAAAGAAAATATTCGAACTATAAAGATCCCAAATCACTCAAACAAACGCAGTTCAAAGTTGACGCAGTAAAAGTAAAACCACGTTGTAATCCATGCGTTATATTGCACTGGGGAGGAGAAGCACACGGCCATTAAAAACTAAATAGGAAAATTTACCCCTATACAGAAATATAAAAAGTTTTCATGAGTTCATATGGAAAAACGTTCACCCAAAGAAACTCCGAAGACTAGAATCACATTGATGTATGGCCCATTTGACCTGCTCTCTGGGAATGGTGCACTAATACTGTCACAGCTCGAGTATAACGTTTATTTTGTCGGTACCACCCGTCTGAAGGGCCCCGAAGCATCCGTCAAGCTCACCTCCCACACTCATTTGCCACAATTTCTTCAGCTTTCAGCTCCAACACGTGGAAGAGTGAAGAGACTCTCCAAAGCCACACAGACAGAGCAGATAAGCCATGACTGATATGAACCTGCTCTCCAGCTCGGACTTCCACCGGGAGCAGCCTGCAGACAGCTGCTTGTTAACACGTGAGACTGTGGAGAGAAAAAGATGAGCAAAAGACAGCGTCAATATGGACCTTTCACATGGGGGGTTCAGTGTGCAAACTCTCCAGATCTTGAGCTAAGTGTGGTTGAAACTACATAGATGGAAGATTTTACATACTGCACATGTTTCTGGTTGAAGTGAACTGAGAAAACCCACCTAGAAACAGGAAGAACATGCAAATTGAACATAGGACCTTATTGTTTTTAGTTGAGCCACTGTGCTACTGTTTAACTGAAGCAAGTATGATTGAAGAGCAGGTGAGTGTGTTATATTTTACAAATGACAATTCAAAAAGATTATTCAGAAAGTGTTTTTTTTTTTATTTATTTACCATATTTTCAACCACAGCTATTGGAATTTAGGACATGTTGGACTAAAAAGAAATAAAAGACCAGCGCATCACTGCTAATATCAAACACAGCCCACATTAGCTGTTCTGTACAACTGAAGCTGCTTTGGTTGTAGGTTGGTGCGCTGTTAGCATACTAGTTGTTAGCATTAAAGTGGCAGCAAAACTTCGCTCTGGGCACTGAACATTGTGAAAAGTAGAATAATAATTAGGATACTATGAATGCAGCTACACATTTTCAGATAAAAGAGCCTTTAAATTCTGCTGCAATTGTTTGGTTTTACATAGTGAAATTTAATTTTTTTCAGTAAATATATGAATATTCCTTCAAACACAGTAGTAAGAAAAAAGATCTGAAACACTGAATGAGGCTGATTCCAAACTTTTGACTGGTAATGTACAGAATATCCCAAAAAAAGGTGAATTTCATGTTGAGAATCTATATAATACTGGTGTAAAGGCACAACAATATTAAACTTTTGATATATTCATTTTTTAGAGATGCTCTGTGTATTCGAGTTTCTCCAGGACTGATCCAAAGCTGCTCACATCTCATCAGCAGGAGCCCTGACAGCTGGAGCTGAACAGGGGGATCGTCTCTCTCACACTGACAGATCAAACACAGCCGAGGTGAATGGGCCTCTGTGCTCCTCTGTGCTCCTCTGTGCTCCTCTGTGCTCCTCTCTGCTCCTCTGTGCTCCCCTGTGCTCCTCTGTGCTCCTCTGTGCTCCTCTGTGCTCCTCTGTGCTCCTCTGTGCTCCTCTGTGCTCCCCTGTGCTCCTCTCTGCTCCTCTGTGCTCCTCTCTGCTCCTCTGTGCTCCTCTCTGCTCCTCTGTGCTCCTCTCTGCTCCTCTGTGCTCCTCTCTGCTCCCCTGTGCTCCTCTGTGCTCCTCTCTGCTCCCCTGTGCTCCTCTCTGCTCCCCTGTGCTCCTCTCTGCTCCCCTGTGCTCCTCTCTGCTCCTCTGTGCTCCTCTCTGCTCCTCTGTGCTCCTCTCTGCTCCTCTGTGCTCCTCTGTGCTCCTCTCTGCTCCTCTGTGCTCCTCTCTGCTCCTCTCTGCTCCTCTCTGCTCCTCTCTGCTCCCCTCTGCTCCCCTCTGCTCCTCTGTGCTCCTCTGTGCTCCTCTCGGCTCCTCTCTGCTCCTCTCGGCTCCTCTCTGTTCCTCTCGGCTCCTCTCGGCTCCTCTCTGCTCCTATCTGCTCCCCTCTGCTTCTCTCTGCTCCTCTCTGCTCCTCTCTGCTCCCCTCTGCTCCTCTCGGCTCCTCTGTGCTCCTCTCTGCTCCTCTCTGCTCCCCTCTGCTCCCCTCTGCTCCTCTCTGCTCCTCTGTGCTCCTCTGTGCTCCTCTCTGCTCCTCTCTGCTCCCCTCTGCTCCCCTCTGCTCCTCTCTGCTCCCCTCTGCTCCTCTCTGCTCCCCTCTGCTCCCCTCTGCTCCTCTCTGCTCCCCTCTGCTCCCCTCTGCTCCCCTCTGCTCCTCTCTGCTCCTCTCTGCTCCTCTCTGCTCCTCTCTGCTCCTCTCTGCTCCTCTGCTCCTCTCTGCTCCTCTCTGCTCCTCTCTGCTCCTCTCTGCTCCTCTGCTCCTCTCTGCTCCTCTCTGCTCCTCTCTGCTCCTCTCTGCTCCTCTCTGCTCCTCTCTGCTCCTCTCTGCTCCCCTCCTGTTCCCTCTCTCCTCTGTACTCCCCTCTGCTCCTCTCTGCTCCTCTGTGCTCCTCTCTGTTCCTCTCGGCTCCTCTCTGCTCCTATCTGCTCCCCTCTGCTTCTCTCTGCTCCTCTCTGCTGCTCTCTGTTCCTCTGTGCTCCTCTGTGCTCCTCTGTGCTCCTCTGTGCTCCTCTCTACTCCTCTCTGCTCCTCTCGGCTCCTCTCTGCTCCCCTCTGCTCCTCTCGGCTCCTCTGTGCTCCTCTCTGCTCCTCTCTGCTCCCCTCTGCTCCCCTCTGCTCCTCTGTGCTCCTCTGTGCTCCTCTCTGCTCCTCTCTGCTCCCCTCTGCTCCCCTCTGCTCCTCTCTGCTCCCCTCTGCTCCCCTCTGCTCCACTCAGCACCACTCTGCTCCCCTCTGCTCCTCTGTGCTCCTCTGTGCTCCTCTCTGCTCCCCTGTGCTCCTCTCTGCTCCTCTGTGCTCCTCTCTGCTCCCCTCTGCTCCTCTCTGCTCCTCTCTGCTCCCCTCTGCTCCTCTCTGCTCCTCTCTGCTCCCCTCTGCTCCTCTCTGCTCCCCTCTGCTCCACTCTGCTCCACTCTGCTCCTCTCTCTCCTCTGTGCTCCCCTCTGCTCCTCTCTGCTCCTCTCTGCTCCTCTGTGCTCCTCTCTGCTCCCCTCTGCTCCTCTCTGCTCCCCTCTGCTCTTCTCTGCTCCTCTCTGCTCCTCTCTGCTGCTCTCTGTTCCTCTGTGCTCCTCTGTGCTCCTCTGTGCTCCTCTGTGCTCCTCTCTGCTCCTCTCTGCTCCTCTCTGCTCCCCTCTGCTCCCCTCTGCTCCCCTCTGCTCCTCTCTGCTCCTCTGTGCTCCTCTCTGCCCTTCTCTACTCCTCTCTGCTCTTCTCTACTCCTCTCTGCTCCTCTCTACTCTTCTCTGCTCCTCTGTGCTCCTCTGTGCTCCTCTGTGCTCCTCTGTGCTCCTCTGTGCTCCTCTCCATCTCTGGGTACGATACTTCCCATAAAAGGACCACACTTGACCACAGTCTGGTCACTTTGAACACACAAACACACTCTGCTCTGCTCCTCTACGCTGTGTCTGCCGGGCCCCAGGCAGCACTGAACGGGAAAAGACTGAACAGGCTGGTCTGGAGGCTCTGTCCTGTCCCCTGGACTCTGTGGAGGAGGCGGCTGAGAGGAGAGTGTCGTCCAAACTTATATCCATCATGGACAACACCTCTGACCCCCTGCACCAGACTGTGGAGGAGCTGAGACCGTCTGAGACTCCCTCAGTGCAGGAAGGAGCTACTGCAGATCATTCCTCCCACCGCGGTCACACTGTACGACTCCTCTGTGCAGTGATCATGTCTGTGCCACTGCTGCACTGTTCTTGGACTTTTTATTTTATATATATAGTATTTATATTGCAATTCTCTTTTTTGTACATATACGTATTCACTTTATATTATTATTTTTATGATTATTTCTATTTTTATTATTTTTATATTATATTATTATTATTTATCTTGATTGCATCACACTCTTTTCCTTTTTTTGCACTAATCTGTCCCGGAGCCACTGTGACTGTTCAATTTCTCCACTGCACAAAAGTCAAGTTAAGAGGACTTGAATTAAGAAAGTTTGACCATGATTTGAATAAATTTCACTTGATAAATAAACATATCTGCCAGTGGAATAAAACTTTTTGTACTT
Organism: Odontamblyopus rebecca; assembly: GCA_030686955.1. Taxonomy (NCBI): domain Eukaryota; kingdom Metazoa; phylum Chordata; class Actinopteri; order Gobiiformes; family Gobiidae; genus Odontamblyopus; species Odontamblyopus rebecca. The sequence goes on along the minus strand of CM060667.1, from coordinate 37,386,297 downwards.
AAAATATGAAATTACATCTTTCTACACTTAAAATAAGAAAAACAACAACTTTTTGCACTTATCCCCAAAAAAACCCACTTATTCCACTGGCAGATCATTTCACTTGTCAGGTTGAATCTACTCAAATAAAGTAAAATATTCTTAATTTAAGTCATTTCACTCACCTACATATTGTTTTTTTTTCTAGTGTTTGCAGCGATCCCAAGTTATTCTCACTTTTCTAACCAATTCCTGGCATCTACTAACTATCTAACTATTCACCATGACGCGTTTCTAATCATATTTCACATCTTTCAGAGGCCAGGGCGACGTTTTACTGTCAGTGTCCGAAAAACTACTTCCTGGTTTGCAGACGATAAAAGTGCTTTTATAACTCGATGCAGGTGGGACGCACTGGTCTCATTTTGACCCTAAGAGCTGATTTTACTACAGGGAAGTAACTGAATATATGCAGCGAGAATCCCGACTCTGAATACTTATTCTGAGTAACTATATTCCAGTACAGTTACTTTTCCATTTGCTGTCCTTCAGATACAGTTACTTTTCTAAAATCAAAGGAATGCGTCAGGGTATTTGTCATGTGATTTAGGCTTCAAACTATCAGAATTATTTAGAAAAACAAACAACTCTGCTCTTGTGGTGAGTGTGATTTTTCCATCTACAATGAAATTAAACAGTGAAATTAAAAGCAGCTTTATTTACAAGTATTAGTAGTAACAAGTATTCTAAGTAATCAGAAAACAGAGCTCTGATTGGACCGTGTATCAGGAAAAAAAAAACAGTTTAATGGTGTCTGTAACTAAATACATTTTCAAAGAATTCTTTCCATCACTGTTTATAATACATCTGTAGGGCAAAGAAATAGTCACTGTTAACAGATGATACTTCAGAGCAGGAATCTGTGAAAAATACACACATCAGATTGATAACAGTTGCAGCTTTTCATGCTAATTTTAGACTCTGTATGCAGCACAAGACAACACACTGTCCTTTCACAAGATCTGATCTGAAAAGACTGATGCGGCTTTAAATCCACCACAGGCTGTTTGTTATTGGAGGAGGTGTGGACAGGTCAGTGCGTCCTCTTAAGACGATAGTGTTTCTACAGCAGGGAAACGGAGCTGAGCACAGAGGCTCAACTAATCCACTAAACAATACAGATATCTCAGTGTAATCTTCACTTCAAGTCTGACTTTTAAAGACCGTGTGAAGAAAATATCCAATATTGTCAAATTTAACTTAATTTTAAGCATATACGGCCTTATCTAAGCACAGATTAGATTAGATAGAATTTTATTAATCCCGAAGGAAATTCATTGTGATGATCAGCTGCTTCACACATACATTAAAACCATTCTTACAATAAAATATATGATGCAGTATTAAAATACTGATAAAACATAAATATACCATACTTAAAATCCAAAGTTTCAAAGTGCTTTAGTGCCCTCTCCCCCTCCCCTCCACAGAATTATAAAGTCTGATGGCACGAGGGACAAATGACTTTCTCAGTCTTTCTGTGGAGCAGCTCTGAGAAAGCAGCTGCTGTACCTGCTCCTTCTCTGTGTGAAGGCTGAGTGGAGAGGGCGGTTGGTGTTGGACAGTGTTCTCTGCTCGGCCACTGTTTCTAGAGGAGCCAGCTTCAGCCCCACCACAGAGCTTCTGCTTTCTTGATGATTTTGTTCAGCCGGTTGATATTCCTCCTGCTGGTACTGCACCTCCAGCACACAACAGCAGCATACAGAAGTGCACTGGCCACTACCGACTGATAGAACATGTGTAGTAGCTTTAAGGAAATGTTAAAAGAGCCAAGCCTCCTCAGAAAATACAGCCTTGTTTGACTCTTTTTATAGAGTAGGTCAGTGTTTGGTGTCCAGTCAACTTTGTTAGACCCCCAGGTACTTATAAGATGTTACTGTCTCTACCTTCTCACTGCCTATGCAGCAGGTTGAAGAGACGGGGTCTTTCTCTGGAAATCCACGGTCATCTCTTTCGAGTCAGGAAAGATTTAGATGCACTCAGTGATATTTAGTCATACAACTTATTGTCTCACTACATGGTCCCAAACGAGTGAAAGTCAAGCCACTAAAGTCTCTGTTCAATAAAACCTGAAAAACTTTAGACAAGTAAGTAAGTACAATATACTGGACTTTAAAGCTCTCAGATGTTTCTGCCCGTCTCATTTTTAAAGTTTTAAATGGGCCCCACCACCTTTAATGGATTTTATAAGTAGAAAACATAACACAGCAGTGAGAACCAGAGGAGACTGTGACGTCCAAAGGTGCAGGACTAAATTTAGCCAAATGGTGGCGTCCATCAGAGGCACAAAATGATGGACACACGACCAGAGCACAGCAGAAACTGTGGTGATTATTCAGTGATTAAAACAGTTCTTAAAACTGGTCAAAAACAAACCAAACCAAACGCTCGGCTTTTTTCTGGGGCTTCTTAAACTTTAAACAGTTTTTACTGTAAATAACCCAAGTGTCTGTTGTAATGTTTCTTATGTCACATTATGTCTGTTACTGTAACTTAACATCTCTTGTGTGTTTATTGTTCATCTGCCTCAGGACAACGGATCAAATTTAGCTCTTGTGCTAATTTCTGCATATTTATGTTGAAGCTGATGATGACACATTAATATGCACTGTCCTAATTCAAATAAATACATAAATAAACACCATAAAACAAATGCTCATATTTTGAAAAACCTGACAAAACTGTTCCTGGATTAATTTACTGAGACCTGGATTTTACAGCACCTTAAAGGGCCTGTGCTGTGTTATTTTATGATCGATGTTATTAGGCTGTTTCCTCATCAAACACACAAATCCTGCATATTTAGGTTTTCTCTCAAACAGAAAACCCTCTGTTCCACCTTGTGATGTCATGTGGTAATACAGGAAGTGCTCCATTGTGTTTTTAACTACTTTAACTTTTTTAACTAGCATTACAGAGCATTTTGAGATGTAGTCAGACTAAAAAGGTTACTGAAAAAACTCTGAATATGTTTTAATGAGCTCAGAAGACTCAGTTTTGCATAACATTGGACCTTTAGTCAATCATAAAAACATTTTTGCAACAGTTCCATTGTGATCGCAAAGGCAGCAAAGAGAAATCAAATGAATTCATCATTCAGAGTCTCGCTGCTGTTTACAACACTACAGAAAAGGATTTTCTAGCAGAGTTAAACTGACTTGAATTAAGCAGATTCATCTTAAAAGACCAATTTTAAGATTTTTTTTTATTAATACGATGAGATTTTTTTTTTACTTGTTTCAAGATATTCCTGATTTATCTTATCTCGATATTACAACTTATTCTAAGCACTTTTTATATTAACTCAGTCCAGGTTAAGCCTCTTTAACTTCCTTCTCAAACCAATAAGGTGAAAAATCTTGCCATAAATACTTGAAACTCGTGTTTTCTGCTTAGAACAAGATTCGTATTTCGTCTTGTTTTAAGAAAACTTGGTAAGTGAAAATTTCTTACTGCACTGGCAGAAAATTTCACTTAAAATAGGGCATTTTTACCTGAAAATTAGTATTTTTTTTTCTTATTTTTTGATAGGCCTTTTTTGCAGTGAATACGTTCTGTCTGTGTTTAAAAAAATAAAAAAATAAGTCTCAAAGAACAATGAACTTCTATCTCCGGACAGCCGACTGACTGTAAGAGTTCTTGTGAGCAGACGGGAATGAAAAGAACATGATAACTCTGTGTCTACTTGGCCTGTTTGCGAGCTGCAGATTGTGGAGGATTTCAGGCGACGGCAGTGCCCAGGATTACATTACAAATTGAGTTTCGCGGGCCTGCTCGCTTTCTCCCTCTCCACTCCCGCAGTGTCCCCCCACAAGCCTCCAGCACAGGCTATTTGCAGCGCCCTCGTCCATAGTAAGTTAATAACACAACAGCTCCAGCCCAGCCCTTGTTGTTTGGGCGGCTGTTGCTCCGATGCGCCTAATCAATCCAGGACGGGGAAAGAGGTCATCCCGAGACCAGCCCGCCCTGCACCTCCCACCCCCACCCACGGCTCAATATGGCGCACTATTCTGATCATAATTGTATTAGGGTTTTCACAGAATGCTCCAATGTTCTTACTGGCAGGAGTCTTAATAAGATATTGTTGATCTACCCACTGGGCTGAATTGCCTCATTGACTCCACTATTGACTTTTTATTAATGGATTTCATCTTTGGCTCTCATTGTGAAGCAAAGTGAGTCTACAGTAATGAAAATGTTTGACGATAATGAAAAGGGTTAATTTAGAAAGTAGAAAGAAATCACTAAAACACTTTAAGGCAGAGGCTGGAGGTGCAAACCTGTGTGAGATTAAACAAACTGTATCAATGTCGGGTTTTTCAGGGATCTTGATTAGAATGACATTGCAATTAATTAAAGGTCCCATATTACACAAAAGTGACTTTTCTAAGGTTTAACCCATGTTAAAATGTTGTTACCTCATCAAACACATATCTGGAGTTGTGTTTGTTTCATTCACACATGTTTCAGTAACCCATCCATCCATCCATCTTCCCCAGGGGGCAGCAGTCTAAGCAGGGGCTCCCAAGCTTCCTCTCCCCAGCCACTTCCTCCAGCTTCTCTGGACGGACCCTGAGGTGTTCCCAGGCCGAGAGACATAGTCCCTCCAGCGTGTCCTGGGTCTTCCCCGGGGCCTCCGACCGGTGGGACATGCCCAGAACACCTCCCGAGGGAGGCGTCCAGGAGGCATTCGGACCAGATGCCCGAGCCACCTCAGCTGGCTCCTCTCAACGTGGAGGAGCAGCGACTCTACTCCGAGCTCCTCCCGTGTGACCGAGCTCCTCACCCTATCTCTAAGGGAGCGCCCGGCCACTCTGCAGAGGAAACTCATTTCGGCCGCTTGTATCCGCGATCTCGTTCTTTCGGTCATTACCCAGAGCTCATGACCATAGGTGAGGGGAGGAACGTAGATTGAGGTAAATCGAGAGCTTCGCCTTTGGGCTCAGCTCCCTCTTCACCACAACGGTCTGATGCAGAGACCGCATCACTGCCGACGCTGCACAGATCCACCTGTCAATCTCACGCTCCATCCTCCCCTCACTGTGAACAAGACCCCGAGATACTTGAACTCCTCCACTTGAGGCAGAGACTCCCCACCCACCCGGAGAGGGCAATCCACCTTTTTCCGGTCGAGAACCATGGCCTCGGATTTGGAACAGCTGATTCTCATCCCGGCCGCTTCACACTCGGCTGCAAACCGCCCCAGTGCTGCAGGTCCTGGTTCGATGAAGCCAACAGGACAACATCATCCGCAAAAAGCAGCGATGAAATCCTGTGGTCCCCGAAACGGACCCCCTCCGGCCCCTGGCTGCACCTAGAAATTCTGTCCATAAATACAATGAACAGAACCGGTGACAAAGGGCAGCCCTGGAGTCCAACATGCACCAGGAACAGGTCTGACTTACTGCCGGCAATGTGAACACAGCTCCTGCTCCGATCATACAGGGACCGGACAGCCCTTAGCAAAGGGCCCCGGACCCCATACTCCCGAAGCACCCCCACAGGGCACCACGAGGGACACGGTCAAAGGCCTTCTCCAGGTCCACAAAGCACATGTGGACTGGTTGGGCAAACTCCAATGAACCCTCGAGCACCCGATGGAGGGTGTAGAGCTGGTCCAGTGTTCCACGACCAGGCCGAAAACCACACTGCTCCTCTTGGATCCGAGGTTCGACTATCGGACGGACTCTCCTCTCCAGTGCCCTGGCGTAGACTTTACCGGGGAGGCTGAGGAGTGTGATTCCCCTGTAGGTGGAACACACCCTCCGGTCCCCCTTTTATACAGAGGGACCACCTCCCCGGTCTGCCAGTCCAGAGGCACTGTTCCCGACCGCCACGCGATGTTGTAGAGACATGTCAGCCAAGACCCACAACATCCAGAGACTTAAGGTACTCAGGACGGATCTCATCCACCCCCGGAACCTTGCCACCGAGGAGCTTTCCAACCACCTCATTGACTTCGGCCAGGGTGATGGATGAGTCCGCCTCTGGGTCCCCTGCCTCGGCCTCCTCTTCGGAGGACGTGACAGAGGGATTGAGGAGATCCCCAAAGTATTCCTTCCACCGCTCGACACCATCCCAAGTCGAGGTCAGCAGCTGTTGATGGAGCACCGCTTCTCCCTCCTGAGGCGCCGGACGGTTTGCCAGAATTTCCTTGGGGCCGTCCGATAGTCCTCCTCCATGGCCTCCCTGAACTCCTCCCAGACCCGAGTTCTTGCCTCTGCCACCGCCCGGGCTGCAGCGCGCTTGGCCCGACGGTACCTGTCAGCTGCCTCAAGAGTCCCCCGAGCCAGCAAGGCCCGGTAGAACTCCTTCTTCAGCTTGACGGCATCCCTTACTTCCGGTGTCCACCACCGGGTTCGGGGATTGCCGCCGCGACAGGCACCACAGACCTTACGGCCACAGCTACGAGCAGCCGCATCGACAATGGAGGCCGAGAACGAAGCCCACTCGGACTCCATGTCCCCAGCCTCCCCCGGGATCTGGGAGAAGCTCTCCCGGAGGTGTGAGTTGAAGGCCGCACTGACAGAAGGTTCTGCCAGACGTTCCCAGCAGACCCTCACGATACGCTTGGGCCTGCCAGGTCTTTCCGGCTTCCTCCTCCGCCAGCGGACCCAACTCACCACCAGGTGGTGATCAGTTGACAGCTCTGCCCCTCTCTTCACCCGAGTGTCCAAGACACACGGCCGGAGGTCAGATGACACAACAACAAAGTCGATCATCGACCTCCGGCCTAGGGAGTCCTGGTGCCACGTGCACCGATGGACCCCCTTGTGCTCGAACATGGTGTTCGTTATGGACAAACTGTGACTAGCACAGAAGTCCAATAACAGAACACCGCTCGGGTTCAGATCAGGGAGGCCGTTCCTCCCAATCACCCCTCTCCAAGTGTCACTGTTGTTGCCCACGTGGGTGTTGAAGTCCCCAGTAAAACAATGGAGTCCCCGGTCGGTGCACTGTCCAGTCCCCCTCCCAGAGACTCCAAGAAGGCCGGGTACTCTGCACTGCTGTTCGGCCCATAGGCCGACACCACAGTGAGAGACCTGTCCCCGACCCGAAGGCGCAGGGACGCGACCCTCTCGTTCACCGGGGTGAACTCCAACACGCAGCGGCTGAGCTGAGGGGCAATGAGCCCACACCAGCTCGCCGCCGCTCCCCACGGCCAACCCCAGAGAAATGGAGAGTCCAGCCCCTCACAAGGAGTTGGGTTCCAGAGCCCAAGCTGTGCGTGCAGGTGAGGCCGACTATATCTAGCCGGTAGCACTCAACCTCCCGCACAAGCTCAGGCTCCTTCCCCCCCAGCGAGGTGACTCCATGTCCCCAGAGCCAGTCCATATCCGGAGATCCGGTCACCGAGGCCCCTGCCTTCGCCCGCTGCCCAGATCTCTGCACCCGGCCCCTATGGCTCCAGGGGGGGGCGGTCCCACGTCGCTCCTTCAGGCTAGGCCCGGCCGGGCCCCGTGGGGAAAGGCCCGGCCACCAGGCGCTCGCCCACGTGCACCCACCCCAGGCCTGGCTCCAGGGTGGGGCCCCGGTACCGCTTTTCCGGGCAACGTCACTGGCCTTTTAGTGTTGATCATCATAGGGGTCCAGTAACCCTGCATTAATAATAATGTCCTTTTCTTTTACCTTTACTTCAGTAGATATTGGCAATTCCAGGTCTGAAATTAGCCAAATGATTCTCTTAAATGTGTCTGAAGTTTAAAAATACAGTGGAGCATTTCCTGTATTACCACATGACATCACAAGGTGTTCTCAGTTTGAGAGAAATCATCCTAAATATGCAAAGTCTGTGTGTTAAACATGTGTGAATGAAACAAAACACAACTCCAAGTATGTTTTTGATGAGGAAATAACATAATAAAATCAGAAAATAGCAACGTACGGGGCGCTTTAAAGGAGATAAATAATTGAACCAAAATACAAAGTGTGTTATAGAGTCTAATATTGCAATAGCAGTTACAGTGAAAGAATAAAACGGATCAAATCAAGTTCGACCACATGGTAACAGCCGACAAGACCAAACCTTGAGCAGGATCACGGTCTGTGCTCACGATTCAAAGATCACAAGGTTTTTCCGTAAACACTGAGACCTTCTGTCAAAATGAGGAACAGCAACAATGGGGTGACATTACTATTATTACAGGTCAGATCTGAGGAGAGGCGACCTTGCTCACATAAGAATGTTTATGCATCTCATATTTGTCCAAAATGTATTGCTGAAGAAAACGTAGAAGATAAATGATAATACTAAAAGCTACTTATGACACCACAATAACCCTAAAGCAGAAAAAAAGAACAATATCATTAAAAACTCATTTGCTTTAATTAATAAATAGCAGAACAAACCACTTTAGTGGGAGTTTTTTTTATCCCCACAGCTTACATCTTAACATATTACCAAAAAATAACAAAAAGTTCCCAACTACTGCAAATATAAAGTACCCAAGATAATTGAACTCCCGCAAATGATTATATTAAGCATAAGACGGAGATAATGTGTTGAGATAAGCAGGATTCTCCCACAAAACACACTGCATCATAGAAAGACTCAACAGACCAGAATGCTTTGCGGCCAAATTCTATTTACATTGCTGTGCGCCCTGTGATTATCAGCAGCTGTCAGTAGCTGCTCCTGGGAGTGCGATGTTTTGCTTCTTAAATCGCTCTCCCATGGTGGCTTTACTTCTGAGCTTGAACTTTAGTGAGGCTTAGAAGAAATTTAGCAAAAAAATCTGAAAAATGTATAATCATGGGCCATTAGCAGTTGAAAATGTGATGATTTTTATTGCCGGTGTGTGCCTAAACTGTATAATGCATGGTTTGGCTAATTGCAACGCCATGTGCAGGTTGTGTGTGGGTGAGGCTAACTGGAGGCTACATGCTCCGGCTGTTTATGAGCCCACCACAGGAGTATGCAGTGGGCTGATTGCAGTAAAAGTTTGGGCCGAAAAAAAGTACAAGGAAAGAGAGAGGGGGAGACAGGCCGAAAGAAAGAGGTCAAACATGAGCTACTCTGGAGCTGCAAAATCAGAGCTGCTAATCTTGAGAATATACGACTGAAATCCTTCAGTTATTTGGTCAAGTAATCACTTCATAGTGTCTTAATCAACCAATTCTTTTTAGTTTATTATTGTTATTTGATTTTTGTATTATTATTTTATTTATTCATTATTTATTTATCATTATTTTCTTCTAAGGATTTATGCACAATAGCAAAAAGGAGAACGCATAGATTAAGTTATCTTGAGTTTTGTGAACTGCTGGACAGTTTAATCTGCCTTTCAGTCAGGTTTTTTTTTTCTTCTTTAATCAACCAAGAATGTCTTTGGTCTACTACAGCCCTACTTGAGAATGCCAGAAAACACATAAAGGTGCACAACTGTTGTTCTGAAGATATGCAAAATAGTATATTGTTAGATTAATAATAACAAAACTGCCTCACAGCTGCAAAAAGAACTACAAAATATGCAGAAAAACTAATTGAAATGTTTCCCAGATGATATTTCCGTGTTCACATTTACAGTTCAAGTCATTTGTAGTCACATTTTAGCACATTTTTAATTAGTCTGTCAGATTGTAAGAGAAAAATCGAGACAATCCTTTTTGTCATTATCACCCATCCACAACCGAAGCTCTTTTCACAGCAATTAGTGATACTTAAACTTAATATTTAATTGCCGTATTAATTAGCATGACATTATTTTGATATCAAGGCAGGTGAAGGTGTAATACAAAAGCAGTCGATGCGGGTGGACGATAAAGACATAATGATGTAAATGTTCTTTCCAAATGTTCCCAAGTTCTAATTCACATCACTGAAAAAACTGGTTTGCATCTAAACCACAGCTGAACTCCAGCTCACAAGAGAAACCACCAGCTCCACTCAGGATCACCCACTGTGCAGCTGAATATGACTCACAAACATTTCGCTATGAAAACCAGAGCGACGGACCGACACAAATGCAAAACCAGCATTCGTCTGAAAATGCGAATCGAGACTTTTGTGAAACCAGAAAACGGCCGAAAACAAAGGGGATTTTTCAGTTTTACATAAACAGTAGCTACCGTAACAATGGTGGTAATGTTGTGAAACCCAGAGTATAAAAACAAGATTTAGCCTGTGAGATAAACAGTAAAACAAGTCAGAAATCAACAGGAGTTTAGCAGTGGTGGTTTTACGTGTCCACTGCATCATCTGTGGCGACGACCAAAGTTTGTCCGAGTGAGTTTGTCTCCGACTCCGTGTGCTGACCTCTCCCACAATTTACAGGTTAGCTAGGGTTAGCATGCAAGCTGTTTTTCCCGTTTGTTAAAGTTATTAAATGAAAGAGAATCAGAGACAGAAGGTCTCATTCACGGTGGAGCTCTTGAGTTTACTATTGGCGAATAATATTGATCACAGACACGGCGAGATGAGGGTTTACGCTGAAGAATATACGACAGGTTTAGTATTTCTGGTCATGCAACGGCTGTAAATTTAGTCTTTGTCCTAGTCTCATACCTACAACCTCATCATTTTTAGCGATGTCATGCTTTGACTGTAGTGCAAACTGGGAAAATGTGCAGCTTTCTGGTAACTCTCCCCTTTAGTCCTCCAGACCCCGACGAGTTTCCCCAGGATCATAAATCTTTCGTCGTGGTCGGCCAAAAATCGTGCAACGGACAAACAGCTTTAGAAAAGTCTGGCTAATAATGTCATCTTCAAATCAACAAATCTGATTTAAATTGAATGTATTTACAAATGAAAAGGTAAATTATAACATGATCACTGGTTAAAAACTGTGGCTGACTCTTTCTATACGGAGACGCTGTTATCCATCCGTGTGGGCGTTTGGGTTGTTTATTGGACATTGACCGGTAAAAGTGACTTATTATGCACAATACGTAACGCTGCGAGTCAATCTCTTTGCGATGACACATTCACTTTGGGACCATGAAATCTGGACACGTCTGGGGTCAATTTGAGTTTTTCTGTGAAGCGCAGAGCGAAGACGAGCCCCCAATTACCTCCCCACAGTCTGCTGTTATCAAAAAACACAAAAGGTGAAAGGTCAAACGCCGACAGATTATGACGGTGCTACTCCGATCTGCTAAGTCAATAAACTATGGTCCCACAACACATTTTCTTCACATTTATTTAGTGCATCGCCATGGAAACCAATAACACGGCCGTGGCTGTAATTGCATGAGAAAACTCTGCAATAGCGGCTGATGATGATGAGGGATGGTGGGTGGAAGGGGTCGGGGCGAGGGGGGCGGGGCCAGCAGGGGAATTGTGCAGTAATTACAGTAATCATCGTGAAGATTTTCTGTGTCTTATCTCATCAGGAATAACAAAACCAGGTTATTAAAATGAGCGCAACGTCTGAGTACAACAGGGAGGAAAAAGCCACGACATATTTATGAAATGTACTTTTACTTTGGACTTGCTTCATCACCTGTCAAAGCTGGATCTGGTTATATGAGACACTAAGCAGGGCTGGGGCTAGTATAAATGTGCTGTGTGTGTGTGTGTGTGTGTGTGTGTGAGTAGTGGTGGTTGCAGGGGCCAGTGGTGCAGAGTGTCAGCCTCACTCCAGTCAGTTTGCCCCAGGACAGCTGTGGCTACAATAATAGTTTATCACCAGCTATAGCACAAAGAGACAGATTGGAATTTTGGACATAGTTCCTCATTTCCTCGTGAGCCAGAGTCCTTGTATTTGCAGAGGTGCTGGTGCTGGGCTAGTACATTTCAATGGCCACAGTCGTCCCGCCACTAAAAACAGTCTGACCCACTCCACAGGGCACCGGAGGCAAAACAATTATAACGAACTAAGTAAAACCGACTTTGCATTTGAAGGATTTCTGTCTGAGCCGCAGCAGTGAGTTGTTCTTCCTGACAGAAGCTCGGCAGCGGCGGACTGATACATGAGAAAATAGTCCCTCAACATGCAGCGATTCATGTGATGCCAGGTTAGTTTTATTTCAGACATTATTCTATCAAGACAGACATTTACATTGACAGTTTGCTTCCAGTGCACTGTGGAGTAAGACTATGGCCATTAACATGCACTAGCCCAGCACCAGCGACCTCTCCAAATACAAGGACTGGATGGAGTATTTTAAAAAGTGTCTCCACACGTCTCCAACACTCTGACTCACTAGAATTCAAAATTCTGAACGGTGCCTTTAATAGCCTGTACCACAGTGTAGATCAGGGGTCTCCAACCTTTTTTCTCCAGTGAGCTTTACAAAACAAACATGCCAGAAAGCTGCTCATTTCAACAGCTGCAAAGAACCTGAGTAAATATCAGAGTTATAAAATATAAACCATTATCCATTTATCAGTGCACCAAGTTGGGCATCAAAATTCTACATTTACAATGGTAATGAATCAAATATTTACTTATTATTCACAATACAGAGAATTCAGAAATGCCTCGGAAGGGGGTGGAGCTACTGGAAGCTCCCGAGCTACAGGCTGGAGACCCCTGGAACAGAGGAAATGAATAATGCATGAATATGTAAAGAGACTGGAAAAGCGCTATATAAGACTAATGGATTGTTATTTATGGAATTTTACTCTCACTTTGCATTTAGGGCTCAATGCTGGAGTGTATAGTATTTAGGGTGGTCAAAAGAGTGGATTCAGTACTAAAAAAATGCATAAATACGGCACAATTGTATCTTTCGTGAAAATGTTTTATAGTTGTTTTAACCTATACAGGAATGTGTGGTTATATACTCCTAATATCTGTCAAATTACGCTCTATAGTTTGTAAGAGAGGATTTTGGTTTAATATCATTGCGATATCGAAATGGCTTCTCCTTAGCATTCAAATCCTACTGGTGCTAAACTAACAGAAGTATTAGTAGCAGCGATGTAATAACAACCAAAATATTGTGACATCGTATCATCCAAAGTCTCTCAATAATAATATCATGGGCCATCACAATATATAAATTACAATTCTCTTTGCTTAAATTCTTTGTTATGGTACAGCAACAAGTCAAAAAGCCGAGGGAACTACATAGACCATGATCCTTTTCTTCATTTCAGCACAGACAGAATAAAGAAATTATGCTGTTAAGCAAATTTAAATCTTAGTTCTCTGGATGATGACAAAAGGAATGTCCAGGCATTAAAAATATATATTTATACAATGCTTTTATGCAATATTTATGCTATTTTGAAATAAATATCGTACTGTGAGATACATATTGTGATTATATCGTATCACATCCTTAACCCTCGAAGACCTACGGTATCATATATGACACAGAGGAATATGTTTCTATAACCGTGCAGAACTTTCTAACGGTAAAAGACAGAAACGTCCTTTTCCCCTCTGAAAGTGCAGACATAGAGGTTTCCGTACATTTCTGCGGCTTTATCCTACGTCACACTCACGCTGTGTGATGACGGGAGCAAAACGAGTGTCCAATAGGAACTTTGTTTTCCCCAAACTCATGCGCTCCGTCCATTTTGATCGAGCCAAACTTTGCCAAAGAGTGAAGTGAGTCAAGATGGTCGACTCCTCTGACTGTGTGTGTTTATAACGAGGGAAAAAGTCGCTCTAAGTGGAGTTAATTCTCACACACATGGAAAATGACACATCTTGGTGTGTGTAATTGTGCATCTCTTTCTATTTTTATTTAAAGGTTTATTTCAGTCAAAATGAACAAATCCAAATGTAATAAACACCTGGAAATGCAGAAGTGCTGTGGCTCTGGCCCTGGACCTGACAGGAGCTGTTTCCAGGACTGGACCAGGAAAGTCATGGAGCCACTGCACTTTTTTTGTTTTTAGGGCAATAAGGAGATTTTTAATTTACTTACAGACTTGAGATTTTGCATTTTTGTAGCTAAGCCCCTAAATTAAGCATTTTTTATGCCCAAAAAGTTGTTTCTACATGTTTGCTGTGGGTTTTGTATAAAAGAGTGTGAATTTTATTTTCTGTTATTTATTTTTTCCATCTCTATTTCTGGTCCTGTAGCTTTTATCACAGCCTCATGACACAACTACAGCAGCAGATTGTGAAATAACAGGTTGGACTGAACAAAAGCAGGTAGAACACTTCATTAGGGGGTAAAAAGGGGCAGTTTTAAAAGCAAAATTAAGAAAATGCAGGTGAGGAGAAATGTACTAAAATTGCCCTCAGGTCTTCAGGGGTCAAACAGGAGCCGTAGGAGATGTGGAGGTGGTAACAGTTGTTGGAGTGGATTGTTGTTGTATGTTATTTATATAGAACCTCCCCTAAAGGTCTTTACTGTGCTTTTAATTCCACACACACACAAAAAAAATCAGCCGTATTATATTTTTTCAAACCCACAATTACCTCCTTCACTATCACCATTCTATAATTTTCTCTCTTTATCTCACACGCAGCAGGATTGGAGTTGTTACCTGGTCTGGGGCTGTACTCCTGCGTCTTCAGGATGAGTCATTCTCCGCCAAACACACAAAGACACAATGAGAAAAAGAGGCGAGACAGAAACGGCCAAATGGGTTTTACTTATGCAGATGACAGTGTAATTTAATCATTGTAGACGGGGTAACTATAAGGTACAGGAAGCTAAAAGAACCAAGAGCACTGAGCAAGTTCTATTATTTAAATTGATGCTCTGCTTGGAAATTGGAACTGCAGGTGTTTCGTTTGTCTCCTAATATGTGTATTAAAGTAATGGAAATTTCCAGGTTAAAGGAACCATATAAAACCAGAAATAACTCAGTTTGAAGGGCCCATATTAAGATATTTTCAGATTTATATTATAATCCTGTTTCCTAATAACAAACCTGCAGCTGTGTTTTGTTTTATTCACACGTTTAACACACAAACCTGTGCAGTTAGTCTGAGTTCTTCTCTCAAACTGAAAACATGCTGTTCCACCTTGTGATGTCATGTGGCGGTACATGAAATGCTCCATTGTGTTTTTAAACTTCATACACCTTCACTAGAATCATTTGGGTCATTTCAGCCCTGGAACTGGCCGTCTTTACTAAACCAAAGGTAAATTGTTAACTTGAAAATTACTGCTTCATGACATCACAAGGTGAAACAGAGCATTTTGAGCTTTGGAGATGTGGACACACTAATAATAAAGGATTACTCATGTGTGTGTATGAAACAAAACACAGCTTCAGGTATGTTTTCGATGAGGTAACGGCCTTTTAACATGGCTTAAAGATCATGAGGGTCAAGTTTGTGTAATATGGGACCTTTAAACTGCAGTGGTCCAGAGTTGTTCCTCTTTCCTAACATCTAATTATTGACCGTGATGAGTTTAAAAGCATTTTCACAGCTTTCAGAGGCCAGAATGATAAGGCTAAAAACAGTCACAGTAAAGCTAAATCGAGCATACTAACAGCGCACTTCTGATTCTCGAGCAATAAGATGCTTTATACTTGATGCCAACAGCACACAGGGCTCTGACCACAAGAGCTGCTTTTACAACATCTGTTACAATATCGAGGGTAAAAACTAATTTACGTCATGGAAAACAATCACGTACAGACCCTTTAAAGGTGCACTGAGTCACGTTTTTGGTGTCGGGTCCATCAAACGCTTTTCTCCATGGAGATGTTTCACAGTGTGGCATTAAACCTTTCTATCCTCAGACCAAACAACCCCACTACACAGTCAGAATGCCTGTATTTCTCGGTACTTTTGAGCTATTAAACCACCTGTAAATGAAGAAATGTAAGATAGAGCTCTTTAATGTCTGTAAATACTGTGGAACATTCTACGGACGTCCCGATCTGATATTCAGTAATGTTATTGCTTCCCGATCCAGCTCTTTTATGAGTATCGGACAATACTGGAATCGACACGCTTTACAGCAGCTGTAAATCAAAACACCAAACAAAACAAGAGTCAAACAGCAACACAATCTCTGCAAACAAACAGTTTCTCCTGGAGGAACCAGCAGAGGCACTTTAACACGACCAGTTTGTTTCGTCACTTACAAAAGAATCATCCGGACGAGTTTGAGATTTACAAGAGCAAAGCAGCAAAGCTACAGCAGCAACTCTGGTGGAGGCGTTTCAAAGAAGAGAAAAGTGACCTCGAAATGGCGACAAGTCCAAGCAAATAACACAGAGGTTTGCTGAATACATCACTTTAGACAATCAACCGCAATCTTGTCATGGAAAACGTCGGCTTCCATCGTCTAACAGACTTTTTGGAGCCAAAGTTCGAACTTCCTTCACGACACTACACAAAAAGTTATCGGATCGTTATCGGAAAGAGCACAAAGGGAAATCTCTAGACCATTTCAGGCAGAGCAATGACATGTCTATAGAAACAAGCAGGTGATGGACCCTCCACCAGAAAAGTTACACAATGCACCTTTAAGTTTAAAAACATAAAATACAGTTATGCAGTGGTGTGCACAGAGCCAATAATAAAGAGTAAAAGGATAATTATACCTGGATATCTTATTGCAGTGTTGGTAAGAGATAAAGGACACTGCACACAGACCAAAGGTAAAGATCAATAGTGTAACATTACAGAGGACTATATCTGAGACGTCTAAATGACATGATGGATTGTGCATTTGTGTTGACATTTTCTTGACTCACACAGCTCGAAAACACCGGCGACTCGTGCACAGATCCAGACATCAGAGGAAGTTTTGTATTTCACAGGCCAATCAAATCACTGTTATGTGCTTATGAGGCTCATTTAAGACGTATGATAATGTGGGAAGTATAGAATGTCACCAATACTGTAGTAAAAAAAGTCATTTCCTTTTTCTGCTTTTAAAGGGTCTATATTACACAAAGCAATGTTATAAAAGTGTTTCCTCCTCAAAAACATACCTGGAGCGGTGTTTTAACATAGATCAGTAAATACTATGGGCCCTTTCATGATTTCTGTAAAAATGGGTGAGCATTTCTCAAGACTGGGCAGTTTGTTGAGAATTTGCAGTCATTAGAATGTGCGAACTATGCCCACTCAGATTACGATTTTTGATTCGTTTGCAATTAATCTTGTACCTCTATACCACCAATCAGGACCTGCGTGAAGTCAAACACAAACCTGCACAAAAACTACGTCAATCGTTTGTGCTGCAAAAAGTTTCGTTTGTGCTGCAAAAGGTTTCGTTTGTGCTGCAAAAAGTTTCGTTTGTGCTGCAAAAAGTTTCGTTTGTGCTGCAAAAAGTTTCATTTGTGCTGCAAAAGTTTCATTTGTGCTGCAAAAGTTTCGTTTGTGCTGCAAAAAGTTTCATTTGTGCTGCAAAAGTTTCATTTGTGCTGCAAAAGTTTCGTTTGTGCTGCAAAAAGTTTCGTTTGTGCTTCTTTAGTTTTGGAGAAATTCTTTTCCAGGCCAAACTGGGGTCAGACCCACAGGAAGCTTCAAAATGCTCCAAAACGCCCAAAATGGAGTCAATCGTTTGTGCTGCAAAAAGTTTCGTTTGTGCGATTCTGGTTCTTCAGATATTTGCAGTTTTATTTTCGGCCGATGACGTCGTCCAGAACCTCAGAATGTGAAACAGCCTCAAAACAGGACGAAAATTATAGAAATGTTTATATTTGGTTTGTGCTGTGACAATTTTAATTTGTGTGAGTTTATTTCTAAAATTATTAATTATTATTTCAGCGGTAATTATAGGACGTCATTTCCACAACGAAAACGATCTGAGGCTGTGGAAAAGTCTGTTTCAGTCTTTAGTCTTTTGCTTTTGATTCATATTTTATAATAACACAGACTTTTCCTCAGCCTCAGGTCGTTTCTCTTCTCTAGTTTTGTGGAGTTTGTCTCCGTCAGCTGAGCAGAAATGACGTCCTGTAATTACCACAGAAATAATAATGAAGAATTTTAGAAATAAACTCACACAAATGAAACTGTCACAGCACAAAACAGCACAAACCAAATACAAATGTTTGACATCATTTTCTTCCTGTTTTGAGGCTGTTTCACATTCTGAGGTTCTGGACGGCGTCATCAACCAAAATAAAACTGTGAATATCTGAAGAACCAGAATCACACAAACAAAACTTTTTGCAGCACAAACGATTGACAGAGTTTTTGTAGGTTTGATGGGGCGACTTCAGGCAGGTCCAGTCAGTACAATGTGCAGAGGTGGTTACTTCAATCCTAAATGTGGCTAAATGACCATCCTAAAAAATCACATAGTTTACACACCAACTAAACACACGACTACTGTATATATGAAACAAACGTCGAGGGTGAAGGGTCAGGAGGCTCCTCGTGACAGGAACAGCAATCGCCCCAGAGGAAATAAGTTCAGAATATAACAGGAATAAAATGGAAAACAGGAGTTAAAATTAAAAAAATTTTTTAAAAATCCTGGAGTTATGTTTTGTTTCAGTAACTCTTTAGTATTAACAGCTACCTTTACATTTTTTTAACTGGGCAATTCCAGGTCTGAAATCATCCAAATGACTCTTGTGAAGCACTTACTGTTTTACATGACATCACCAGGTGGAAGAGAGTTAAGTTTGACAGAAGAACAGAGTCTAAATATGCAGCATCTGTGTGTTAAACATGAGTGAAACAAAACACAATTCCAGGTTTGCTTTTCATGAGGAAACAACATTCTAAACATAGATAAGAAAACGGTGTAATATGGGCCCTTTAATATCCTCACCTACAAACATTAGCAGTAGAATATCTTAAAGCGGAGGTGCAGAATTCTACCTTTCAAACTAGCATAAGAATTATAACACGAAGAGACGGGTTTCAGCACATGGGTTACATTTGTCATGCTTTGTACTCCGGCTTTGACACAGGCATTTGATTTTGGTCAGTCGGCCCCACCGGCTCCTTTATCTTATCCAGAACAGTTGTTTAAAGAGGAGATATGTTATAGCTCTGATTGTTTTACTCAGATTCCACATCAAATAAAACCACATATTGGGCCAGTAACAGACAAATGGATCCAAATTCTGTATTTTGTCAAACTGCAACAGCTTTTCAAGGTGAATGTTTCAAGTCTGCGGTCTGGACTGTATTGTTATAACAGCAAAATGGCAAAGTGCAAAACTGTGGTGTTGATTTTTGGGCAGACTTGAGTAAAAGGATGTGACAATGATTTGGTATGTGATATATTTCTGTGTGAGGCCTGTGTCCACAGTATTCACAGGTTTTAGGAAATGTGTTCGTTCCTGATTTGAAGACCCATTCAAAAGATATAAGATATTCTGGCCTCATGTTTTTAAAGTTTTGAGCCCTGGGGAAGACGGCTTATGTTCTTGTGCGTGCGCTTTAATAAAGAAATTTTAATTTTCTCACAACATGCAGAGCCACGGATGTCTCTGTTTGACTGAGCCTTCCAGGTACAGTCCCTCTGAAGATGTAATAGTTTTATTTGAATTGCGTTATTGCTATAACAATGGAGGACTGCTGCTATAGCAATTCTGAATCCTGAGTACTCCTCTCTAACTCCCATTAAAGCTGCAGCCACATGAGGCTCTGAGGAGAACGAGAGTAAAAAGTGCAGTGTCCAAAAGCCCCACTACTTACTCCAAACTTGCCCTTGTTCACAAGTTCAAACATGAAGTCACCTCTCTACAAAAATAAATCCACTTCTGTGATGCATAATGCAATAGAGCACTCTCTTGATTTGTATTACACTCCACCAAGACGGGCTCACTGCGCATTAAAACAGTCTCTTCTGCATAATTAATAGGGTACTTGGTTCCAAGTACCAATTACAAAGGGTACAACGGGCGAGTCCAAGAGAACACTGCAGCCATCTGCTCCAGAGCGGCTCAAACCAGAAGAGAAGCTTAAATAAGTGAGAGCGGGACACATGTGGTCCAGGCAGCTGTGGCTTTGTCATCACCGCAGCTACAGGAAGAGGCAGAGGATGGAGAGACGAGAGCCAAAAACAGGAAAGACGTGAGTGGACATGCTCACGAGTGACTTATACTCAAGTGGTCATGAATCCAGAGGAACTTATATTAACGCTGCAAATCTGCAGTGATGTGGTATTGGGTAATGACAGCTCTTTAACACAGAGTAAATCATGTGAGACACACAGTGAAAGTAACAGAGATGTGACTGAGTCTAATGGCACATGACGTGTTTAAGATGATGTAATTAAATAAAGAGTGAAATCCCATTGAGTCATCTCATTTAATTTAGACTCTAGTGCCAGTGTAAAAGCTCGTGTTTCCTCATTTTATGACAGTTGTCACAGTCACACCTCAAATAATCTGTTAGTGCCACTCGGTTCAGATAAAGAAACGGACATGCAGATGTTATATGAGCATTTAATTCCTGAAGTTATTGTTTGTGTCCAGTATTTGGGTCGAGCCTCATCCTAACCACCTGTTTCTACAAAGGAAACACTGCCCACAAAACATAGACATTAGTTATGCTAATTTGAAAATGTTATGATGAAATGATTCTGGAAGTTTGCAAAGTATCTCCCAAACTTTACATTTAAATCTCCAAATTGAAAAGCAGAACTTATACGATTGTCAGGTTCTATCAACATTTCGGCAGAGCTGTCGACCTCGGAGTAAACACCAGACTGGGATCGGCCAAACACGTGCGGCAAAACGCTAAACAAATCCAACAGATCCATCCCTATCAGGGGTGGAAGAAGTACTCAGTTCTGTTACTTGTGTATTTTTTGCTCCAGTTTCTGTACTTTTCTTTACACCTAAAAAAAAAACTACTTAAACTATTAACACAGAAGTTTAAAAATGTATTTAAAAAGTAAAAAGTAAAAGCAATTTGTGCAGATTTTGAGATCTAACAAAGCTTCAATCAAACATAGAGATGATGATACAGATTCTGTGAATTGTGCTCAACAGAAACATTATTTTTTAGCTGTTTTTGTTCATATATTTCTGAATTTTCGCTCCAGTTATAAATGTGTTAAAAAATAACATCTCAGACTTTCAATTAGAATTTTAGGAAAACTGAAACTCTGATCATTGCTCCTGAACAGAAAGTTCCTTTGATCAAACAACACCTGGGTTCTCTGGGCTCCTCTTCCCAGCCGAGCCTTAGAAACCTTGGTGTTCTATTTGACCAGTCAATGTCCCTGGACAGCCATTCAAGACTTTTGGTTAAAAACTGCTTCTACCATCTGAGATCTATCTCTAAACTGAGTGCAATATTATCTAAATCTGATCTGGAATTGATTATCCATGCTTTTATTTCTTCTCGTTTAGATTATTGTAATTCTCTTTTTACTTGTTTTAACAAATCTGCAGTCACTCGTCTCCAGTTGGTCAGAATGCTGCAGCGAGGCTTTTAACAGGAACCAACAGAAGAGCTCACATCACTCCGGTTTTATCTGCTTTACATTGGCCACCTGTCCAAATTCAGAATGGATTTTAAAATTTTAGTCTTGACTGTCACGACCCCTTCCTACAAGTGGGTGTGTGTGTGTGTGGGCGCTGTCTGTGCATCTATTCATTTCTGTGCAGGTGAAGCTGAGGGCGGACCTAGGTGTGCGTGGTGCGTCTGGGCCCGACGTGCTGCGCCTATTTAAAGGCCCGCCTACTGCCGCTCTCTCTCTCTCTCTCTCTCTCGAGGCCGTCACCTGCGCTGCACCGCCTTAGCCCTTTGTTAGCCTTTTATTTTAGTTTTGCATATACAACACTTCATACACCATGACCACTCACTCATTCACCCCGTTACACCACTGATGTTACAGACAGTCACATCTCATTGTTATATAATTTCCCTTATTTGATTCATCTTAATTTAAATAAATCTAATTAATTTTGGTATATTTCGTTGTTTGGCGTCCCTTTGTCATTTCCCTGAGCCAGGTCATGACAAATTGGGGGCTCGTCCGCTGGCTGTTTAAATTTTGTTGATAGTTTGGGTAAGTTACTCCTTGATTTGTGGACGCCTTTGTTACTCGTGCGTAAAAGGTGCGGGTTTGATATAGTGGTCTTTTGTTGTTAAGTGAGGGTGAAACACTTCAAATGTGTGTTTGTCCACTACATATTTGTGTGCTAATAGTAAGTATTCCTCGTAGTTGTAGCCTGTATTGCTGTAGTTTTGTATTTCATTCGCGTCCTGCGTGCGTAATGTTTGGAGAGGCGAACACGCCGCTGCTCATTTGTTCTCTGTTTACGGTGGCGGTAAACTCTTGTTGCGGGGATTAGGCAGGAAAAGGACTTAATATAAAGCATTTTCGTTAAAGGGGTAAGGTAAAAGACATTATTCTGCTTTGAGGTGGTAAGTTTTGTGCGGATGATCTTTGTAAAGAATTTTCTTAGGTGAGGTTGAGAGGGAGTGACTTGGTTGCATCAGGTCGGTGACAGCTGCTGGGATCTTGTGCGCAAAGTCTTATGGTGTGGAGCTGACCTGGTGAGGCTTAGCGGCGTTCCCCTTTGGGTCGTTGCATTGGGGGGTAGTGTTGCGGTGGACGTGGTTGAAGCTTTGCTTGGGGGCGCATCCGTGGTGTTTAGAGGGGTTGCTAATTGCTAGTCGCCTTTCTAACCCATCGGGCTTCAGCGCGTAAATACCCACCATATGTGGCCGCATGAAGACTAGGGGGGAGTTAGATTAGATTCATTGCGGTAGTTTAGCAGGGAAGCTCCAACACCGAGGCCTACGGCCTCCCCGGTAAGCACGGGATCCTTTGTAGTGTCTGACCAAGCCTGAGTGCATTTTGTAATAGTTACGGGTTTGTGTAAACTAACAGAATGTCTGATGTTGGAGCGTTTATTGCTGCGCCCAATTGGAAGTGTTTTAGGAAGTTGAGGAAAGAACATTTGTTGGAACTTGTTGAACATTATGGTGTTCATTTAGAAGGTGAGTGTCCAAAGAAAGTTGAAGTTCAAAATGCATTAGGAGATAAGCTTGTGGAAATGGGGATTTTGACTCCGGAGGTGGAGCATGTTGACCCAGGAAATTTTCTTTTCAGGCGCATGGGCTGACATTTCAGCAACAAAGGAATTGTTCCCAAATGCAATTAGAACACGATCGGATCAAACACGAGTCTGACCTGAGAAGTCGAGTAGAAATCGAAAGACTACGTCACGAACGGGAGGAGATGATTGGACGTCGGTGCTCGGAGAGTCTGGGGGAAAACGGTTCGGTCTCTGGCGCGCGCCCGGCTGATGTGAGTAACCTGCGATGGCTTCCACCGTTTAATGACAAAGATCCGGATACATTTTTTCTTTTGTTTGAGCGGGTGTCCAAAGCTAAAAAATGGTCCGATGTTGAATGCGCAGTGATGCTCCAGTCTGTTTTAACTGGAAAGGCACAGCAAGCATACTCGTCTTTAAGTGAGCAAGATTGTCTTAATTACAGCAAAATTAAGTCTGCGGTGCTCAGGGCATACGAGCTTGTACCAGAAGCTTACCGACAACGTTTTAGATCCTGGGATAAAAAAAGCGGCCAAACGTATGTCGAGTTTGCTAGGGAGTTAACAACCCACTTTAAACGCTGGCTTATGGCTTTAAATGTGTCCAATTTTGATGAGCTTTGCGGGCACTTATTATTTAGAGCAATTTAAAAATGTGCTTCGGAAAGACTTGCCACTTACGTTAGTGAGCGAAAAGTTTGCACTGTGTCCAGATGCAGCAGTTTTGGCTGAATACGTTCTAACGCACAAAAAATATCTTCAGAGAGCGCACTCCTGTGCGTGAGAATTATGGTCCTAAAAGTGAAGCTAGTACTACCTAGGATTCAGCAAACGGGGATCATTTTGACACAAAGTTTGATCGAAAATGTAGTTCAACTGTAGACTCAAGTAAAGTTTGTAATTATTGTCGTGAAAAGGGCCACTTTAAGAGTGACTGTCCAGTGCTTAAAGCTAAAAATAAAACTGGGAAATCGAATGTAAAACCTGCGCGTTAGCAGCGCCTGTTAATGTTAAGGGCTTTGCTGGGTATGAAAATATTACACCTGCTTGTTGTGAACCTGACGTGCTTGCCTCATATTCGCCGTTTATACGGGAGGGTTTATTGTCTTTGGTTGGGACAGAGACAAAAACTCCAATTAAGATTTTACGGGACACAGGGGCGTATGATTCGTATGTGGTTTGCTCCGTGTTACCATTTTCCAGTGACAGTGCCACAGGTGACTACCTCCTCAGTCGGGGCATGGGCCTCACAATTTTACCAATTCCACTCCATAGGATGATTTTGGAGTGTGAGCTCGTGTGTGGAGAAGTGTCTGTGGGTGTGCGCCCAGCGTTGCCAATTGAAGGTGTACATTTTATTCTTGGTAACGGCCTGGCAGGTAGCCGCGTTTGGTCACATACGCCTTTCTCATATGGTGCGCCTAACTGTGACAGCCCACAGCATTCACTGCGCATGCAGTCTCACCTGTGGTTACGCGGTGTCCATCGGTCCCAGAGGAAGGTGTTAGTTCGCTTCCCAATGTGTTTCGGCCTGTGCTGTTACGTGAGCTATGCGTAAAGCTGAGTTGGATTCTCCTCTGGATAATGAAGATTCTGTCCTCTCCTTGACAGATTTCCCGTTGCACGTATCCCAAAAGAACTGGTCAGGGAGCAAAATAATGATCCTTCTTTAAAGTACGCATTTGATCTTGTTGTTCCAGCCTCTGATATTGGCAGTATGGCCAGTGGTTATTTTGTACAGGACAACTTATTGTTCAGGAAGTGGTTGTCCCCAAACGAGCGTGTGCGTAGCGCTGCGTTCCAGCTGGTTGTCCCTTCAAAGTTTCGTGCTGCTGTTTTGAAAGTAGCGCATGGCGAAACTGGTCATTTTGGTGTGCGGAAAACGTACCTAAACTTGCTGAGGGCATTTCTTCTGGCCGCGTTAAAAAAGACGTATCTGCTTACATTAAAACGTGCCATGTGTGCCAGTTGACAGGAAACCAAACCAAACAATAAAGCCAGCGCCTCTACATCCCATTCCCGGCCATGAGTGAGGCCTTTCGAATATCTCCTCATTGATTGTGTTGGTCCGTTGCCCAGTTCAAGATCTGGTTGCAAGTACCTGCTCACAGTGATGTGCCAAAGTACACGCTATCCGGCTGCGTATCCACTGCGGTCCACCAACAACCAAAGCAGTTGTGAAAGCGCTGTCGCAGTTCATATCTGTGTTCGGCATTCCCAAGGTGATTCAAAAGTGATCGGCTCAAACTTCTCGTCTCACTTGTTCGCTCAAGTCTTAAAATCACTCTGTGTCCGACATAATCAGTCCACAGCGTATCATGCACAAAGTCAGGGAGCGCTCGAACGATTTCACCAGACTCTAAAGTCCCTATTGCGCGCGTACTGTACTGAGCTGGACAGAGACTGGGAAGAGGGCTTCTAGCTGATGCTAGCGGCTAGAGAAGCAGTACAAGAGAGTACGGGTTTCAGTCCGAATGAGCTTGTTTTTGGCCACTCTGTGCGCGGTCCTTTAGCTGTTTTAAAAAGTACTTTTGTAGAAGCTGAGCCGCCAAAAAACCTTATCAACTTTGTAAATGGCTTTCGTCATCGTTTATTTATGGCTGGTTGTATGGCTAAAGAAAAGTTGCAACAGTCACAAAAGAAAATGAAGGACATTTATGACCGTCGGACGGAGCGCCATGAGTTTAGCCCGGGGGATCAGGTGCTTGCTCTAACGCCCGTCGTGGGGTCTCCGTTCCAAGCTAAATATACTGGTCCTCATATAGTCACGGAAAAAGTCTCAGATTTGAATTATTTAATTGCAACTCCAGGGAGGAGAAAATCCACAATGCTCTGTCATGTTAATTTACTAAAACCCTATTATCAGCGCAGCTCTGACACCCCTGGTGGGCTGGAAGGCTCTGTGTGCCCAGCGCTTGCTGTTGATTCTGTGGCTTTGGCGCAGGAGGGTGGTGTCCCAGAGCCTGATGATAGTCTTTTGTGTGGTCGTTTGAAAAATTCAGAGTCTTTGGGTAAGCTAGACACTTTATTGTCCCACCTGTCTGAATCCCGACGGAACGAGTTGATCCGGTTGATTAGAACATATCCTTTGCTTTTCGGTGATGTTCCCTCCAGGACCACCTGGATTGAACATGACATTGATGTCGGGGATGCTCGTCCGATAAAACAGCGGTTTTACCGTATGGCCCCTGAAAAATTAAAGTACCTTGATGCTGAAGTTGACTATATGCTTCAAAATAACATCGCTGTACCATCCTCTTCAAGTTGGGCTTCTCCGTGTGTTTTGGTGCCAAAATCTGACAACACGCCACGCTTTTGTACCGACATGCGCAAAGTAAATTCGGTAACAAAATCAGATTCTTTCCCATTACCGAGAATGGATGATTGCATTGACCGCGTAGGCTCTGCCAAATTTGTGTCCAAATTTGACCTTTTAAAGGGCTGCTGGCAAGTACCACTCTCTGCGCGTGCACAGAAATTGCAGCATTTGTGACACCATCTGGACTCTTCTCTTATTCTGTAATGCCGTGTGGTCTAAAGAACGCTCCTGCCACCTTCCAGCGGCTTATGAATATGGTGGTGGCTGGGTTGGAGGGATGCTCTGTCTACTTAGACGATTTAGTCGTTTACAGCGACACGAGGCATTCTCACCTACGGCGCATCCGGGCGTTGTTCGATCGTTTGGCTGATGCACCGCGCCTCACTGTTAATTTGGCCAAGTGCGAGGAGTTTGCGCGACGGTGACATACCTCGGCCGTGTAGTGGGGCAGGGAAAAGTGGCTCCAGTCCACGCCAAAGTCGTTGCTGTTGCTGAGTTTCCCCAACCAACCACCAAGAAGGAACTCCAGCGGTTTTTGGGGTTAGTGGGTTATTACAGAAGTTTCTGTAAAAACTTCTCCACAGTTGTATTCCCACTAACAGAACTGCTAAAGGCTAGAGCCCAGTTTATTTGGTCCTCAGAATGTCAGCAGGCTTTTGACAATGTTAAATCTCTGTTGTGTTGTAACCCTGTGTTGTCAGCTCCTCGCTTTGACAGGCAGTTCGTGCTCCAGGTTGACGCCAGTGACGTTGGGGCAGGTGCTGTTCTGCTGCAGGAGGACGACCAGGGGGGTATTAAAAAAACCTGTCTGTTTCTTCTCCAAAAAATTTAATCAGCACCAAAGAAACTATTCGTTATGAAAGAAACATTGGCATTAATTTGGGCACTTCAACATTTTGAGGTTTATTTGGGCGGTTCAGTGCCGTTAGTAGTCTACACAGACCACAACCCGTTAACATTTTTACACTCATTACGAGGTCCAAACCAGAGACTCATAAGGTGGTCTCTATTTTTACAGGCCTTCGATCTTGACGTTCGCCACATTAAGGGTCAAGATAACGTAATGGCCGATGCATTGTCACGTGCACCTTTGAGTTAGTTATATTTCATGTAGTCCACTGTCTGTCTTATTTGTGTTACCTTGCCTTCTATCTCTTCTCACCGCTCTAGGCGCCAGAGTTATGGGAGGGGTTCGAGGCTTGGTGGTCAGATGCGACGTCGGTGGTGGTATTTTGGTAGCCTTGGTTTGTTTTGACACTTGGTGGTGGTGTATAGTTATAATCTTGGGCACGGTGATTCTAGTGGGGGGAATCCCCGTTTTCAAGAGGGGGGGTGTCACGACCCCTTCCTACAAGTGGGTGTGTGTGTGTGTGGGCGCTGTCTGTGCATCTATTCATTTCTGTGCAGGTGAAGCTGAGGGCGGACCTAGGTGTGCGTGGTGCGTCTGGGCCCGACGTGCTGCGCCTATTTAAAGGCCCGCCTACTGCCGCTCGCTCTCTCTCTCTCTCTCTCTCTCGAGGCCGTCACCTGCGCTGCACCGCCTTAGCCCTTTGTTAGCCTTTTATTTTAGTTTTGCATATACAACACTTCATACACCATGACCACTCACTCATTCACCCCGTTACACCACTGATGTTACAGACAGTCACATCTCATTGTTATATAATTTCCCTTATTTGATTCATCTTAATTTAAATAAATCTAATTAATTTTGGTATATTTGAATTGTTTGGCGTCCTTGTCATTTCCCTGAGCCAGGTCATGACATGACTTTTAGAGCTCTTAATGGACAGGCCCCTGAATACATTTCAGAAATGTTGTTCCCTCACACCTCTGGCCGCTCCCTCCGGTCTTCAGGCCAAAACCTCCTGAAGGTCCCAAAGACCCGATTTAAACCTCGAGGAGACCTGTCCTTTCAGGCAGTCGCCTAGACTGTGGAGGCTCTGCCTCTGTCTCTTCGTGTGGCTGAATCTGTTGATTCTTTTAAAAAGCAGCTAAAGACACTGTTATTCAAACAAGCTTTTAGTTAATTCACTGCTCTTATTCTTATTTACAGTCTTATTTACCTGTTTTTAACATTTATTATTGTTGTTTTGCATTTTATCTATTTTTACTTGCACTCTGTAAAGCACTTTGTGATTTTATCTGCGAAAGGTGCTATATAAATAAAGTTTACTTACTTACTTACTTACTTTTCAAACAATATTGAAAAATACTTTTACCTCTCAGTCCTGTTCAAAAATGTAGTGGAGAAGGAGGTGCAGATACCTTCTCTCAAATGTAGTGAAGTAAAAGTAAGAATGTATTTAAGTAAAGTACAGATACTTACAGTGTTTACTTAAGTACAGCACTTTTATTTTGTTACATTTCACCACCGACGATGACCCAAAGCTACGAAAGCACCACTGGAGACCAAACGAGTGAAGAGATGAGTCCGTGGCAGCAGATTAAAGGAGGAAAGGCAACTGTGAAAGTAAAAATATTGTGTAAAAAACAGCATGTAGTTGGACTGACAGTAAATCAGCCCCTCTGAGGAAAGGGGAGAGCGTTAGGAGGTGGAGAAATGAGACACATCCTTCTGTTTATCCACTGCAGGGATGCTCCGTCCTGAGGATTCTGTCTGCATAGTAAACTTCCTCCTCCAGGCAAAAACAAGAGGCCAAACGCAACAGAAAAAGAGAAAGGACAAGAGTTTACAGGCCGACTGATGCAAGGGAAGGATTAAGGTTACACTTTATAGTTCCCATTAAAATGTTTTGCAATGTCAGTGTATTTATCCAATGATTAAAACGGCTCATATGAAGTCTTCTGCTCTTCAGTCGGGTCGGTCAGGAGTTTAAAGGTGAACTATCGAACTTTTGCTCGTTTCCAAAAGATGTTTCTTTGTTTGGCTTGTTCCAGACATCGACTGTATAAAGAAGTGGACTAAGGAAGTGTGATTTCACCCGTCGGCTCCAGTCAAATGAAGCTCAGATACACAACACTGGGACACACAGAACCTTTAAGAACAGGTTAAAGTCGTGGTGACGTGAGAATCAAACCTGTGACCAGAGTTAATGCTTTGTGCTGCTGCCGACCTGTTTATGTAAATGTTTTATTATATTTACTGTTTCTATTGTGTAGTTTATCTCTGTGCTTTTATATAACCTACTAATTCTTATTCTACCATCTTTTCCTAATCGTATTGTGTGCTGTGTATTGTTGCATTTTACACCTCGCCTATAGGGACGACAGTCAGAAACTCGCTGTGTCGCTCACACTGGCACATTTACACAGATGTGTATTAATGTGCATTGTCCCTGTTCACATAAACTAATAAATAAATAAATGAGGAAGTCATAGGAGCAAATTTGAAGCCTGGTTCATATTAGGAATAGGAATTTATTTATGTAGAAAATGGCAAAATAAAGACCCCAGGATCATGTAGAGTGGGTTAATATGAACATTTCAGGACCAACATGAAGAGGCTCACAGCAGCAGTTACAAATAGAGCGACAATTTTCCAACGTAAAGTCAATTGGAAACAAAGTCGATGGAGCCAGAAGCGCCCCCGTGAACACTTAACGCTAGTGGGTTTGCTATGTCCATTTATATACAGTCTGTGGCTCCACATAGGGCACTGAACATATCCATCTTCATGGAGACAAGCAGGTGATACAGGCAAAGTTATAGGTCAGATCTGTGGAGAGGCGATCCCACTCAAAAAAGGAAACATCTCTGACATCTATGACTCTCTAATTGCGTTGTCCTTCTGCGAGTATTTCCTGATTCTGACACCACCAAAGTAGTTCAGAATAAATCCGCTGTCGGTCTTCTGCTCAGTCCGTCAAACTGCAGTCTCATATCAGATATAAATCCATCTAACTATATGGGTGTCAGTCAAAAACACTCACGAAATATTTTAAAGTAGCTTTGTGTTGCAGTTTTTTGTATGAAAAGCGCTCTCTAAATAAAGTTTGCTCGATTGTTGTGCGGAAGCCGAATTCTCTCCGAACTTGAAGGGCCAATTTTACACAATTTTCTGATTTCCGTTAAGTCTATGATTTGCTTTTAAGAATCCATTTTGTGATGTGTTGAAATGTGTGTGTGTAAAGTACTGTAACTGTGCTGCTGTCTTGGCCTGGACCCCCTTGAAAAAGAGATTAGTCTCAGTGGGACTTTCCTGGTTAAATAAAGGTTAAATAAAGAAATAAAAATATAATGTTTCCTCAAAAAAACACAGCCGACCTGGAGTTGCGTTTTGTTTTTGCACGAACTACAAATAATGTCCAAATCTGACCAGGTCTCGTTCTCGTGGACCCCATCGTGCACATTGTCTATTCCAACCCCACAAGTATCAAACTATCAAAAAATACTTCCAAAAATACTTTCATTAGGAGCGTTCATACGTAATACAGTATTCGTATTCATATTCTAGTTACAATTAACGTTCACACTAGGGCTGAAACGATTCATCGAGTTAATCGATTAGAAAAATGCATCGATTATTTTTTTTTGCCTCGATGCTTCGTTTTATTTTCATCCGCTCGGCGATGGCCGGAACCTTGTGTGGTAGAGGTAAAGTTTCCGCACGACCACTGCACTTCACTGTACACACAACAGCGCGGCCATGGATGTGTAATAAGAGCAGAACCTCCTCGTGCGCGGTACGCTCCGTTACACGCAGTACGCCGCGCACCCCGCATCTCCCGTACGCCGCGCACTCTGCGCGTGGATTGTGTCTTGTCGCGTACACTCCGTGGACCGCGCCAGAACTCACACCAGGACTAAACCAGGTCTAAACCAGGTCTAAAACCAGGACTAAACCAGGACTAATCCAGGTCTAAAACCAAACAAGAATTTGCAGGAGTTGTTGCTACATTTATGTAGTTTTAAAAATCATGACAATATCAAGTAATCCAAAGTATTCAGATTACGTTACTCACTTTAAGTAATTTAATTGATTATGTCACAAACTACATTTTGGGGAATGTAATCTGTAATCTGTAATCTGTAGGGGAACATTTTAAAAGTCACCTTCTCCACACTGATGCTACAACATCTAAACAGAACCGAACATTACATCAAGAGGAAAAGAAACCGTGAGGTGAGTCGACCTGAGCCCAGCGATAATTATGTTTTTCATGTCCAAAACACGTGGATCTGTCAGTGCAGGTGGAGTGGACTTAACATGTGCAAAGTAGACACGACAATAACAAACGATTACTCGATTATTCGAACAAAATAATCGACAGAATAATCGATTACTGTAATAATCGATAGCTGCAGCCCTAGTTCACACTATTGCCACTGCAACTTAACTGGCATTTTCCTTAAGATTTCCACCCCAAAAATTAAGATTCTTGGGAAAACTCCTAAAACAAATGGCTTCAGAATAACAGTTCAGATGCGGTTCTTCCTCCAGTGGAAAACAAGCACTGAAACAATTACCCAAATGGAGGCCTGCGATATTGCATCAGGTATTTAGTCCCAGAATGAGTCTATTATATGGATTAAACACAACCCAAGAACACAGAGGTAATTCTGATCCAACAACACGCAGCAGAGGCGGCTCGGGGATAGTTTTTCATCCTTTATTCCTGAAGTCTTGGATTGTTTCTGCTCCGGACTTAAATAGAAACAGAGGAGAAGGAAACGAACTGCCAGATCCTAAACAAAAGCATCAAATCAAACGCCTTTCTCTTTAAAACCCTTGTTATGAAATCCTGTAAAAGTCTCTCACATGTGAAATTCTGCTTTGGTGCAAGTCGCCCTGTGCTTTTGAAGAAACCATCGCCGGCTTATTAGCGTCTGTAATATGTGCCCTAACCTTATTGTCCAACCTCAGTCGATCGCCCCTCACAACACAAACCTTGTAAAGCTTTAAAAATACATTAATAGAAATGATTTGCTCGTTCTGACTGGGACAAGAGCCCGCGAGGTATCGGGGAAAGGGAAGGCGACTGCGGATGGGCCTATAAATGATCTCCAGGAGTAAGATAAGCCACGTTAAAGGTGCTTTATACATACTGAGGCATTTACCTTATCGGCCAATGGAGGAAAAAGCAGGTGGTGCCGCTGGGCCAAGGTGCAAATTATATCTGTGGAGAGGCAAGAACCCTCACACTAATAATGCACATGTTTTTGCAGGGATTTTGCAGCAATAAAACTATTTGTGATTCATTAAATGCATGGTCGATGTTCCAAGCAAAGCAGATGATGGACACCAGAAAAGTTGCATCTTTAAAGCAATGTTTGGTCTCTCACTGTTGACAAGGACAAAAAATGCTATATTCACAGTTGCAAATTTGAATTAACATCAATATTAAAACAGGATCACCAAACCACGTGAACGCAGCCCAAGTTTAGTAGTTAAAATGAACTAGTGCGTCTTAAAGTGACCTCATTTTTATCCATTTGAGATGGATAAATAATCAGAGTCTTCATCTGGCATCTTTTTTTCCAAATATAAAGACTATATAGTTCTAGTTAAAGGTCCAATATTATGCTCAAAGCTCAAAATTATCGGTGGATCATCGGTGTCCCTCTCCCCCCTCTACAGGACATTTATCACTCCCGCCTCACCCACAAAGCCACCAGGATTGCAGGTGACCCCACCCACCCATCTCACAGCCTCTTCAGCCCACTGCCATCAGGGAGGCGACTGCGGAGCCTCCAGGCTAGAACCAGCAGGCTCCGGGACAGTTTCTTCCACTAGGCTGTCAGAGGACTTAACTCTCTCCCTGCCCTACCCCCACTTTTCCCCTCTGCCCCCCTCGGCCCCCTGTCACCCACTAAGAACACTGCGAACTCTGAGGCACTACCTGACTTTTTTACATTATATGGACAATCAGTGACTGTTATTCATACATTTTAGCACTACCTCACTTTTTATCTGTAAATATTGTTTTGTCTATTGTGGTTTTTGTCTGTTTACTATGTTTACTATGGTTACTTGAGTGTTTGCACATTTTTGTCTTGTTTGCACACTTCTGTCCTGTTTGCACATTTCTGTCTGTTTGCACATTTGTTTTATACTTGAATGTTTGCACTGAGGTGGGAGAGGACAGCAATGTATGTATATGCACATGTGACAATAAAGGAAATTGAAATGAAATGAAAATGCTCAGCTTAAATATGCAGATTTGTATGTTAAACGTGAGAATGAAACAAAAAAACAGCTCCGGGTTTGTTTGTGATGAAGAAACGACATTATAACAGAAATCGTAATAGCGAAATATGATCCCTTTAAGTCTTTTAATCCTCTTCATTTCATCGCCAACACCACAGTAGATCCATCATCACAGCTATTAATACTTCTGCTACCACCAAATACCAAATGTATATAGTTTCTAAATTTAAACAGCTAATGTCGACATGGAGAATCCCGTAAAGACGCAAACACTTTCACCACTGACTTCTATAAACAAGACGTCACCAGTTTGTCCGTCAGCTGCAGCCCAGGGCCCACCCATGCGGAGTGCGCCGAGTTTTATCAGCATCCAAAGCCAAGGTCACGGCCGCCTAATGCAGGTAATGGAAAAGCAAACAGGTAGAATTAGGTGTGAAAATAAACATCAATAACAGACTTACAAATCTATCCAGACAAGGAGCCACCGAAGTCCACTTTAGGCTTTATTTGTGCCATCTGTCACCGCCGCACTGATCTGACGCTGATAAATGATACGCTAGGGGCAAATCACTATTTTTTTTGTTCACAAACACAATAAAAAGTGCATTAGGGGCAGAGGAGGAGTTACATCTGGATTAAAGGATTTGCTCACAGTGACGCCTCCAGAGGTTCATCTGAACGATCCATCACTGCCTGAAGTGTTGACAGAGCCAGAACTGGGAAAGATACAATAGCTATGAGAGTATTGCCTTTATTATGTTAGTAGAAGTTTGGTTTATGCTTAATTCGAGACAATATACAGATTCATGAATCCTACTAAAAGAAAAGGTGTTCTGTATCCGGTTTGGCGACTGTGACCATATATTACGCAACATTGACTCTTGTGAGCTTTACACCATGTTATAATGTTTTTACCTCCGCAAATACAGACCTGGAGTTGTTTTGTTTCATTCACACACGTTTGAGTAATCCTGCATTATGAGTCTGTCTACAGCTGAATCCCATCACACCCCTTGGCCCCACTGTCCCAGGTCGGAATGGGCATTTGATTAGATTTTCTTAATCGATCGTCGGAAAAAATAACGATTGATTTTCAATTAATCATTAGTATTTTATATTAAAATTATCATCACTATTATTGCTATTACTAATCTGCATAAATAGACTATTGCACGCACAAAATTTCCTGCGGCCGATAACGGCCAAACGGGGCGAGACATCACCAATCATATGAGCTGGATGTGAGACTGACTCACCGAACCCCTGGGGTTCGATCAAACTCAGGTTAAGAACCACTGGTTTAACCCTTAGAGAAGCTCAGGTTGTGTTCCTGCCAATGGCCTGCGTGTCATTTCGCTCTGACATGAGCTCACGTAAAAGCTGCTGGATTCTTCTGATGACGTATGTGATGGTTGAAGGTTTGTCCCATTCGTAGGGGTTTGACTTTCAACCTTTACCCCTCGGTGCTCAGTTTCAAGGGGAAGGGGTAGAAATTAGAAATGGGATTGGCCCTTAATCTCCAAAACTCCAAATGCTGTTCCACTTTGTGATGTCATGTGGTGGCAGTGTTAACAGCTCCTTTTACCT
This sequence comes from Odontamblyopus rebecca, assembly GCA_030686955.1. Taxonomy (NCBI): domain Eukaryota; kingdom Metazoa; phylum Chordata; class Actinopteri; order Gobiiformes; family Gobiidae; genus Odontamblyopus; species Odontamblyopus rebecca. Next base: position 37,351,450 of record CM060667.1, on the reverse strand, counting down.
TTAGTTCTGTAGAGATTTGCAATTCCAGGGCTGAAATTATCCAAACGATTCTAGTGAAGAAGTGGAGTTTAAAAACACAGAGGAGCACTTCCTGCATTACCACATGACATCACGATGTGGAACAGAGTGTTTTCTGTTGGAGAGGAGATCTTAAGACTTAGACCTCTAACCCCCACGGTCTCACGTTGCACCATGACAGAAAAACAGTTATTTACACAGGATTCTCCTCTAACTGCATCTGTGATCGGACAAACAGGCGACATCAGTCTCATTTTCAAGGCATTTTCCGGTGCAGAAATAAGAGTAAGATACAGGCTCTTTATTTTGATAAATGTACTTATAGTTTATCAGTATGAGTGGTGCTTGGTCGGACTTCTCCCACGTTGGCTCACTTTGTCTGACCTTTTGTTTTTTAGTCGGAAAAAAGAAAATCAAACTCACCACACCTGCGTGATCGCGGAGAACTGTCTGCATATAAAGTTTCACAGGAAAAGACAGAAATACTGAAAGGGCTCAGCCTGAGTCACACAGAGATGTTGTTTTGTGTGACTGAGCGTCGCCAGGAACACGATTTTTAACCTCAAAATCAAACCATCCGAGGTTTTCCCCTTCCAGGAGGACACTGGACAAACTGCTCTGCATCATGGACACTTCTGCTCCCCCACTGCCCAGACTAGAGAGGGACAGATAATACTCCCTACAACTGTACAACTCACCCTTATGTCACAGATAATACTCCCTACAACTGTACAACTCACCCTTATGTAACAGATAATACTCCCTACAACTGTACAACTCACCCTTATGTAACAGATAATACTCCCTACAACTGTACAACTCACCCTTATGTCACAGATAATACTCCCTACAACTGTACAACTTACCCTTATGTCACAGATAATACTCCCTACAACTGTACAACTTACCCTTATGTCACAGATAATACTCCCTACAACTGTACAACTCACCCTTATGTAACAGATAATACTCCCTACAACTGTACAACTCACCCTTATGTAACAGATAATACTCCCTACAACTGTACAACTCACCCTTATGTAACAGATAATACTCCCTACAACTGTACATTAGCTCATCCTTATGTAACAGATAATACTCCCTACAACTGTATATTAACTCACCCTTATGTAACAGATAATACTCCCTACAACTGTATATTAGCTCACCCTTATGTCACAGATAATACTCCCTACAACTGTATATTAGCTCACCCTTATGTAACAGATAATACTCCCTACAACCGTAAAACTTACCCTTATGTAACAGATAATACTCCCTACAACTGTACAACTCACCCTTATGTAACAGATAATACTCCCTACAACTGTACAACTCACCCTTATGTCACAGATAATACTCCCTATAACTGTACAACTCACCCTTATGTCACAGATAATACTCCCTACAACTGTATATTATCTCACCCTTATGTAACCCTGTGTTCTGTCAATATGCGCATTTCTATTTTATTTTGTCTTGTACATAAACATTTATATAATTATGCCTTTTTTTGACACGTCTCTTGATATTTTTCATAATTACCGTGTGTTCTCTTTCTCTCTGTTATTATGATTAATTAAGTCTATAAGATGCAAACAGGAAATGCGGCGTGACCATATAAGGGCTGCCGTTTACCTCTTCGTTTGTGGAGAGTTCAGATCTGTGGTTCAGTGGGTTTGTGTGACTCATCCCTGTAGCTCTGGTCCTGAGTGTGGAGAGAAAAATCCATCAGAGCCGAACACTGCGGTCACAACATGTGTCACATTTACAGCGAACGCACCGCTCTCACTCTCGCCTCTTTGTTTTGATCTTATCTGTTTGCGAAAACCGCTTTCTCAAGACCTGCAAACCGACGCTCCATTTCCTCATCTGTCATCGCCGTGACAACATAAAGACACAACACTCGACAGGAAAGTGAAATATGCCGCAGGTCTAAAGCTATTATTTGTATTTACTGCCACCTGATTGTCTCCATGATGGTTTTATCGGTTGGTATGTTTTTTACAGTACGGGTTACGGGTCAGATCTGTGAAGAGGCGGCCTCACTCGCAGTAATAAAGTATGTATTTGGAAATTAAAACACCTGGAACTGAACAAAGCCAGATATTACGCAGATATGTTTAAAGGTGCACTATGTAACTTCGACTGCGGAGGGTCTGATGCTTGCTTGTCTCCATGGAGATGTTATTTCTTCGCCTGAAATGTTCCACAGTAGGGCATTAAACATATCTCCCGTGCATTTGTTCAATTACAGGTGTTTTATAGCTCAAAAACACCTCACCATGTGTAGGCTTGCTTCTCCATCGCGATTACCAAGTTTATTTCCATACTGTGGACTTCTTATGTACTTATAACGTACTGCACTGCATTATATACGGCACCTGAGGTCAAACCACAAAAAAAGGAGCATATACAAACTCACTGTGGCGTATAATGACTAATGCCTAAGGATTTTATTGAAAAGGCCGAGATGGGAAAGTGCGAGTGACCCGTTTGTGTCGGCAGGCGTCAGAACTTTTCCTGCAAATCTGCGCTGTTTAATGCACAGATTCATTTGTGGCCTTAACGACTGTGAGAACAGCTTCATCATGAGCCTGACAAACGGCAAACTCAGCACCACGAGGCACCAGTCAGATCTGTGGAGGCACCGGCGCTGCAGTTTGTCGTGAATATTGTGTTTTTTGAAGCGTTTGTTCATTGTATCTTTTTAAACTCTGGACCAAGAGTCTGTAATAAAGTTTGATGATAATGATGATGATTATTAAGGCAAAGCAGTAACATCACCATGGAAACAAGGAGGTGATGCACCGGATAAGTTACATAGTGCACCTTTAAGTTCTGTACAGTAGAATATTCCTGGCAAAGCAGCATCATCTCTATGTAGACTGTCAGATGGCAGAACCTGTGGTAAAGTTACAGAGTGCACCTTTAATACATAATTAGAGTTACGCGTGTTTTAATTAGTTTTCAATAGTTTTATGTCTGTACTTTAAAACCTTCCCCTTGTTCCCTTCTCTTTTACACTGGCTTGGATCCGTTATATTCTCATGTTCCCCACACACTACTGGAAAATACAGTCACCGGTGCTCAGACTGTCCCACTGAGTTTTGCCACTTCACTGTTTCATTCGTCATGAAGTCGTGTAAAAGCCGAGTCCGAGTCTGTGTCGTGAGATGAAAGTGTTCGTGTTCTGATTCTGAGTGCACAGCGGCTCTTCTGCAGGTCATTTAAAGCTGATCTATGAGTGAGGACAGGACCACAGCCCCGTCCTGTGACTGTGGCCTTTATACACAGCAAAAAAGGACTTTCTAGCATAGTTAAACTGACTTGAATTAAGCAGATTCATCTTAAAAGGTCAATTTTAAGATTTTTGTACTTAATAAGATGAGATTTTTTGACTTGTTTCAAGATATTCCATCCTGATTTATCTTATCTCGATATTACAACTTATTCTAAGCACTTTTTATATTAACTCAGTCCAGGTTAAGCCTCTTTAACTTCCTTCTCAAACCAATAAGGTGAAAAATCTTGCCATAAATACTTGAAACTCGTGTTTTCTGCTTAGAACAAGATTCATATTTCGTCTTGTTTTAAGAAAACTTGGTAAGTGAAAATTTCTTACTGCACTGGCAGAAAATTTCACTTAAAATAGAGCATTTTTACCTCAAAATTTGTATTTTTTTCTTATTTTTGGTAGGCCTTTTTGCAGTGTACTTATCTTACACGGGTGAATCATTTTCTATTTACTTTAAAAAAAACTTTTTTTGTGGTCCAGTGATAATTATTAGATTAGTAATTTAATTTTTTATTTACTTAAACGTATTTTAATTCCTTTCAGAGAGCAAAAGAATCCTATGCATTTTAAAAGTGTTTAAAGGTTGATTTATTTATTTAGATGAAATTGAAGTGAGCTTTACGAATATTAAAATGTTGTTACCTCATCAAAAATATAGTTGTTTCATTCACACATGTTTGACTGAACCTTTATTATTAGTCTGTTTGTCTCCAACGCTCAAAATGCTCTTTTCCACCTTGTGATGTCACGAAGAGGTATTTTCCAGATTAGCAACTCCCAGTTACAGCTGAAATGACCCACATGAGTCCAGTGAAGTAACCGACTGCTGTTCATTTATCAACCATAATTTCCTCAATAGAATAATCTTCCAAATGGTTATGGAAATGTGTCAGTGCCTTCGTTGCCTTAGTGGGGGAGCGTTTTCACATGATGAGGAGAGCTGCAGAGCCGGAGGGTTGGAGTTTAGAATAACTATGAGACACACACACGCTCGGCATCAGCACATGTGTAAAACAGACGACGCACACAGAGCGACAGTGACAAAACAATGGAGATAATGACACGAGGGAACGTCAAACTGCTTTATGTGAGTTCTCAAGCTGTTTTAGGGAAAATCTAATCAAATTATAGCTGACTGTACTTGATCGAGCACATGCACTGTACAAGAGCATATCCACAACCAGGAAAACTGTTAATAACTCTAGTTTGGGTCAGGAAAAGTACTTAAAATACACATGCCTGGCCAAAAAGAAGCACCATCATCAATGCAAGAAGATCTGGGTGAAAAATGAATGCAACACTGGATGGAAGTAAATCCCGTGACACCGCAGAAGCTTATGGAGACAACGCCACAGTGTTTTCACCAAGATCTTGCACTGATGATGGTAAAGTCTGACCACTGTGCAAAGCTTCTCCAGCACATGAACACACACACTCTCAATGGCAGGGGTGTCAAACTCATGTTGGTCCGGGGGCCGTATGCAACCTACTTTGATCCCAAAAGGGCCGGATCAGAAAACTCAGTTCTCTCTTCAAGTTATTGTATTTTTCTCCGTGTCTCGTAGTGGTGTTTAAGATTATATTCCTCGAGCCACTTGTTCCAAACACACTGAGCACAGATTTCCCATTCACCTCTGTCAACAAATAAGAATTAGACTATTTTTCTTGGGAAATCCTGAACTCAGCATCTGCTTTTCTCATTTTTTGACATTTTGCTGATGAGGGTCACGGTCGACAATCAAAACGATCGTCCTTTAAGAGCGTTTGGAAAGAGGAAAGTCTTCATTTGTGCTGCTCTGGTGGGAGTCGCAATGTACTGAAACGCCGGAGATGCTGCTATGCTAAACGGTGCAGAAAATTAACAGAAAAATCAGAAAATTTTAAGTATTTTAATAGAAAAATCAGCCGAGGGCCAGATTAAAGGTCTTGGAGGGCCGGATCTGGCCCCCGGGCCGCATGTTTGACACATATGCTCAATGGGGTTAAAGTCTGGACTCTGCGGTGGTCAATCCATGTGTGAAAATGACGTCTCGCGCTCCCTGAACCACCCGAATCGCTCTTTCACAATATGAGCCTGATAAATCCTGGCGTTGTCATCTTGGAATACGCCTGCGCATCAGGGAAGAAAAAAATCCACTGTTGGAATAACCTGGTCCTTCAGATTACCTCATTCTTCGAGCACAAACTGTGGCTGTACATGGACCAGACCAACTGCAGCAATTTACACCTTTTTGCTTAGTTAAATCCAGGTGGAGCCTTTTGTTTTTTTTTGTCCAGGCAGTGCACTTAAACATGCACTAACCTTTCTAAGGGAAGGTCCACCACCTGCTTGTCTTTGCCTGGAATATTCCAAATTATGGGCTTTAAACCTTTCACTCGACATGGAGACAATCTTATAACGACACTGGACTAAATTAAAGGTCATATCTGTGGAGAGGTGATCCGGCTCACTGTAAGAACACATGTTTATTAAGGATTTTTTTCAGCAATAAAAACACGTGTAACTGAATGAATTTAACTGTGTGTTACAATGACTCCACTGGGAAAGTTACAGAAAAGTGCACCTTTAAAATATTTAGACCTGTTGTGCTTGTGTTTGTTATGCAGCTGTAATCTACGACACCCACGGATCATTAGGTTTTAATTCGGACATTTTAAATTGAAATATTGATCTAAAATGTGCACCAAAAGTGAACCAAAACTACAATGTGATGCTGCTGAACTCTACATGTATCACAGATTAAGAAAATAAAACTGGAGAGCGAAGTAAATACAGAGAAGTGGGCGCACGCCGGGGGTGAAAACAAAATGACGTAAATAAAATAATTGACTAAAGATTGCTCAGACACGCATGAATCACTCCAAATGCAACTTCAAATGAGTAAATCACGAGGGGAAACAACAATAACGTGGGTAAAATCTCCGAAAAGTCGATTCCGCATAAATCTGCTTTAAATATTATAAAGTTTATACTGTTGTGGTTCAGTTTGTCCATTGTGCCCAAACAAGCGCACATTTGGGTAATACCACGTGATTATTTGGTTAAGACAGGACTGACAAAACAAATCCCCTTCAAAATGACCTTGATGTATCAGAGAAATCCAGTCTGCGTGAAAGCTCGGTTTATTTCCTGTGTTAATTCACCAAATAGTATCAGAAGGAGGTCAGAGAGTGGAGTGAGGCATGAGTCACAGCGGCTGTTTTAAAAATAAATAAGAGAATTAAGCCCGGAGTAAATAGTGTGAAACTGGTCCGATGCCAGAGTCTTAGTGGGACTGAACTGGAGGCGGGCGAACAGAGGACGTGCCCTGCACCACCCGCCTCCAAACGACTGAACGCTGCGGAGGTTTGGACTGAAGTTAAAGGTGCACGAACTTTTCTGGCGAAGGATCAGACGACTTTTTTTCTAGAATGCCTAGAATGCTCCACAGTGAGGCATTAACCCTTTCATTTTGCAATTGATCAGTCACAGTATTTCATTTATTAAAGGTCCTATATTATGCAAAGTTGACTCTTATGTTCGGATATTGTTTCCCTCTCATGCTGTGTTTCATTCACACGTTTAATTCTTCGTTATTAATCTGTAAACATTTCCAACGCTCGGTTCCACCTCGCGATGTCTTGTCAGCGACGGTTTTCAGTTTCCAGCCGTCTTTTACCTTTTGGTCAGTAGATAGTGACAAATCCAGGGCTGAAATTATCCGGATGATTGCAGCATGGAGTTTAAAAACAGAGTGGAGCACAACAGCGTGTTTTCTGTTTGAGAGAAGAAACAAATAAGCGGGTTTTGTGTGAATGAAACAAAACACGACTCCGACAATATTTTTGATGAGGAAACAGCAGCAGAAAATAGATCAGAAAATAGTGTAACATGGGCCCTTTAAAAACAGCCATTCTTACTGTGAGCTGCTCCTCTCCACAGATCTGACTCGTAACTTGACCTCATGGCGTCACCTGCTTGTGTCCATAGAAATAGATATCTTTAATGCCATAGCGTGGAACATTTACGAAGTGACCCTAGCCCAGAAAGGCTGAGTAAAGCTTTTGAAGACCGCGCCAAACTTTGTGTAATTTCGTGTAACTTCTCGTTTGCAGCTACAGAGGTCTACAGAGCCCCGTCTGCACTGCACTCAATAAATAAATACAATTTTCCATAGATTTCCACTTGCCTGCTCCAAAAAAACAACTCAAAGTGAACAAATAAATGACTCCCATGAAACCTAAATAACATAATTGCTCAGATCCTGCTCCAAAGCGTTTTCCCTGAACGTGAGAACCAACCAGAAGATCCTCCGGTGCCTCCGTTATAAGACCATAGGACACAAAACGCTCCCAACTTCACTCTCACACTGTTTCTCAATGTTTTTTTCTTTCTATCCAAGCGAGTAAAGGGGGTCTGTCCGGAGTTTGAACTATGGGAAGCAAACTAAAAACATACACAAAAGGGAATTAAAATGTGGTTCAAAGACACACAGCAGGTAGTCGACATGTGCCAAAGTTTGTGAATGACGTGATAATTGGCAGCGAGAGTAAAGCAAGTCTGGAATTATGTAATGTAATAAAGGTATAAGTGGTTTCCAAAGCTCATATTTAGCTCAGGATTTAGCTAAAGTGCGTAGAAATGTGAGTGGAAGTGGAGCAAAGTGTACAAAAAATTCAAAACAATTATATGAGGCAAAATGTGAGCCATGTTAGAATGTTATTAGCTCATTAAAAACATGCACAGGCCTCATGATTAGTCTGTCTACATCTCCAAAGCTCAAAATGTTCTGTTCCACCTTGTGATGTCACGAAGCTGTAGTTTTTCAAGTTAAGTTACCTTATACCTTTAGGTCAGCAGAGACCGGCAGGACAAGGGCTGAAATCATCCGAATGATTAGTGAGGGTGTATGGAGTTTAAAAACACGGTGGAGCACGTCCTGAATCACCACATGACATCACAAGGTGGGGCAGTGTGAGAGGGTTTTCTGTTTGAGAGAAGAACTCGGCCTAAATACGCAGAGTTTGTGTGTTAACAGTGATGGGAAGGTTATTTTTAAAATGTAATCCCCTACAGATTACAGATTACAGATTACAGACCCCAAAATATAATCTGTAACGTAATCCATTACATTACTTAAAGTGAGTAACGTAATCCGATTACTTTGGATTACTTGATATTGTCAGGATTTTTAAAACTGCCTGAATGTAGCAACCGACTCCTGCAAATTCTTGTTTAGGTTTAGAACTGGTTTAGACCTGGTTTAGACCTGGTTTAGACCTGGTTTATATCTGGTTTAGACCTGGTTTAGACCTGGTTTAGACCTGCTTTAGACCTGCTTTAGACCTGCTTCAGACCTGCTTTAGATCTGGTTTAGTCCTGGTTTAGTCCTGGTTTAGTCCTGGTTTAGTCCTGGTTTAGTCCTGGTTTAGTCCTGCTTTAGACCTGCTTTAGACCTGCTTTAGACCTGCTTTAGTCCTGGTTTAGTCCTGCTTTAGACCTGCTTTAGACCTGCTTTAGACCTGCTTTAGACCTGGTTTAGACCTGGTTTAGTCCTGGTTTAGTCCTGGTTTAGACCTGCTTTAGACCTGCTTTAGACCTGGTTTAGTCCTGGTTTAGTCCTGGTTTATATCTGGTTTAGACCTGGTTTACACCTGGTTTATATCTGGTTTAGACCTGCTTTAGACCTGGTTTAGACCTGGTTTAGTCCTGGTTTAGTCCTGGTTTAGACCTGGTTTAGACCTGGTTTAGTCCTGGTTTAGTTTTAGTCCTGGTTTATATCTGGTTTAGACCTGGTTTACACCTGGTTTATATCTGGTTTAGACCTGCTTAAGCCTGGTTTAGTCCTGGTTTAGACCTGGTTTAGACCTGGTTGAGACCTGGTTTAGACCTGCTTTTAGACCTGGCTTTAGACCTGGTTTTAGATAAACATGTGAAAATGATGAAATGTGAAAATTTAAGACATGGACAAGGGCCTGGACCTGGACCAGGGCCTGGGACTGGGCCTGGGCCTGGGCACCTTTTACCTCCAAACTGGCTACTGCACCACCACCTGCACCATTTCTTCTGGACTGTTGGAGCTGGTGGTTTCAAGTTTATCTCATCTCACTCAATCAAGTCTGTGTGAAGAGCAAGGGATTCTGGGTATTAAAAGAGTCCAGAGCTTTTTCTGAGCAGGATTCAAACCCCAGTGTTCAGATGCCTGATGAGCCAGTCCCTCCTACATTTGTTTAAGTTCAGACGGATGAGGAATCGAACCATAAACCTCCGTCCTAACTGGAGACCGTCCAAACACAGCTGCAGATTTCACGTTTCTCAGATGTGGAAAACACCTCCTACTGAAAATGCCACATTCAGAACAAAATCAGTCTTCTTATTTGTTTTGGACCATGCCTCTCTCTGATTGGTTAATCCACCTGTCAGTCATGATCTGTTGTATTTGATGAGACAGGATATAACTCCAGGCCCAAACATCTTAGTAAAGTTTTGTCTCAGTGGTGGTTCTGATTGGACAGTTAAGCCTCGAAGACTTAGGGTATTATATACGATACCGAGGAATATGTTTTCTATAACCGCACAGAACTTTCTAACCGTAAAAGACAGAAACTTACTTTTTTCCCCTCTGAAAGTGCAGACATAGAGGTTTCCGTACATTTCTGCGGCTTTATCCTACGTCACACTCACGCTGTGTGATACAAATATAATCCAAATGTAATTTCCACCCTGGAAATGCAGAAGTGCTGTGGCTCTGGCCCTGGACCTGACAGGAGCTGTTTCCAGGACTGGACCAGGAAAGTCATGGAGCCACTGCACTTTTTTTGTTTTTAGGGCAATAAGGAGATTTTTAATTTACTTACAGACTTGAGATTTTGCATTTTTGTAGCTCAGGCCCTAAATTAAGCATTTTTTATGTCCAAAAAGTTGTTTCTACATGTTTGCTGTGTGTTTTGTATAAAAGAGTGTGAATTTTATTTTCTGTTTTGTTTTTTCATCTCTATTTCTGGTCCTGTAGCTTTTATCACAGCCTCATGACACAACTACAGCAGCAGATTGTGAAATAACAGGTTGGACTGAACAAAAGGAGGTAGAACACTTCATTAGGGGTAAAAGGGGCAGTTTTAAAAGCAAAATTAAGACAAAAATCCAGACGAGGAGAAATGTACTAAAATTGCCCTCAGGTCTTCAGGGGTTAAAGTGTTCAGTGCTGTACTCACATATTGTGCAGTGGAACTTCTTTTATCCAGGCTTGGGATCAGCTCTGAAAGTCACATGACCCCTTGTGGACAGACTGTTTACTGCACCGAGTTTTTACATCTCAGTCTGAAGTGTGAAGAGACAGACGCCTTTCACCAAAACCTTTATTTAACCTGTGACTGAGCCCAACCCCACAGCTCCTCCACTGCTCCTCCTCCACAGCTCCTCCACAGGAGGCACAGAGGAGGAGGCACAGGGGAGGAGGCACAGAGGAGGAGGCACAGAGGAGGAGGCACAGAGGAGGAGGCACAGGGGAGGAGGCACAGAGGAGGAGGCACAGAGGAGGAGGCACAGGGGAGGAGGCACAGAGGAGGAGGCACAGGGGATGAGGCACAGGGGCAAGACCTCAACACATGACCCCCAAATGCTACACTAACACCAGGACTTACCCCGATGGACCTCATGCCCCGGCGCCGTGTGAGAGACGGGGCAGAGACACAGAGATGCTCCTCAGTCTGAGCGGAGGAAATGAAAACTGTTTTTACAAATGTTTGTTCAACTTGAAGAGTTTAAGCGGCGCTGATCACAACCGTCTACATGAGGTTCTGACACATTCCCACGGGGGCAGTGGAAAGGAGGAGGATGAAAATGTGGTAATAAAGGCACTTAAATCATAATCACTGATGTCTCCGTAAAAAACGGTTGTTTATGTCAAGACAAAACATGAACTGTTGCTAAACTTTTATTACACTGACGGTTCTTTATTTTGGCTTCTTCAAAAGGCAAGTTTTTATTTTTTTAATGCTCCTAAACTCTAAGTAGAAACTGTAATAATAAAGTTCACCTTTTAAGGCGCATTGCGTTCATCACCCGCTACTCTCCTTGGAGATACTGCCTGGAATGTTCCACAGTGTGGCATTACACTAATGTATCTCTACAGAAACAGTCTGTGACACTACAGGGCCAGGGTACACGTCTGATCTGTGGAGAGGCGAGCCCATTCACAGTAACTGCATGTTTTAGATGTGTTTAGATTAAAAAAAACCTGTATTATTAAGTAAATGCAACATGGACACGTTTAATACCATACGGGACATTCCAGACAAAACAATAACATCTCCATGGAGACAAGCAGGTGTCGGACCCCCCACCAGAAAAGTTACACAGTGCAGCTTTAAAGAAAATAACACGTTAAAATATTGAAAAGGTGACAACTGGCAACAAAAAAAAAAAAGAAAAAAAAAATGGCTGAAAACAATGAACTTTCTTGTCTACTTCATTGTGACTCCTGTAACACAAGAGTCTAATCCAAACTTTACACTGGTCCTTATGAATATGTCTGGCCCCACACACTCAGATGAGGGCCCCACACACTCAGATGAGGGCCCCACACACTCAGATGAGGGCCCCACACACTCAGATGAGGGCCCCACACACTCAGATGAGGGCCCCACACACTCAGATGAGGGCCCCGCACACTCAGATGAGGGCCCCACACACTCAGATGAGGGCCCCACACACTCAGATGAGGGCCCCACACACTCAGATGAGGGCCCCACACACTCAGATGAGGGCCCCACACACTCGGATGAGGGCCCCACACACTCGGATGAGGGCCCCACACACTCAGATGAGGCCGTTATCACAGACTGGGGCCATGTCTTGTAATTGTTTCCATCCACGTCCACAGGCTCCATTCCACACGCTTCAGTAAAATAAATGTTTTCAGGAACATGTAAACGCAGCAGCTCAAGAACCAAAGACATGGGGACGGTTTACGCCACATCTGCCTCGTCAGGAAGCATTTTAGTGCAAAAATGTATCACCATTCTTTCCCTGCATTAATCTTACACCATTTTTATTTTCTTCTTAAAATGAAATAAATATAAGCTTGTTTAACATGTTTAACCAATGCCATTTAAAATCCTATGTTACATTATTTTCTGATGCCATTTCCTCCTAAAAAAAAGTGTTTTGTGTCAAACCCTGCAAATGTTCTAAGGTTCTTCTCAGCAAACACTCTGCTCCACCTTGTGATGTCATGTGGTAATACAAGAAGTGCTCCACTGTGTTTTTAAATACACCCTCACTTGAACTAAAGGTAAAACACAGCTGTTAATTTATCCCTTCAGGACTTCACCTGTTGGAACAGAGCATAATAATAATAATAAACATGTGAATGAAACAAAACACAACTCCAGGTCTGTTTTTGATGAGAACAACATTATAACACGACTAAAAGTTCACAAGATTCAATGCTGCATCACATCGGACCTTTAATATCAAAAACGTCCTATGTTCCTCTTAACTCTGCTCTAAACTGCACACAGACCTCTCAGTTAAAATGCTGCAGGATCCTCAATACTGATTTGAAACAGTTTGACGTAACTTTGATTAAAATGGTGTAAATTAAAGTCATTTTTTGCAAAGCATATCCTATAGTAAGTGTAAATGCACTAACCCCCACTGGAGATCGTATCATGTTTTATGACAGTAATTATGCTTTGTCCAGCTGCATTTCTGTTTCTGTTTGTTCCCCCGTTATGAGCCACAGAAAGTCCATAACCTTCTGACTGTCACGCTGACTTCTTGGTATTATTGCCTTTATAATATGAGCATCAGGGACAGAGCGGCTTAATGCCCCGGCCGCCTGCAGCACCTCCGTGTAATGCTACGCTTTAAAACATCAGCATGAATTTCCTGTCTCCACCGCTGCCTCTGCCCCTATAGAAACCAGGGCCGTCCAGCACATTTGACACTTATTAAAGGATTGTGGAGCTTAAAAAGACTCGAACTCTGCGGCTCACGGCACTGTTCATTTTACACGCGTCAGAGATGTTATCGACCGACTCTAATCACTCAGCCACTTCTCACGTCTTAAAAGTTCATTAGAGAACTTTTCTGGGGGAGGGACTGAAACCTGCTCGTCTTAATGGAGACGTTATTGCTTGTTCTTAATGCTTCACAGTGTGGCTTTATTCTAAGCTACTTCCAAGGAGTCAAGCAAGCAGATAATGTAACCAACACCTGTAATAAAAATAATGCAAAATCCCCACAGCTCACAAACCCTTCAGTGTGATTCTTTGCATAAATATATTAGCATCAGTCAAAATCTCAAAATCTGATGTAATAATGGGACAAACAGCAGCTGATCAGCGAGTGAGTCAAATCCTACGTGCGTCACTGATTAAAAAATAAAATTAGAGAAGTTCGGAATCACTCCAAACACAACTTTGGGTGAATAAATGTTGAGGGAAACAACTATAACCTGGTAAAAAGGTCTGAAAAGTCAAGTTTGCATAACAGGTTTAACCAGACAACATGTAGAAGTCACAAATTTTACTTTCTACAAGGAGCAAAAACAGGTGAATTGTTTTACAAATAAAAAGAAATGTCTTGATTACGATGAATATTTAAAGAGGACTTCAGATTAGGTTGAAGATTTTTTGATTTTTTTTTCACTCTGATGGAAACAAAGGCCACTTGTTATTCCCTACAGAAAAAGCTTCTGCACTTTTATATAATTACACGGTTAAAACCCCTTAACCCATGAACTGATATAGATGCATATAAAAATGTTTTGTGTGTTTTGCCTTTAAGTAGATGGTAAATTAAACTGAGATTATCAGCACAAAGAATAAAAAGAAATGTGTGTCTGTTGCATGTTTGGTCCAACGAGAAACAAGTGTTTGCCAAAGGTTCTTAGGAAGGAGCTGCATTTGCACCGGAGCCACGATCTCCACATAAACCTTGAGCCAAAATGGTTTGTTGCATATTTGTGACAGTCGGTGTTAAGGGGTTAGAGCCTTAATAAAGCAAAGAGCTCAGAATCACAGGGTCCCTCACGATTCAATACTCGACACACGGCTCATGATATTATCACGATACATGGCCATACATGCAATACCAATATAGCAATGAATATACTGCACATGATACTCTGATATACATAGTGCTGTTTTTTAAAACCTACGTACTTTTTAGCAACTGTATTTCTTTGTTAAACCACATACTTGTGCAAAGTTCATCTAAAATATATGTATATATATATATATATATATATAATCATTAAAACAGTTAATATGATATAAAGTGATTTGCATAAACAAGTTTCCTTCCACTTAATAAGCAACAAAATTGTAATGCTAATAAGATACAAAAAAGTGCTCTTGCAGATAAAACAATAGAGGAGCCCACCACAACAACACTGTATCACCAAATTTAGTATCACGACATATTGATATTTAAATATTTTTGAACTCCCCTAATGAAGTTTAGACCCTCGTTTGGTCAGTCCTCTTTTTCGTACAAAGCCACAAGCCTCTGGAACACGCTGCCATCTGAAATAGTCTCATGCACAAGTTATGGAATGTTTGCACGTCTGACCAAACGGTGGCTTTTATCCACTCAAACCTGCACACATGAATGAACTGTGTGAATACAGAAATATGAAATGTATATAGTGCGTGTGGTTGTGATGTATGAATGTGACTGATCTTAAACTAGGACTGAGTTACCATTTTGTAAGTTGTTTTTCATGTTATTTTATTGGCATATCTGCCATTTTATATCAACCTGTCCAGGGACTGCAGGTGGAAATTAGCATATTTGTTATAACCTGGCACAAACATATTACCTCTTTTGTCTAGGTCAATGTTTTTATGTGCATTGTCCCTGTCAAATAAACTAATAAACTAAACTAAACTAAGTTTGCAAAGATTGTAAAAATTGATATTCAGGCTTTGTAACTTCTTCATTAAGAGCCTGACCCCAAACTTTGTGCTCATTATCGGCTAATTAAGGTGTAGTTATGAGAGGTATTAAAACAAAACACAGAAACATCACAGTGTCTCTCCAGGTTTTTGTTTCTGTCATATCTCCAGCCCCACTGTGGTCAACCTTCAGCTAAAAGCTTTTTTAATTATCGCTGCCATTACAGGGCGGTGGTCTCTTGGTACATACACTATGCCTCCACAACATATATAGACCATACATATATGACTCACTCTCATATGCAAATGGAAAGAGGAAAAAAAAAAAACTTTGGACAGACGACCACTGGCTCCACTGGCATTATCTCCCATCATCGTATTTTAAATGTTAGCGAAGACGTGCAGCAGCATGACCTCATCTACTGGAGACATGAGAGGAGACGGACAGCAGAGCAGCGGAGAAAGGACAAGAGCAATAAAACATGTATTTGTATGCGAAGAACAAAAGACCAAGGACGCGGAGGCTACTCGGAGACGCGTGTGCGGCTAAAGATAGAAACAGGTCCACACGCTGTGAATGACTCATCCCCGGCACATTTCCACCACTGATTTAATTTCAAAACTTGCAAAACGTGACGTCATATCTCACAGTTCACAAGGCCGTCCATAATAAAAGGCCTGGTAAAGTGGGTTTCACAAAGTATTGTATTGAGTACTGTAAGTAGGGACTGTACTGCAGAGACGTGGGTGTTTTTTTTATGAATGAATGAATGCGTCTGAGTAATGTTACGTGCTCCAGGATGAGAGAAAACAGTTTCAGGGACACACTTGATTTCAGCAGTTTCCCCATTTCAGAGCCGTCTGCAAAAGACATGTGCAATCATTTGTTTTGATTCATTATTGTTTTGTCTCATTCGCACGTTTAAACACACAAATCCTGCACATTTACACTGAATTCGTCTCTCAAACAGAAAACACAGCATTTCACCTAATTCAGGAAGAGCTCCAATGTGTTTTTAAACTACACACATTACGATTCCAAACCTTTCAGCCCTGGAGTCGCCAATCTTTAGTAAAAACGTAAAAAAAAGTAGCTGTTCACTTGAAAATGCTCCGTGACTTAACGAGGTGGAACAAGTATTTTAAGCTTTGGAGACAGACGAATACTAAAGGATTATCAAAGATATGTGAATGAAACAAAACACAACTCCAGGCTCTTAAGGAAACAGCAACATTATAAACACGTCTCACAGCTCAAAGAGTTCATTTAGCCTAAAACACGGCCATTAAATGTTGTGGAGCTTTTAGTTTTTCACTATTCGGTTTATTTCTTCTAAATGTCCGTCTGATGTTTGATGAAGTCCAAGTATAATCCTGGAAACGCGACCTGCTCCTGTCTGTGTTTACGGGGTCAGGAGCACCGTGCCCCACATGAAGCACTAATTCAATTATCACTGTTCTCAGACGCATTTGACCCGGGGGCTTCACGGGTCACGTCTGCTTCCTGTCTGGACCAATCAGAGGCGTCCGTGAGCCCAGCGACAGCCGGCTACACGTGGGCTCGGGTTACAGCCCAGAGCGGAGGCGGCGCTGTTCAGGGGACCATATGTGATGTGGGGAAACGGCATATTTGCACTCAAGTAAAAGTGCAGGAGAACTACAGGTGGAAAAGATTAAAGTATAAGAAATATTGACTGAATATTTAAAGAGCCCAGATTACACTTTATTCTAATATGTTATAATGTTTCCTCGTTAGAAAACAGACCTGGAGTTGTGTTTCATTCACATGTTTAACACACAAACTCTGCATATTTAGTTCTTCAACTAAACAAAACAAAACAAAACTCTTCCTTCTTGTGATGTCATATGGTAATATGGGCTCCACTGTGTTTTTAAACTCCATACACCTTCACTTCTCTACTGAACAAAAGGTAAAAAGCAGCGGTTAACTTGAAAATGACCGTTTCCCATCACAGGGTGAGGATTTTGAGCTTTGGAGATGTGGACAGACTAATAAAAAAAAAGGGTGTGAATGTGAATTTGTGAATGAAACAAAACACAACTCTACTTTTTGAGGAAGTAACAACATGAAAAAAATGGTTAAAAACTCACAAGAGTCTATGTTTCCAAAATGGAGAAAAATTGAACTAGTTGTTTTATTACATAGCATTACCTGGTGTTCTAATTCACTGCGGTTATTTTACAAGAGCGTTTATGTGCCCCAACGTTCAGAGGCCATCATGGTAACACTAACTACAACTAGCATGCAAACAGCGCACCAACATTACTTCCTGCATTGGCGGAAAAAAAAACCTAAAAGAAATGCTTCATAATTTGATGCAAACAGTTCACAAAGGTGCTTTTAAAATCTGTCTATACTGGGACAAGACAATTTTACATTATTACAAGATAAACATCGACTACGGCCCCTTAATCTACGAATCCAAAGCAGGTTCTGTTTCAGCTCCAAAACACAATCTAGACATACTGTGTTCACCAAATACCTGTATTTATTTTAACCAGTGCAAGTGAGCTCAGAAATAGAATTGTATATTCTCGGTTGGGAGATTACACTTTGTGACAGTTTTCTAACAGATAAAATGTTCTTATTTAGATGTTAGTTTAATGTGTTACAGAGACACTGAGTGGAGTTGCGGTGGGACAGTCAGCGTCAATCAGAACCCACTTCAAAAGGGCCCCGGAGCCCGGCCTCTCCCCCAGGGCCCCCTGCTGTCCCCTCCGCGCTGCACCCATCGCCCCTACAGCTCCCTCCCGACACCGGGTGACGTAGAAACGGCTCGGAAAGGCCTTGAAGTCGGACACCGGCCCCGCGGCCCCGCCCCCTGACCTTCGCCTGTGCCTCTGATGCTCCCTGCGCCCAGCTGATAGAGGAGTGCATTTGATCTGCCCTAAATGTGCAGCGCGAGGGGGTGACATTAAAACCGCCGCTCTTAAATATCCACCTATAGAACATATGGACAGTCACTCTTATCTGTTATATATCTGTTCAGAAGGATCAGCGCAATCCATCAACAACTCAAAGGACGGAGTGAGACAGCGAAGGAAACAAAGGTTCACCTGTTTTCTCTCTGAAAAGACTCACAAATGTGAAATGTGCATTAAACGTGACACCGAACACTGGTTTTCAATCTGTTCAATGCATTTGTGCCGTTCTACAACAAGAAGAGAGGCGATACAGATGCTCTGCAGGGGCATCAGGCTGGGGGTGTTCTACAGCGCATCTCTTTTGGGGGAATATTTAGTGGTTTCCATGGTGACACAATGCACAGATTAGCAAACGCAGACAAAAGTTTTAAGATTAAAACTCAAAAACTTCAAGAAAACTCAAGAAAAATACAAAATGGATTTAAATCACACATTTTCAAAAGCATTCACGGTCCTGTTAGGTGTTTAATTTTCAACAAAAAAAGCGAGGGATTAAAAAATAAAAACTGTTGGCTAACGCTAGCTAGCTTGAGGCTGTAATTTGATGTGTGAGAGACTTGATTAAAACCACAAATTGTCTCCCCTGTCGTAGTTCCAGACATATCAGTTCTTTCTGTTTGGATTGTGTTAAAATACGGCTCAGATTAAAGACCAACAGAGTAGTGCCTACAGCCTACAGTCTGGTCAAAATAAGATTGAAATATTTGTTTTGAAAGAAACCACAATACGGAAGTTTCCTGGAGTTCTGGTCATCTGCTCGTCTCCATGGAGATTTATTTATTTCTTTATTTGACAGGGACAATGCAGTCAGACATATTCACACATAGAAGATGCAGCTGATGCGACGCATACAGAGTTTAGAGCTATTAGCTCATTTTCAGCTCCTGTCCCTGGTTGGGATTTTACCTAATAATAGTTAAAAAACTTACAAACAATATTCATACAAGTATTTACAGGTGGGTGCAGCTCATTTTTAGCCAAGCTTAGAGTTTCAAGGTGAACAATTTAAGCTCTGAAATACACTTAGTTTACCTGTTTTTGGTTCACCTGAAAAGTTCCACATAGTTCGGCAATAAACTCTCCATGAGAAGAAGTGTCTCCATGGAGAAGTTCAATGCCACCAGACGAAGGCTTCGCTCAGACTGCAGCCTGAAGTGACCCAAATCTGATTTTTTTCGCCCCTATGTGACCTGTATCTGATATTTTAATGACAATCTGAACGACACAGATCCGATTTTTTCAAATGTGACCGAGGCCACTTGGATCTGTGCTCCTAGAACGATACATATGGATCTTTTGCCATGTGACCTCAGCCTGAACGGCCTCGTCACATTCATCCGACCTACACGTCACCAAGAAGTGAGAGTTTGGCCATCGCTGTAACAAGCTCCTGTCGTGAGCCAACACAGCCCAAACCCGACATGTTTGCTCAGTGAAACAGGCCGCTGAAGATGTGTGTCCTCCTCCGACAGGTGCTCGATGCTCGTGTCCATTTTTAGGCGACTTCCGTAAACTCTGAGCTGCTGCTGTGACGTCGTCGTGTCTCCAGGGCTCATGCGGGACACTTTTGGGGCGTTTAAAGTTCACACTGGAGATCACATGCAAGCCACATTCAACTGGAAATGTGAACGACCTCGCAAAAAGACAATGAGATTTCACAAAAAAAATCAGAACTGAGCATTAAACCTGCAAGTCTGAACGTCGCCGATGTTAAAGGGTCAGATCTGTGGAGAAGAACCTCACTCACAGCAAGTATGGATGTTTATAAGTAACTAATGCCATACTGGGAAACATTCCAGGCAAAGTAATAAGATCTCCACGGAGACAAGAAAGCGGCAGACCCCCGACAGAAAAGTTACATAGTGTAGCTTTAACATATCAGGTATATTTTCTCAAAAACGTTCAATCTGGAAAAATGGCTTCTGATAAATAACAGAAGCCAAACTCGCAGTGCTCCAAACAAGGTGAAATCTCTGCACTTTTCTGTTTAATTCCACAGCCTCCCTTTGCGTGACACTTATTTTCCCCCAATAAAATATCTTTTTTAGCCGGACATGCAGATGTATTGTGTGATAGTTATTTTCACCCAGTACTTCTGCAGCTCTGGTCAGATGCAGTGGATCTCGGGTCAGAACTTTGATCAAACAGTTTCTGAAAATGAAACTCTTGGAGGACAGAAGAACACGCAGAGTCCACACTAATGACGGCCGTTCAGGAGACAAGCCTCGACCTTTTCCACAGTGACGCCATCTTGGATTCATGATTCACACATGACATTACCCCAGGACCTCTTCTTTTAGGACGGAAAGGCCGTTTTAATTGGCAAATGACGAATGAAAAACCGCAGTGTTGAAACAGATGAAACAAACTACATATAAGAGATGTTTCTGACACTTTGCGCTGACATTATGCAAGGGGTGTTCTGCATGTATCTCTAATGGTGCAACGTTGAGGGGTTACCATGGCGACACAGTGCACACATTCGAAAATCCAGCTGTAAAGTTTTAAGACTGTCTGAAAACTCAAAGGAAAAATACAAAATGGGTTTAAATCGCACATTTCCAGGAGCCTGTGCCCAACACGAGCGTTCATGGTCCCGTTTAGGTGATTTTCAACAAAAGACTTGTTTAACAGTGCAAATCCGATCACTTGAGTTAGTTCCAGCTACGTCAGCTCTTTCTGGTCAGATTGTATTAAAATAAAGCACAAATTAAAGTCTAATAAAGCCTCAGATGGAACAGAACCTACAGTAAGCATCACACCCGTAGAGAACGTTCCTATCATCAGCTGCAAAGTATTAATTCAGGTATAATAAAATAACCTGCTGCGATGTAAAAACGCTAAAATCATACAAATGAAGTGATGTAGTAGTGACGTCGCTTTGTTCTCGCTGATGAATCAAACGTTGAATATTTTCTTGCGTGTTTCAAAGTCTCGAGCTGCTCCTCAGTCTCGTGGTTTTTGTAAACTTAATCTGACTTTTACTTACTGAAGTCCATGTCAGCAGGATATGAAATATGAAATTAAATCCGAAAACAAAACACACATAACACATAACTTAATTGTGTTAAGTTTGTTATTGGTAGATTTCAAAGTGTCCTGGAAAAGCAGTAGATAATATGTGGGTTTGCGCTCCGTTTGAACCTAAACATACAGTGATATTGAAATACGAGCTATACATTAATTAGTTGAGCAATTTTTCAACTTTTCAGTGTTTTTGTGTCTCCATTTTAAAGGCTTTATTGGTACTTTGTTGTTATCACGCTGGAGGGATTTCTACATGTATCTCTTTAGTATCTCTCTAATGTTTATCACATTAGCAAACACAGACTAAAAATAAAAATACAACATGGACTTGAACCTCACATTTTCATACACATGGTCCTGTGTAGGAGCCAGGTCACCTAGTGCCTCCGCTCAATTTCATTTCTATCCAGCGATTAGTCGGGGATCGGAAACACTCGGCAGTTTGCAAGAACCCCGGAAGCTGTAGTCGGCCAATCAGTGAAGAGCTGTGAAGCCCTGATGTCAAACTCCAGCTCCTCTGAGTCCTTTTGTGGTGCAGCACAACAGTAAACAAAGAGGTCGAGATGGATGTAGATGAAGCCGTACATTTTGTGTTGGCAACGATTCCAGACATCGAGGATTTAAAGCCAAAACGAGAGTGTTTGGTGAATTTTATCAAGGGGAAAGACGTCATTGCCCTTCTTCCCGTTGTGCTGGTGATTACTTGGACACCGCTGAGCATTTCGGTGCATTACATACGTCACGACCAATTAGCAGCGATTGGTTAAATAAAAAGTATCTGCCCAACGTCGAGTGAACAAATCCTAATTCTGCGAGGTCAGAGGTTTCCACGAAGTGAAACCGGCTGATGAATCAAGCTGCCTGTTTAGGTGCTTGACTTTCAACAAAAAGGATAAGAGTGACTTCACTAACTGCAAAACGTAATGTAAATTGTACATTATGTTGTGTTTTGTTTTGCTTAATTAATGAATCTCATCTGTTGTCAGTTCTTTCTGTTCAAATTGTGGTAAATTAAAGCTCAGATGTTCAGATCTAACTTGAGTAACAGATCTTCAGACAAAGTAGTGCCTGCAGTTAGCTTCACACCTCCAGGATATATTGAGTCAGTTCCTGTGTCCCCTGTCCCAGATTTATCCAAAACCACTGATTTGTCCCAGTTTTATACAAGAAATGTCCCATGTGTCCCTATTTTTGACCAATTTGAGACCTGCCAACAGTAAAGAGGCATAAACAGTCATTTGTTTTGGCAAAATACAGAAAAGCTGCTTGAAAATGACCAAAACACAAAGAAAATGTGACTATACTGACTCACATGTTAGTCATGAACGGTCTCTGCATAAGAATTTTCCTTAATTACGCACTTGTTTCACAATTTTATTATCACCAATCACCAAAAGAACAGGGATGTGCCAGTTTTTTATTTGGAAAATAAACCCTACATCACTATTCGTGTAACTAAAACTGAGGTATCTCAATTTCCTGTATTTTTCTACATCCCATTACCTACAGTACTTCACACACAAAACAAAAACACAAAATCGCACTTGTGCACACACCATTTATCCCCCTTTTTAATCTCTCAAAATGACGTATGTGTGCAACAGGTCAAACGATCTCCTTCATTAGTGAAAATGGTTGCGTGACCCTTTGACACTGCTCCCATTTTCTATGGACTCAGCGGTGGAGATGCCCATAGCTCAGAATGATCAAGTAAACCTGAGTGTTAATAGACTTCCTTTGGAGAGTGCTTCTGACCTAAACGCTTTCACGCTGAGGCCCCGAGGCTAACTACTGTGATACATGGCGTTAGCTAACAGTGCTGGAAATATTTATGAGAGGACCAACGGGGCTGTTCTGGAGTCAAAGGTTATGCAAAAGTTCCTCCGACAGACACATGCCTGAGCTACGCCATAAGACACAATGGAGATGATTAAGCCGGAGTTCTCACAAGTTTATTTTTGGTATTAGAGAAAGGTTAAACAGTTAAGGTGTTGAGAAGGTGCCGAATCCCAAAGTGAGTCATTTCAACTGTGATGTCAAAGGAAAAGTAAACAGCGGAGACAGAAACACCTGCAGACATGGACCGGGTCAGTGGACGGATGGTGGACTTATAGAAAGCACATGAGACTACAGCGAGTTTAAAAACAGATCGAGTGTCAGAGGAACAAAGCATCTGTCGCCTCGAGTTCACGGGGTGCAGTTTCCGGTTTGAGGACTGCACCGTGCAAAAGAGAATATTTGTCATATTTTAGAGACTGAGTCAGGACTGAGTAAAGCACTGATAAAGTGATGTTATTTTATGTTCTCCAAAATAACATCTATAAAAGTGCACTGTGTAACGTTCCTGCTCCTCTCCATGGAGATATTTCCTGGATTATTCCATATATTCGGCATTACACTTATTTATCTCTATGAAGACAGAAGGTGGGCCAAGTTACATGTCAGATCTGTGGAAAGGCGAGCCCACTCACAGTAAGAATACAAGTTTTCAAGTCAAATGTCAACAATAAATGCCATAATGGGACATTCCAGATAAAGTAACAACATCTGAAGACAAGCAGGTGCTGGACCCTCCACCAGAAAAGTTACACAATGCACCTGTTGCCACCCGCCTAATTCTGTCTGTGCACAACAGTGACACAAACCCAAATGTCACAGCTTATTAAAAGAAAATCTTAGACCCACAGGCTTGTGTGATGCATCATTTTAAAGCTTAGACCTTCTAGTTTCTGTAGATCTGCATATGAAGACTGTGAGTGCAGCGAACTTACAGCACAGACATTCAAAAATGTCTAAAAACAGAAGTTTTTTGCCTCGGAAAAAAACAAACAATATAATAAAGGCTGTAACTTGGGCAAACTTCATCCTAGGCATTTGTGGCTCACTACACTCACTGCTGAAGTTGTTGCAACAACTGTGTAAAACTAAGGGTTTGGTGCTGTGACCCTTTTTGTACAAAAGTGCCCATTTGGCAAAAGTGTCCAAATATGTACCAAATGTTCCAAACTGCAGAGCTTTCCGCAGGTCTGCACAGGGCTGCTCTCCCACCTCTGCCCCACCTCTGCCCATCGTCGGAAAGCTCTGGTAATAGGCTCAACAGGCTCAAACAATATGTCAATCACTTTCTGGAAGAACTAATGACTGAAGAGCTTTTGCCGTGGACAGTCCGTAAGAGGTTAAGTTCAAAACAGTTTGAAAGCCTTTCAGTTTAAAAGTTTAAAAGTCATATGTCTATTTCCTCACCATTAGTTTCCTTATGTTCTAAATAAAATGAATAAACTAAAGCCACAGGCAGATACATCACAGTATTAAATCTGCATGTCTTTCACTCAGAGAAATAACACAGACGGTCAGTAGAGATTGTGTAGAAGTCCTCAAATCCTTCTGCTTTAACAAAAGAGTTCAATTCTCTTTCACAACACAGCATTCGTTTGACTAAACAACAAGTAACCTCCCCTTTCCGAGAACAGAACCTCAACCATTAGCGTTACACTTAAAAAAGAGCTTTTCTTCAAGATCTTCCCAAATCCCGAGTCACCACTAGAAACAACTTGCTTATCCCGACACTCCCACGACTCCACATAACATCTCCC
The DNA here is from genome assembly GCA_030686955.1 of Odontamblyopus rebecca. Lineage (NCBI taxonomy): Eukaryota > Metazoa > Chordata > Actinopteri > Gobiiformes > Gobiidae > Odontamblyopus > Odontamblyopus rebecca. Next base: position 37,326,682 of record CM060667.1, on the reverse strand, counting down.
TTTTGTGAAGCTGCTTCCTTCTCGACAACATTACAGAAATGGCACCACCAATCTGTGAGTTATTATCGTGTTACGCCTTATTTTAGAGTCCAAAGCGTGTTTGACATTTTTTTTCCTCCCTTTGCTTTACGAGGCTCAAAGGTTTTAGGAAATCTCAGGGCCCACAGAGGAGCGTTTTAGCTTTAACACATCCTGAAGTGAATTAAATGAAATCACCAATCTGGGACGAGAGTTGTGCCCAAATGTGGGGTTTACACAGTTCTGCATGTAAATCTGTCATTTCAACAGGGCACTGGGATAAGACGGGGGCCTTCGGGTTCCACGCTTTGGGAGGATAAAGTGAACACATATGGCAGACGCAGAAATTAGGCAAATTATAGACTTGGCTTTTTGTCTCTGAAAGGGTAAAGTCTGGATTCATACAAACATGTTATATGCAGAAATAAATACTGCATGCTTTTTCAAGTTAGCAAAGGGATTTAGACTGAGACAAACTATACTGATCCACAAGGGAAATGATCTGGACACAGTAGCTCACACATCACAATATCACAGCTCCTGAAACTAAAATAACCTTAAATGGTGAAAAGTGCATGAAGAAATTGTTTAGTTTTAGTTTTAAGACACTAAACTCATAAAAATAGATATTCCTCACCAGATTAGAGATAAATAGCTAGTTTCTGTTGTGAACCAGAAAGTAACAATAGTTCCCGGTTAGCATACTAGTTGTTAGCGTTAATGTGGTGGCAACACTCCATTCCAAAAGCTGTGAAAAGTGCTTAGGTACTTCGTCAGAGCGCTGCAAACTGAACTACGTTTATGGAACAGAAAATCAATCCAATAATCAGTTCCAGTGGCTTTAATCTTGCACATGACAATATTTATACACAGGGAATCAAGTCGTTTTGTCACATGCTGGTTTGGTTCTGGTCTGAGCTCAGTCTAATCTCAGTCTTGGCTTTGTTCAGCCTTAGTTTAGTCTCAGTCTGAGTGATTCTAGTCGTGTGAGCAAATGTACTAAAGGTCCCATATTCTGCTTAAAGCCAAGTTAGAACGTTGTTTAACCCTCGAAGACCTACGACATCGTATACGATACAGAGGAATATGTTTTCTATAACCGCGCAGAACTTTCTAACCGTAAAGACAGAAACTTCCTTTTCCCCTCTGAAAGTGCAGACATAGAGGTTTCCGTACATTTCTGCGGCTTTATCCTACGTCACACTCACGCTGTGTGATGACGAGAGCAAAACGAGTGTCCAATAGGAACTTTGTTTTCCCCAAACTCATGCGCTCCGTCCATTTTGATCGAGCCAAACTTTGCCAAAGAGTGAAGTGAGTCAAGATGGTCGACTCCTCTGACTGTGTGTGTTTATAACGAGGGAAAAAGTCGCTCTAAGTGGAGTTAATTCTCACACACATGGAAAATGACACATCTTGGTGTGTGTAATTGTGCATCTCTTTCTATTTTTATTTAAAGGTTTATTTCACCCAAAATGAACAAATCCAAATGTAATTTCCACCCTGGAAATGCAGAAGTGCTGTGGCTCTGGCCCTGGACCTGACAGGAGCTGTTTCCAGGACTGGACCAGGAAAGTCATGGAGCCACTGCACTTTTTTTGTTTTTAGGGCAATAAGGAGATTTTTAATTTACTTACAGACTTGAGATTTTTTTGTTTTCGTCTCTATTTCTGGTCCTGTAGCTTTTCTCACAGCCTCATGACACAACTACAGCAGCAGATTGTGAAATAACAGGTTGGACTGAACAAAAGGAGGTAGAACACTTCATTAGGGGGTAAAAGGGGCAGTTTTAAAAGCAAAATTAAGAAAAAAATCCAGGCGAGGAGAAATGTACTAAAATTTCCCTTAGGTCTTCAGGGGTTAATGCTGTTACATACCTGGAGTTGTTCTTTGTTTCCCTTTAACGCTATTTGAAATATACACCACACAACTTACTTTGATTCAGTGCACATCTTTTGCTCAGGTCTGTCACAGCGTTGGTCATATTTAGCCGCTTGTACAACCCGACGCTAACAAGAACCGAAACAAACTCACTGCTGTTTCACCAGTATATTTCAGCCCGCCGTGGATTCTTTTAATCTAATTTGTCTGAACTCTCCGTGAACTCCACTTGGTGATCCTGAAGCGGACAGATCCTGACACTACTTCAGTGACAAATCACAATGAAATTACATGCGCCTGCAGCTCTGTGCTCTCAGAACAATGGTGCCGTTTTAACATGCCCACCGCACTGGTCTGAATGTTTATCTCTCGTCCTGAAGCGTGAAACTGTTTAGAAGTTCCCCTCTCTCCAGCTCGGAGGCAGAAGGTGGAGCTCGGCTGACTCTGCCCGGCTCTGTTATCTGTACACAGTAAACAAGGACCTGCGCGAGACTGCGGTGTCATAATACTACAATTTATACTCGGTTTTGGAGCAAGTGAAAGGTTCAAAACTCCATGAATTCTAAAAGTATTCTGGAAAGTTCGATATTTGTTTTATTAGTAACATAAAAAGAAAATTAACCCGAAAAAAACTATAAGTTAAAAGTCCTATATTACGCAAAATGACTCTTTAGAGCTTTAAGCCATGTTATAATGTTGTTACCTCCTCTAAAACAGACCTGGAGCTGTGTTTTGTTTCATGCATAATAATAATAATAATAATAATACATTTTATTTATAATGCACTTTACATTTGACACCAAATCTCAAAGTGCTACAGTGCAAAAAGACTTTAAAAACAGAAGACAATTAAAAATCTATTTAAAAGCAATAAAACAATAGCAGGTATTAGCTGTAGGCCAGGGTAAAAAGGTCTTTAGTCCTCTTTTAAAAGCATCCACCGTCTGTGGAGCCCTGAGGGGGTCATAATCCTGCACAATTAGGCATCTACATCTTCAAAGCCCCTTGTGATGTCATGAAGTGGTAGTTTTCAAGTTAACTTTTACCTTTTGTTCAGTAGAGAGTGGCAATGTCACTGCTGTAATTATCTAAATGATTCTAGTGAAGGTTTATGGAGTTTAAAAACAGAGTGGAGCACCTCCTGTATTATCACCAGGCTGAACAGAGTGTTTTCTGCTTCAGAGAAAAACAAAACTTGCAGGATGTGTGAGTGAAACAAAACAGAACTCCAGGTATATTTGTGATGAGGAAACATTATAACATAGATCAGAATATAGAGTAATGGGAAAAAGTACATTTCATGAAACACTTCAGGAGACTCGAGGTCTGACGTGCAGCCCTGGTTTTGTTCTGGCATGTTCTTGTTTATTTGTGGTTTTGCCCTAATTTACTCCCAATTTAATCTCATTAAGTAGTTGTTAAATCCAAATTAAGGTTTCTTTTAGTTGAAAGTGGTACTTGTAAAGTGAAAAATGGAGGTGAAGGTGGAGTTTAGACATACTCGAGTTACTTATACTTGATTTAGAGCCAAACGTGATCTACATTTAAACAGATTTTTTCTACACCAGAAACGCACTGTTGGGAAATACGTTCTCTCCATTACACCAACCTTGTGATGCCATGTGGTAATACAGGAAGTGCTCCACTGTGTTTTTAAACTCATGGTCATTTGGATCACTGGGTTAACCTTGGAAATGCCCGTCTCTACTGGTGCAATATGTGGGATAATCGTGCCATTTTTTGACAGATATTTGCTATAATTTACAATTTATACTTATTTTTATATGTGTATATATTTTATATTCATTTTACTCTTTTTTATACTAAGCATTTGACTTGTTGAACTACGCAACAAGATTTCCAATGTGCCTGGACTGTATGTTTATGCACAAATGGCAAATAAAGCTCATCCATCTATGACTAACAGAAGGTCGCTGTTAACTTGAAAACTACCACTTCATGACATCACAAGGTGGAACAGAGCATTTTGAGCTTTGGGGATGTAGACAGACTAAATAAAGAGTTACTCAAACATACGTCAATGAAACAAAACACAACTCCAGGTCTGTTTTTGAGAAGGTAACATCATTACAACTGGGCTTAAAGCTCAGAAGAATCCATTTTGTGTAATATAGAACCTTTAAAACGCTGTTGTACTACTCGTACTTGTACCACAGCTTGAGGACCACTGCCCTGCACCCACAGCCAAGCGCAGCAATAATGTCCTGCCAAATTTTCTCAAGGTCTGGAACCAATCCATGCAAAAGAAACTGGAAAAAAATAAGCTGTCAGGTTTCCAGTGTCCAACCTCTCTCTCCCCTGTGTGATTCAATTAAACCCAGTGCTACAGTTAAAGTTTATACTAGGGCCCAAAGCAGAAGTGGAAGCTGATATAGATATTATTAAGAAAACATATTACAGTGTATAACTTAACCACTCATTCACATCAGTTCATTGGAGAATTTGGCAGGTTCTGTGTGAGCTAAAAGAGCGTGAAATGACTTTATTATGGTTTGTTTGAGGGGAAATGAAACGTAAGGCGAGAGGGATCCGAGCATGTGACCTAAGACCTGCTCAAAACTGGACACTGCACTTCAGAGCGGTGGAGTTTGACAAAAAGTAATGTATATTTTTTGTGTTTGCCATCCAGAAATGTACTTAAAGAGGCAAAAGTATAACTCTATTTTCTGAAAAGACTGGACGACGGCATTTAGGGCGGCAAGATTAATCGCGATCGAATAGAAATAGCTATTCTAATGGACGCAAACATGGACGGTAATGTGATTATTTTATGAGTTTATCAGTTCAAATTTCAATCCTTTTGTCAATTCTTCTGGATGCAGCGAAAATGTGAACTTTAAACAGAATCCAAATGCAAATGCTTGTCTGAGAAATCACATTTCGATAGTTTTGTTCCCAAAATCGTGCGGCCCGTTTGTGGCTATTTTACTATTGTAATTTGAAATAATCCTTCAAGTTATCACCTTCCTGCATATTTCATTTTTTTTACCCTTTCACTGTCAGTGGCCCCTGTCAGTCCCTGTCGTCATCAGAGCCCTTTCCCGACCCTCTCGACAGGAGCAGGATTGGGGCGCTGCACTATCACCAAGCAGCGCGTCCAGACTCAATCAGAGCTCTGTCGTGTTTGAGAGCTGCTTCTTCAAACTACTCCAGAATTTTAAGAAGGGGGTTTGGATTGAACATATTTACAAAAAAGTGAATTGAAAATAGAAAGGTTAGTGTAGAGATTATATTTCAGTGACACAAAGTTCAAAACTGGGACCCTAATCAATATATTATTCTAGCTTTGTTGATTTAATATTGTGCATTTACACTGAATTATCATAAGGTACTGTGCTCTTGAATGAATGTATTAAAACTGTAAACACTGTGACTGCATGTGGAGATATGAGACAGTACAAGCTCCTTTAAAACAAGGGCCTGACGTTTAAACTTGCATCACACTTATTAGGGAGGCACGGATCCGGCTTTTTCAATTCCAATACCGATTTCATTTCTACAGCTTTACAGGGACAGTTCAGAATTTGGGACATAGGGCCACATTTCCTAGTGAGCCAGAGGGTTGGAGACGTGTGGAGGCACTTTTTTTTAGAAAAAATCCATCCATCCTTGTATTTGCAGAGGTTGCTGGTGCTGGACTAGTGCAACAGTCTGAGTCCCTCCTCAGTGCACCCACAAAAAATCAGGTATTACACCAGACTATCGATGTCTGTGTTGATAGAATAATGCCTGAAATAAAACTAATCTTGCATCTCATGAATCATCAGATGCTGAGGGACTATTTTCTCATATATCGGTCCACCGCTGCTGAGCTTCTATCAGGAAGTACAACTCACTGCTGCTCAGACATAAATCCTTCAAATGCAACAATGGTTTTACTTCTAAAATTATTCTATCGACACATTCCCATTTCTAAAAGAGATGTTCCTGCACTAGAACAGGACGCCTATTTACAATTCAGGAGTGTTACACCAAAACATCTGAAGATTTCCTCAAAGAGTTGAGATATTTTACAATAGCTGAAAAATAAAAGGAAGAAAGACCCGTCTGACATCTCCTGTACGAAAGCACTGTGTCAGAGGACAAGGCCAAAGTCAAAAAGCCTTTCACAGCTCCTCTGATGAAGAAGAGCCAAAAAACCTTTGAGCTTCTGCAGTACATGAAGCCAAAACCTGCCAGTCCTGTGGTCAAGGCTCCAGTGCAGCTCAATGAGGAGGATTTGTCTGAAGTCTGTCAAAGAATCAGGTCCAGAGTCCAAACTCCCCCGAGGAAGGCAACAAGGACCCCCTCAAGGAACAAGGCTCTTTCTCCTTGTGGTTTGTAAAGTTGTGTCTATGAATAACACTTATTTTTCATAGATAAAGACGACTGCAGCCCCAGTATTTAGAAAGACTGATCATGAAGAAGAAGCATCTTCTGCAAAACCTCCCTGTCTACTGCAGTCTCCAGCCTCTCAGGTCCATCCTGCAGCCCACCAGGTCCATCCTGCAGCCCACCAGGTCCATCCTCCAGCCCACCAGGTCCATCCTGCAGCCCACCGGGTCCATCCTCCAACCCACCAGGTCCATCCTGCAGCCCACCAGGTCCATCCTGCAGCCCCACTGTCAGACCTGTTCTATTGGAGTCTACAGCTCACTCAGTCCTGCCCAGCAGTGAGGACATGTTTTATCAGTGGATGACCAGAGACCAATGGCCCAGTGACAGTCCTCCTCACAAGCGTTAAACTGCAATCTCCATCTGCTTTTTTAAAATGTATTTGCAGCATGAGCGTGGTTATTATCTTTTCTCAAGCGGAAAACACTGTTCCCTTTGAGTAACCAAATAAAGCATTTTGTTAAGTTTAAGCTGTGTCGTATATTCAGTGTTTTCTTAGCTTCATAGCCCTGAATGCTGCATGTGCGAACACCACATTTTCAAAAATTCATTTTGCCAAAATAAGGCACAACACCATCACAGATCTTTCTATGACAGTCCATTTAATGTTTGTGGGTGCTGTTATTTTTTGGGGGCATCACATAACCCTTAATATCGTATAGACAGTTCATCACAGAGGCCAGTTTTAAAATCTAAAGTGCACAGCTTGTGTGGGAAGGTGGATATTCAGTATCAAACCTTTAACATTACACTTTCCACAGTCCTTCAAATGTGCCCTCATATTTCCATCCATCTTCTCCTGCTTAATCCGGCTGGGTCACAGGGGCAGTTTGCTGCCCAATCCTCATAGCACCTGACCCCCTATGAACCCCTCTGCAGGTGGTGAGCCCACAGGAGGGTGGACGTCATGGTCCTTGATGTTAGTTCATAGGGGTGCGGGCATGTTTTGGGTTGATGGGGGAAACCGGAGCACCCGGAGGAAACCCATCCAGACACGGGTAGAACATGCAAACTCCACACAAAAAGGCCCGGGCGACCCGGGGATCGAACCTGCAACCTTCTTGCTGTGAGGCCTGAGTGTTGCCACTCAGCCACCGTGCCGCATATGCCCTCATATTTGAAGAATATAATTTTCGAGCAAATTCAAGCCCCCAGAAATCTGTAATAAACCAAACGCTCATATGTAAAACTCCAGATTTTAGTACATTTGCCAAATTTTAACCCTTGAAAATTTAAAGGATCTACTTTAAAAAGTCTTTTAGTTACAGCAATCTGAAAGTTGCTCCTTGGAAAACTCTGCTCAAAGCGAGTCTGGGGGTAGTTGACAATATATATTTTAATGAGAAAACTATAAGGAGTTGGGAGTTAAAATTTGGGACTTTTCCTGTTGGAAAGTGTGTGAACCTCCTAGAATTTATTCAGTCAAATCGGAGATGATCGAGAGGGGCATTCGGAGAGTAACATGCACTAGTCCAGCACCAGCGAACTCTCCAAATACAAAGACTGGATGGATTTTTTTTAAAAAGTGTCTCCACACGTCTCCAACACTCTGGCTCACCAGGAAATGAAGCCCTATGTGCAAAATTCCGAACTGTCCCTTTAAGTCTCTATATCAACTGATATAGAGACTGAAAAGAGCATTTATTTCCTTGAAACAAAAATAAAAGAAGACATAACTGATCCAAATGTATTATGTAGTTAATATCCATCATTCAAGTAGCTTCAGAACAGCTTTATATAGATAAAAGTTCAAACACTGAGACTTTCTCGGCCATCAGAACCAACACCAGTATCCAGTGTATTGGACAGTAGTGCATCCCTGACACTTATATTGTAAATGTCTTTTTTTCACTCTTAAAATGATGAAATGTCTCCCATGGTCCACCCTAACTAAAGAGGGACACATCTATACACCTCATTCCTACATCTTTATGACCCATGTTTAACCTTTTTTACAGGAGAAACATCTGTCGGCAAAGTGGCCTCCTTCACTTCTGAGGATCCATTTTGTGGTAATCTGTTGCTTATACCCAAACAGCCCATGTACTCTGCCCATGTTCCTTCTCTCTCTGTCCAGTTATAAACAAAGACACAGCTTATCTCCCCGATTATTTAGTGTTTCACCATGACACTGGCCTCCTGTTCGGTTCGTCTTACCGTGATTTGGAAACAGGATGGAGCCTGAAATGTGGAGCAGACCTCAGTCCTGATAAGATCCGAGTCCCACACTGAGCACATCAAAGCGGCACAGCTTTCACCTGAGATAACAGCCACTCCGGCAGATACAACGGGGCCTATAGATAAAGTGGATTAACGCTAACACCGGAACAACAGCCCATCTCCTGCTCATATCACGCTTAATAAAGACTCTACTACAACTGATGCTATCACTATTTTAAAAGAAGCCAGCACTATTATTACAAAGGTTTTCTTATCTGGGCTGTATTTATCGTGCGCTGACAGTTTTGGCTGGACTCCCCTTCTTAAAAAATAGGAACTGCAAATCGAATAAAATATTTTGGAGCATGAGAAACCAAAGTAAAAATCACAATGGAAATGTCTATGAAACTATGATGACAGTATGAGCCCAAAAGATCAGATATCAGGTATTAAAAATATAGTTACACTTTTTAATTTAAAGTGGGAATCCAGTGACTACAAAACAGCAAAACTGACTGTTAAAAAGCTGTATAATTCTGTACCTGTATGAAATAATAATAAAAAATACAATTTGTATATAGCTTTAATTTGTTCATTTCATTCATAAAGTTGCAGAAATCAGCATTTTAGAGAAAAAAAGTCCTCAAAGGTTCTTATTTACCACTTTTTACGGCTAAGTTTCATTTAGTATCACTGACTAAAAGTAAAGGGACCACAGTTCTTTCCTTTGACGGCAGCGCCCCCTGGTGGCTCAGTCCATGTAAGTACATCAGTGGTTTGTAAGCCGCACATCTGTGTCGCATCTGTCCACACGTAATCAGACACAACACTCCAGTGCAGAGTACAGGTATTTAAACAGTCCAACACATCTTCATTTACACTAATGTGAGATTTCTGTCAGTTCATTGTCTTTAAACAAAGGAGCAAATTACCAGTAAAAACCAACAGCAGATGGGACGGAACTAAACATCCTTTCTGGATAAACCACTAAATGAATTTGACTGGAAAGGATTTCAGTGAAGTAAACTGGATAATGTCCCAATAAAGTGGTCTTTGAGAATAAGAGACGTCATCAGGTTCTATTTCCATCAAATGCAGAACATGAATCCTGCAGATAATTGAGGCATATACTGTACTACACACTGAAGACATTTAAGCAGCTTAAACTACTGAATGTTTTCCACACTTTTAGCCTGACTCACCAAATGGATGCCTGGCAGGTCAAACCTCGCCCACGCTGTGTTTGTGTCTCTGGGCACGACACCTCCACATTGTCTGCTCCAGTCAGAGTCAGAATCCTGTAAAATAAGATAAGGAGCCATGAGGTGAAATGGAAACATGTTGTTTCATGTTAATGGACAAATAAAACCAAAGGGACACAGAGCGACGGTGCTGATGAGCCACACTCCAGCACCAGCAGCTCTCAGTCCCACACAATTAGAGCAGGGCAATTCATTTCATTTTAATCGAGATTCAGTCATTTTTAATTGTCAGTGGAATGATTGGATAAAATTTAACGAGAGGTTTGTAACCAGTTCTCTGTGAGTCAAAGCTTGTGGTTTCTAGCAGAGTTTAGACTTTGCAGGAAATTATTTGATTATTTTTGTGCAGTCGTCGAAGTCGGCATTGTTTATTTTCAAGAAATCAGTATTGAAATCCATTTTATTTGGTTTTAATGTCAAAAATAAAATCAAATTGAAAATCCAGAGGATCAGTAGAGGACAAAAACTTTTTGTGAGTTCACCCAGTCCTAAAATCAACCCACGTTTTCTGCTCTAAAGGCTAATATCAAATATGTCTGGGTTCCCTTATGAAAACTACACATGTCCCACAGAAATTGGGACAAACACACAAAAGTTTTTCTTTTTTCTTCTTTATTGCAGCGGCAACAGCTAAAAATCCCATTAACACTTTGTAAAGTCAACAAAGGTCAACCACATATACTTGTATTTCCATGACGTATGGATGATCTCAAACTCCATCAAACTCAAGGCTCACTTCAAAAACAAAAGTTCAGTCAGACCCAAGTGCTCCCGTGTCACTTCTCGTTTGTTTCATTCAACTTCTCATTTTGTTTTTGAACATTTTCAGAACATTTCTACTCATTCAAATGGATTTTCTTTGTCTTTTTCCCATCTGTCAGTTCTGGGTTCTGTACACAGCCTTTATATCATTAAATTCTCTTCTCAGTTCAAGTCCAAACTCCCTCTGACCATTTGGCCACAAGATCTTCAGACAGATGAGGCTGGAGCTCAAATGAAGGTTTGTACCTAACGTTACACTGGGGCTGTGCTGGTGTTGTGCAAACATCATTTCATTGTTTCGTTTCCATCACAATGACAATTAAATCTTGACTCTGATTTCCAGTGTGCACCAGATACTAATACAACTACGTACTTTTCCACGTACGCACAAGTGCCCCCCTCTTCTCTTCTTCACGTAGATGCAGCAAAGACAGTGACCACTAGAGGGCAGCCTATCCCCGCGCACAGCCCTGGCAGCAGCAGCGCGCGGGTCTGTGGCATCTCACCAGGCTGCCCGTCGCCTGCAGCCGCACATTTAAACTGAATTATACTGTGAAATAGGATTACGTGTCAAGCAATGCAATGATTGAGCACAATTGTGGGGCGTCTGGCAGCCTCGTGGAATAAAGGGGCGAACGCACAGACATGGGCGCGTATTTGTCATGGTGATGTGAGGCGTTTGTGCGAAAAGATAAAAGTCGCTGCTCTGAGTCAAACGATGGGTATCTCCAAAAGTCACAGTGCCTTTTCAGAGGGGTAAAATATAGCAGCTGTTTATCTGCGCGCTCCCCGGAGAACACGCTGGCAGACTTACGGCCCTATAATTATGTGCGGGGAGTGCGAGTGTGCGTATGAATGAACATGGCCCATTTTAAAAAATACGCTTTATTATAGTCGCCGTTTCTTCACCAATCGTGGGTTGGGGAGTGGAGTTCCCTTTATAGGCGGCTGCTCCCCGTGCGCCTCCCGGGGCGAGTGGAGAGGCCAAAATACACAGAAACACGGTTAGAAATAATCTAATGAAAAAAAAAGACTGGGGAGGGGGAGACCGCGCCACGGAGAAAGTCAATCAATCTCATCCCTCTTCAGCGGCGCTCGCATAATGAGGAGGCCGAGAAAGACGCGCTCGGATCTTACGTGGGATCGACGCGGGGCTGACGCAACAGACCCGCGGGGCTTTTGGCCGCGCGCCGGATTCTGCCATTTCACTGCCGTAAATAAGTTTCATTTTGGATTTCACGATGGCTTATTAGTTCTTAAAGGGGCACTGCGCGACTTTTCTACCTGCTTGTCGCCATGGAGATGTTAGCGCTTTGCCCGGAATGTTCCGCGGTGTGACATTAAACAAACCCATCCGGCATTTAATCATTAACGGGTGTTTCTATTGCACAAAAACACAGTAATTCCTTCTGTGAACAGGGGCGACTCTCCACAGATCTGACCTGTAATGTGGCGTATTCCTGTCACATGACCCTGTGCGGTATTTTTGCACCTGTCTGTTTTGCACTGCACTGTTATAGTCTTGTAAACTTGCTAATTTTTGTGTCATATTATAGTTTTTCTACTTTATTTTATTCTATTTTATTTATTGCAGGTTTAGTGTTTGTTTCGCTACAGCAGCAGTTTACTAATGTTGAACCTGTTCCCTCAATAAAACCTTCTGATTCTGAAGCTGCTGTTTCACTGCTTATGACTGAAAGGTTTTCATTTTTCATTCCTCACTCTCTTCTCTTTAATTTAATGTCTCTCTCTGTTTTTTTTATTTTGTGATTATTCATGTTTTGGTTTGTTTGTATTGTGATTTTCCTCATTCGGTGAAGCACTTTGATTTACTTTGTGTACGATTTGTTCTATACAGATAAACTTGCCTCGCCTGTACTGTGGAACATTCTGGACAAAGCTTTCCCATTCCCATGGAGACAAGCAGACGGTGGAGCCTCCAGTAGAAATGTTACGCAGTGCACCTTTAAAACCCCTTAACGCCGAGTGTCACAAATAGGCGACAAACCATTTGGATCAAGATATAAGCAGCTGCAACCCAAATTTATATGATTATTATTATTTTCGCTATAGTCAAATTAATATCTATATTTAATTTACCATCTACTTAAAGGCAAAAACACACAAAGAACATTTTTTATATGCATCTATATAAATTCAGGCATTAAGCGGTTAAGCTGCACAAAACCAAATTATATCAGTGTCTTTTCTCACACTTTTCTGAACAGATAAAGTTGTTTGATATGACATTAAATATTCATTACATTAAATATTCAGTATCATAAGTAACTTGGTGGGGGGTTCATCACTTTTAAGACATGACTGACAGTTATTATCAGTGGGTTTTCTGACCCTCGAACATGAGCCACATTCATACAGGCGAGTTTTAAATGAATAAAGTGTTTTGCCCAAGGACACAACTCCAGAGCTGGGCTGGAATCGGACGCCAACGGACGACCACCTGAGGCCTACATTAACCCATTACAGTTAGAACTTAAAGGTGCACTGCGTAACATTTCCAGTGGAGGGTCTGCCACTTGATGTCTCCATGGAAACGTTATTGCTTTGCCTAGAATGTTCCACAGTATAGATTAAACCTGTCATAAGTGAGCAGGTTACAGCACCTACGCTACATTACAGTTCAGGTCTGTGGAGAGTCGCCCCTATTCACAGAAGGAATGATTGAATTTTTAAAGTCAAACCATGGAACATTCCAGGTCAACACTGTCGTGCACCTTTACGTCCAAGGTTGAGGATTCGTTTCGGCACAGTCTGATTTTATAGTAGTTTTGATGTTTTTTTATAAATTATTACTGTATTTTTCGGACTATAAGTCGCACCAGCCAAAAAAATGCACAATGAAGATTAAAAAAACATTTATAAGTCGCACTTTTGGGGGAGAAATTTATTTTATAAAATCAGAGACCAAAAACCAACATTTCATGTTGAAAGGCGAGTTAGAGAAGTTATAGTAATAAAAACAGCCCAGTAGAGAAGAATCCGTGTATCATTCGTTCATTCGTTTTACGGTATAGAACCAAAAATAAGAAAAAACACAAAACTCTTTTCTTTATTATTTGTCTCTAAAACCAGAATGAAAAAAACAGATAACATTTTTTTTTTTTCATTTTTGATTCATAAATACGATTAATATATTTGGTCTATGGACTGTCAGTGTGAAAAATTTAATATATAAGTCGCACCTGAGCATAAGTCGCAGGAACCACCCAAACGCTGAAAATGACTTATAGTCCGAAAAATATGGCATGTTGTTTTGTATTATCTCAAGTTATGTCCTTGTTTATAGAAATGATGTTTAGTCTCGGTTTATTCCTGGTTCAGAGCCTCATTCAGACCCGTCTGTTTCGTCTGTCCTTGTTTTAGTGTTTAGTTTTACTTTGTTGTGAAGCATCTTTGTTACCATGAAAATAAATAAAACCGATGTATTCAGTCTCTCCACACTCATCACCAGGTATGAAATGACTGAATAAAGCTCTGTAAATAAAGCTCTGTATCGCTATATAAATAAACCTTTACTGGTACTGACTTAGTTATTGGTTTGGTTTATGGTTTAGCATCGTACACAAAATCATACGTACAGACATGCAAACTCCAAATACAAAAAAAAAACAAAGAAAGACAAAGGAAAAAAATAAAAAAATATAAAAAATAAAATAAAATAAATAAAAAAATGTAAACAAGGATGATCAAATGTGTTTACATGCCCGAAAAGGAGTGAGAAGAAGTAAAAAAAAAAACGTATTAAATCCCGCCCCTTCTCCAAAATTAGAAATATTCCCTTTTTCACTTCCTGTTAGTCTTTCATTAGGACTTAACCGAGCAACTTTACACACCTACGTCGTCGTTCACATTTAAATATCGTTCTGATCAACACTGCAAACATCCGATCGTTCCTTTCACACCAACAATAACGATAAGTGTCTCAAAAAGAAGCTTCTTCATTAGTGCGACAAAGTGATTTCTTTAAACATGTTTTTCAACTGTTTTAAACGTGGACGTTCCTCGAGTTCTACATTTAACTTTTTCCACAATCTTCCTCCACAAACAGAAATACAGAAACCTCCTCCTTGTTTTCTCTTATTATTATTATTATTATTAGTGTGGTCTATGTAGATTAACGTCGCTAAAACGAACTGTACAGAATGTTTGTTTAGATGATTGTTCGTGCGAAAAGTTAGAAAACACAGCACTAAACTACGGTCACAGATCTGACCTTTCACCTGTGAGTCAGGAACCACCTGCACCAACGCCCGTCTCACCAATTACCCCCTGAACTGAGATCAATTAACCCCTTTAGCCCCCACCACAGCACATGCATTCTTAATAGGGCCACAAAGCTCAACCATAACCACTGGAATGGGCCCAAATCACCGTAACTAAAGGTTCTGACCTGCAGAGAGGAAACCAGCCGCTCGGGTCTTACAGTCTGCAGGTCAGATCAATAAAAAGGAGAAGATAGATAAGAAAAACTTAAGCTTAAGGTAAAGCTCTGATTAAGCACAAATAGGGCTGTTGGTGCCAGGGGACCATCATAGTTATATCGTGTCCAGTCCATTAACCTGCGCCAAATGAACTGTGCGTTATGGAGGGAGTCTCTTAAAGGCAAAGGCCACGACGCGTCACTGTGAGGTGAGCCGTCCTCGGATCAGTCGATATTTAGCGGGACCCCGATCAAACCGGGGAACAGATACAGGCACAAAAAGAGGACGTTTTAATGGACGGAGGTGAGAACTACCATGTTTTATGAATGGTGCTTTTCTTTGTTTTTTTTACTTTTTTACTTTTAGGGCAGCTTTATATCAAGAAAAGGCTTCACCCATCCACACACTAAAGGAGATAAATGAGAAGTGGCTCAACCAAGGGCACAAGTATTCATCTGTGGGCGTATGAACAAACCAATAGACCTGTCGCAGTAATTACTACATCGACTTATTGCTCAGTGTATGAAAAGTGGAACAATGTACTGCATTTTGAGGCTCAGTATCTTTAGTGTGTGCATTTTCTTTACAATATCGGGGAGATTTTTGCAGTTTTTTATGTAATAAAGGTAAGATTTAAGCTGTAGAGGGTGAAATAAATACATTCTATTGCCAATTATTAGTTCATTCTGCTCTGTATTTGCTGCAGCTCAGGCCGTTTAATGATGCAGACTATTGGAAAATGGTTCACTGGGATTATTTTGCTTTGTGTCAGTGGCATAAAGGAGTTTCAATATTATTGTTTATCGCAATATATCGTTATCGTGACAGGCCAATAATCCAACAAATAAGCAAACGAGCACACGGTTTGAGCTACTTAAATACATAAGTGGTACAGAATTATTGAAAGGTTTTGTTCTTTTATTCCAAATCCTCAAAAACTTGGTACAACTGATTTGGCAGCGATGCACTGCAAAAAAGATTTTCTAGCATAGTTAAACTGACTTGAATGAAGCATTTTTGTACTTAATAAGATGAGATTTTTTTTACTTGTTTCAAGATATTCATCCTGATTTATCTTATCTCGATATTACAACTTATTCTAAGCACTTTTTATATTAACTCAGTCCAGGTTCAGCCTCTTTAACTTCAGTTCTTTTCTCTGGCTCAGATCTGAACCTCACTGTCCTCAGAGTCGTGTTTCTAAGATGTTCGGAAAGTGGAAAATGTGACATTTCAATAAATGCAGCTTCAAATGTATTTGATCAAATGTGTGGATATTGTGTATATGCAAAAGATGGTTTTCTTTAAATAAGGTGTTCATAAAAATCTATTTAAGAAATAATAGCCTAATATAAGACGTGTTATATACTAGAAATAAGCAGTGATAAGCAATATTTACCCAAATATACTCAAAATAAGGTGAAAAATCTTGCCATAAATACTTGAAACTCGTGTTTTCTGCTTAGAACAAGATTCATATTTCGTCTTGTTTTAAGAAAACTTTGGTAAGTGAAAATTTCTTGCTGCACTGGCAGAAAATTTCACTTAAAATGGGGCATTTTTACCTCAAAATTAGTATTTTGTTCTTATTTTTGATAGGCCTTTTTTGCAGGGTCTCCATAACGCCATGGAAACTTCCTGTTTCCATACACTGTATTTTGCTTGACATCCAAAGTCAAACTGAGGTATCCGGTTTCCTTCATGTAAAGCAAAGACAGTGTAAAATCGTGCTGTGAAATCAGATGCTGTCTTCTCCAATCAATGTTTTTCACTCGCCCTATCACAAATGATTATGGAGCTCGTGCCAAAGCCGTGCAAACACAGTCATCAGTGGGTTAGTGAGGCGTGTGCGCCACGGTTCAGCGGCGTCCTGCGAGAGGCACTGGTGAGGGGCACGGAACAGCTGTTTATTGTGGCGCCATTAGTTAGCTTTAATTGTTCCTATCCAGTTTTACGCAGGACATATCGAGTTAATGAGCTCGGATGTGAGGAGAGGAGAATCGCTCGGAGGGGGCAGAGAGAGAGAGGAGAGAGGAGACAGCAGCGAGCCGATATTAGGGCTTAAAAAGGGAGGAGTTAGTGTTGGGGGGTACAGCGATGGAGAGAGAGCAGAAACTGTTAAAATGTGCGTTCAGACCCCAGCATCACCAGTTTGAGCACATACGCCGCAGACTTCGCATCATGAACACCAAACATGAACTACGACGCACTTGCCTCGTTTCGACTCTGAGCTGGGAACCCCGAGTCTCCCCCGGATACCGCTGCTACTTATTGGATATCCCGCGTAACAAGTAGTGCATAAGAAACGCTATTGTAACGGATTTTTCGGAGGGAGAAGACTGTCACAGAGAAACACGGGACTCCCCAAGTGTTTTGCAGCTTATTTGGACATGGGACCGAGCGTGAGCACCGTGGGACCCGGAGCCAGAGGATCCTCCTGAAGGCGGTTTAGAAGAAAGGAGTTTTATGTGAAAGATCCGCCTCTATTGAGTTGGGAGTTTTACGGTTTTACGCACCGGAAAGATGAGTCCCAACCGTGGCTTTATCCTGCTGCTCCTCAACGGCACCGCTTGTCTGGTGAGTGACACGCGTGACAACTTTACGCACACTGTCAGTCTGCATCCATGTTCCTGTCAGTGCACGAGTTTGCGCAAAGTATTAGCGCCAAACGCGAACCTTTTAACTCGTGTGTGCGTAGTTTAAACGTATCGATCGAAACACACTTGGCTATTAAAACTGATAAATGGAGCCAGATACGCAAGTTGCTTTCTGCATTATGAGCGTGGCGCCTTGTTCGTCGTTATCGTCGTCTTTCCGGTGATTTTTTTTCTTCTTTGGACTTCTAATGATGCAAACACGAGCTCCTCTTTGACCCGCGCTACTATCACTATTCCCCCCGGACCCTCGTGTGAAGCGGCGTGCGCAGCGTGTCCATCCCCCTCAGCCCTGCCCGTGTGTAATCCCAGCCCGTCACTGTGATAGCAGAGGTGTAATGATATGGAATAACTTAAAAAATACAGAAAACATGATTTAAATAACCCGACTGCATCTCAATACGCACGTAAAACCCAAACTGGAACATGCAGATGGAGCGGGCGTCAGAAGGCGATTCTGATATTTTTCAGCAAGTAATTTATTTTAGCAATGTATATTAAGTTTTATTTACGAATGTGAGATTAATTGCTTATTTATTCATTAAAACGTCTTTGGAAGCGCAAGGTCATTCTGTCCATTCTGTCCGGGCCAAGATCAACACAATGTTTCCTGTATTTATATCAGCACCCTCACTTTTTAATACCAAATTATTCTCATTATCCCATTAATACTATTTAGTTAATACAATGTATAGGTTGGCTTTGATGAAACAGAACACTGAAGTTAACTTTTGTGCTATATTGTCCATCGGGCTTAACTGGTCACTGTATTTTCCAGGATATTCGTCATTATATAATATATAGTGTCTTGGAAAGGCAGTTCTGAGCGTCTTTATACCGACATGTGAAGGTAGTGAAGCTCTGTATGCATTTTCAAAGTCACAAATTTACTTTGACACCTCACTGTGGTGCCAGACATGATAACATCCAGCACCATATGCAGACTGTGAGTGTGAGTGAAGATAAAATGTAGCTGTAACTGGACTTGATGAGTGCATTAGAACAGAAGAAGAAGAAGAAGTCTAGACCACTTTGACTCCAGGATCTCCCTCAACTCCTACATTTCTCTGCACTGTGCCATCTCCCATATCGCTTTCATCTTGTGCTCATTTGTTAAAAAGCTGCTTTAATGAGAAATCTCAGGATCCACGCGAGGGAAGTGGAAAACATCCTTGTGCTCGGAAACCCTTGGGCTGGTCGCTTTGCCTCATCACAGGAAATGAGAAAGAAAAAAAAACAGTCAGAAATTGCAGCAGTGTTTTTGCACGTCTTTGTAGTTGACCTTGTGCTTTTTGTGTGCTTGGGTAAAACTACAAAATTCAAGGGGAAGTGCACAATGAAGTCTGACAATCAAAGAGCACAAGTCCCATTTTCTAACTTTACTTGAAAGGTTTACACTTTAAACTTTTCTTAAACAAATAAAAATGCCCTTGCAAAGCTACTGTCACCATTACATAGAGAAAAGCACATTCACTCGTTTAAAGAATTACAGAACCAACTCTTCCAGACGTTTCCGAGTCCAATTCTGACACTGCAGTTTGTCTCTACAGTGAAAAACAATGTCTTATTTATGATATTAATGCCTAAAACTGCTGTGAATCAGGTTGACTACGTCTGATACCAAAATTTAAAACTCAATTATATTAAGAAACCTGATAGACCTGATACCTGACACCACATTTCTAATAAAAACTCAGACAGACCACAGAATTTCTATCAGTGCTGGTCGGAGTTTAGTCCAGTTTGAGTCCAAATGTGGGCTCGGTTTGGTCCTGTTCTAGTCCTGGTTTAGTTTTGGTGGTTTAGTGCTGCTTCAGTTTGGTTTAGTCCTGGTTTATTTCCGGGTTTAGTCCCAGTTTAGGCCCTATTAAGTAGCGGTGATTGTGGCTGTGTGAAGATCATTCTAAAACCATTCAGGAAAGGTCCGTTCTTTAGTGTTTTGCTCATATTTTTATGCATTTTTGGAGTCTTGACACCGGCTCTAACGAGTGTTCCACTCTTAATACTAGTTCAAGTGTGGATTAGTATCCGAGTATCACGTTTTTAACCTCCCCGACCGCAGACAGAACTCAAAATCAGCCGCGTTCATTTGAGATTCTCCCCAAAACACCGCTCTCTTTGGATTCACAGTCCGAAACGAGTAGATCTGCAGTACATTCGACACTGAGCCCCACGCAGGCCGAGCGTACAGTGGGATGAGCCCTTCTCACAGACACAGTGCACGGGATAATAGGCTTAGTGCTTGTTCTTTAGCTGCTGGGGCATGTGCCGGCTGCGGGGCTACACCACACTGTACAAAAGGTCTACAGCTAATCATAACGCAATTAATACGAGCCCCATTCTTTCCCCTCCATAGAACAGCATACACGACACCCCATAGCCAGTGATCCCAGCTAATTCATTAAGCTTGTAACACTGATAGATTAGAAAGTAATTAATACATGAGCCCGTTTATGAATATGGAACAGTTAAAATGATATTATAAATGTGGTTTTCTACTGTAATGACCCTGCATAACTTAGACTGGGGTTTTGCTCTCAGGGGAACAACTATAAGAATGGGTAATAATAATAATGGAGCTAAGACTTAACCCAGAACGCCGAGTCTCCTGTTGTTTCAGAGACGGATGATTCGTTTCACATGTTAATTATTCTATGGACAGAATACGAAGTGTCTTTGCTCCATAATTGACTGTGTGAGGAATGAGGTTTATTTTTGGCAGCGTTTCAAGTTGTTTTTCATAAGTGACAAGCGAAAGCCAGATCCATTTGTTTCAATGAAGACTTGTATGTGAATCTGTCAAGAGGAGAGACTTGGGGAAGGCTCCAGGGGTTAACGTTATAGAGACTGATGTGGGTTTTTCCCGTGGCTGATGCCGATACCGATTCTGTGTGATCCAGAGAAAGCAACGGCCGTTAAGCTCTGCTGATGTTTTTGGGTCGATATTTAGCACCGATTTGGGTAATTTTACGTAAATGACCTCATTTCAGTTTAGTACAAACTCATGCACGATGTTGTTTTACTAGAGTCTGGATAAAAGAGGCGTGGAGGCACATTTTCTGCAGTTTCCCCTTTGGACTGAAGTGTTCAGATGAAGCTTTACTCTTTATACAAGTGGAGGCAGGTTATTGACCAAACAACATATGGGCCTGTGCTGCTCATTCATAAGGTCGATTATTCATGTGCTAAAAGGGCAAATATCTGCCTGATATCGGTCGAACTCGAGTCAACTTTAGTGTCAAAGCTGGATGTGACGTGAATCCTGAGCTGGTTTACAACATGTTTATCCTAAAATACTACGAAATAAATAATACTAAGAACAGGCGACTAAAAACGTGCTTCCTCAGTTTAACGAAGCATGAATTTGTTTAAATTTGTGGAACAGAAATTCACCAGGACACACTGTGTGTAGGACGCCACATGGACAAACAGAACATCTGCTGACTTTTTTTTTTTTTTTTTTTTGCAGAAAAGTATTTCACTTTCTGTTTTTAGACGTGAGATTGGTTTTACTGACGAACTAATGTCAGTTAATTACATAATTAGGAAGGAACTCAAACATTAACTTCATTAAGTTCATTTGGACTAAACATGACTTTCTTTAGCACGTTTTTAGACATATGTGCACTTTTTAACTGTAATTTTGCTAAATTGTAAATTAATGTAAAAATGTGTTGTTAAAAATGGTTTTACTGAAAATTATATGATCATTTCTAAAGTGTACACATCTGAACTGTGTATAGCCCATAGAGCACATGTAAAGGACATAGCTAACCCGCTAACCCGCTAACCCGCTGCATTCTAAACAGGAAATGAACACGAGGTGCATTTCTCTCTCCATCGACTTTGGCACCATTTGAAAAAACTGTCACCCCTTTTTCCTCTAACTGCTGCTGTCAGGCTCGTCATTTTTCTTTAAATGTTCGCATTAACCCACTCTACATAAGCCTGTCCATCCGATCCTCCACGCCACCTTTTCCATCACTCTCCGTCTATTTTTAAAGCTTTCATATCGTCCCCAGTTTCATTCATAGTCGGGCTGTTGTGGAGAGGCAGATGAGAGAAAAGCTGTGGCTGAACTGTGAACAAAAGAGGTTCAGTATTAGCCTGAGAGATTTGTTTGAGCTCATTGTCATCAAAGACTCTGCTTTCCTCTCTCCAACAAACACTTTCAGGCCCGTGTCAGGTTGACTGCGAAAACCCCAACTGCTGCACTCCTGAAATTTAGGAGGACTCACTCCGAAATGTGAAAAGACAGCACAAAAGTACAGAGCTCCGGGAAGGACAGTGAACACCGCACGAGCTGCTGCTGACCCCTGTTTAGGTGTAATAAAATCTCCTACGATTGAGTGCGTAGGCTGGACACTCGATTCAAGGAACAATATGTCAAAATAGGTTCAGCTGCTGCGGTGCGATGAACGTAGGCTAAAGGTACAATATGAAATGAAGTTCTAACCATCTGCCACAAATGCTGTGTAAATGACAAGGTATTTAGAATAACAGCAATACTATTTACACGGTTTAATTAGGGATGCACCAATCCAGACTTTTCTGTTCCAATACTTTGGCTTTAAATATCTGCTGATACCCGAGAGAGACACGTGAGTGGTGTAAATATGACCTGAATGTGTTTTCCAAGTGTTATTTAGCATTTAAAGTACTAAAGAAAATATACAAGTTTAACAATAGGAGGTGTTTTTGGACAAAATTGGTCAGTAAATCAATTAAGTCTTATTCTTTCACTTTATCTTAGAAATCAACTTAACTGATATCTTGAAACCGATATCCAACCGATACCAGTAACATGTGCATCCCTCGTTTTGCAGCTTCCGCTTCTGTAGAGCCTGACAAAACACTGGTCAATAGACGGTATTAAAGCAGGAGATTATGTAGTTATGGATAATTATTTGTTACCCAGGCCTGTTTTTAAGAACAATACCGCTGTCCTCCATCTGACATTGCATCTACAACACAGCACGCTGCCAAAAAACACCAGACAATTATCAGTACTAGATGGTAAACAATACTAAAACAAGTATCGACAACAACATTACAGAAACACACACATAAACAGGACAAAACTAGGCAGGAATGGTCCAGTTCTGTTACAGTCTAAATCATTTACGACCGCGTAAAATGAACAAAGCTGCTGATATTCCCTGTTGTAATTGCGTTCTATTGTCAATAAAAATCACTGTGGTGTCAAAAACTGTGATGTAAATGTCCGTATCGTCGCATCCTCCCGTGTGCTCATATCTTATTTATGAAGCCGTGTTGACCCGGCTGTATAGCGTTGACCCTCAGGTGTTAAGGTTCATCAACGCGTCAGAGCGGCTCACAAAACACCAACTGCTTTTTCAAACGTGTTTTTCTGAGAAGCGCTCGACCTCCAGTCTTCTGTGTGGCCCTGAGAGAAAAGTCTACTTCATCCGGCGCTGATTGCTTCAGAGCGGCGCACACTGGCCATCTGAATCAGCCTCCTGCACACCAACGTCTCTCTCTCTATTCAATTTGGCTCTTTGTGTCCAGACATATTCCAAGGTTTCACATTTTACAGTGCGGTATGTGCTGTCTGTCGTCCGAATTAGACGTTATTCTTTGGTCTAATCGAGTTTTCTTTTTACAGCCAAAATAACAGAAGCTGCCCCCGTCTTCTTATTGACATCTTATTGGCAGTTTATTTTTGTAATTTCCTCACAACCTTGAAAAATGACTTGAGGAATTATGCTAAAAAGAGGCTAAAAATATGAAACTTTTCAGCTTCTCTGCACATAATTCTTCCAGCGTTGGAGGTTTACAACACTGAGCGTTTTTATAGCGTTCATTTTGTTTTGACTGTTTTTATGACCCAAAAAGTACATTAGAAAACCTGCGTTGTGAACTCGCCTTCTCTCCACAGATCTGACCAGTGAATGCATTAAATAAAGGTCCTATATATTAGGCGAAATTGACTCCCGTGAGCTTTAAGCCACGTTAGAATGTTGGACCCGCCTCAAAAACATGTGTGACGTAATCTTTTATTGTAAGTCTGTGGTGTTTTAAGCTTGAAGAAAGACTAAATATGCAGGATTTATGTGTTGAACACGTGTGAATGAAACAAAACACGACTCTGGGTGTGTTTTTTGTGATGAGGAAACAACATTATAACATAACATAGATCAGAAAATCAAATGTAATATGGGCCCTTTAAAATAGAAACCGCTGTGATGGACAATATACACACAATATACACAAGTGCCTGTTTAGATATAGAGTGTGGGTAATGGCCTGAACTGTATAATACACTTACAGTTCAGCTGTGGTATGAGCAATTAACATAACTAATAAGCTAACCTAATTGGAACAGTAACTGGCAAGTGCATTTTACCAGCCAATCTCGTTAACTAAGCGAGCACTGGACTGTGAAGGAGAAGTAAACACTCATTTGGATATTGTATGGCTGCATATAGACGGCTAAATACGGCACAGGGCAGTGACCTTTACAGAGGCCTGCGTGAAATATGGAATAAAGTGGGTATTGATGATCAGCGAGGAGCACGTTCGTTTCCATTACCACCCACCTGTTTACAACAGGAGCAGGAGAGAAGTGTTAGAAGTAGGAGAGAAAAAAAGAACTCCATTAAAACATATACTGCCATTATTGTTCTACACCTCTTTCAGCCAGTCCCTTCTACATTCTGTTTCACATCCAAAAGGGACTTGAAACAGACAAGAATGTGGAAAAACCTGTCCAAACTAGAGGTGCATCTCTCCAAAGCGGAAGACGTCTCCTCCTGAAAATTCTCGTCACATTCAGAACAAAATATATCACTTCTTTTCTTCTTTTACCTGAGATAAGTAATAGTTTTTTGATTCGGAGAAAATCCAGGCTGTTTCTCGGTTCTTTCTGTTTGTCCTTTTTTAAGTGAAAGCATCCGGTCCACGCTCCTCTCTGATTGGTTCCTCCGCCCGTCATTCACGCCCTCTGGGATTTAGCCCCTCCTCTTTGCCAAACGTGCGCTTCAGGCTGCTCAGGTCATATTTTAGCCTCTTTGCAAACCTCAGCTCAAGGCTGATTCCTGGACACGAAAATTTGCTTAAAATCTCTCTACTTTAGACCTGCCGCGATAACTCGTTTTGAAGTGATATATTGTTGTAGTAAATATAGCGTAAACGATAACGTTGAAATTCTGAATGTACCGATCTGTAACGAGATCCAAATCTCTTTAATAATATACATATAATAATAATAATGTGATATTATTGTGAGACCTTTGATGATACAATTTCACAATATTTCGTTCATTTTCACATCCCTAATCGATACTGTGGCTTTACGTATCTGCTGACATTCAATATTACCCAATACCACAGTTAATTTATTACAAAATTGATCTAGTTGTATTGTGTAACTGTTATTTATCTTGAAAATACATTATGCAAGTACATTATGGGATGTCCTGGACCTACATCAGTCAGTAAACAGTCTCATCACATCCAGTTAAAGGCCCAGTCCGGATATCCGCTTATGGAAACTATTTAATGTCAGTGACACATGAGCAAGAACAGATTTAACCCACAAAAACTTTTCTAAATCTACAAAATTGTTAACAAAAACAGAAGCTGCGACAAATAATGAAACCCTTTAGTACTCAGTTTGCATCTGGAGTCTTAATTCAGCCTTTTACGGTTTAAATGTTATCATAAAACCAAAAAAAATGTCCCACTAGAGCAAAGGAAATGTACACACAGGGTAAATACTGACCCCGAGCTAGAATGTATTGGACGAGTATCGACGTCAACATCGTAAGTGTCATGATAGGCCTCCTCCACATGAGCCACGTCTTCACCAAATAAAGCCAACAAGCCCCAAGTGTGAGAATATATACAGAACAACTGTAACAGCACTAAAAAGTGAAGTACAAAGCCCCCAGCCTGTGGAAAAGTACTTTATAGATATACAAAACATCGCTGCTTGCAAGGAAAAGAAAACCCAGGGGACTGAAAAACCTTGAAATTTCTGCAGAATCATTGAGTCAAACACTTAACGCTGTTCGTTTAAGAGAGACGTTCATTTGGGTCATTTTGTTTCCCATGTGTCACTGAAACAAACAAAACTCATTGTAAATTTAAGGTTATAAGGTTAAGGTTAGTCTTTATTGTCCCCATAATGACATTTGTCCTGTGCATTTGACCCATCTGTAAAACACTCGGGTCTGAATTCTGTGGTGAGTTTTGCTGTGTGAGATTGCAGATTGTTGACCTAGTTTAGGTAATATCTCTGTAATTATCGGCTCCGTCCACACAAAACTAAAATGGCACAAGGTTTGTCACGTGTCTGTCAGCTGAATTCAACAAAAGTGGAAAGATTTTTATTTTTTCACAATAGTTTCAGATAGGGGTGGGCGATATCTCGATATTTAAAATATATCGAGATATTTTTGAAACTCGATATGAATTCTGACATATCGATATATCGCTATAATGCTTATGTTTACTTCTGGTTTCGCCGCTTCGCTTGTTTTGCCTTCTCTGTGCCGCGCTCGCCTCCGCCTCCTGCTTTTGTCCCCGAGCTCCTCCGCGGAGCCCGGAGCTGGCCGTGGACTAAACCAGGACTAGGACTAAACCAGGACTAAACGCGGCCTCAAAGCCCGGGGCTCGGCCGCGGACTAAACCAGGACTAGCACCAGGGCTCTGCAGTGCGCCCATTTCACTTGCATTTGCGAGCAAATATTTCGTCGTGCGAACGTGGAAAACGAAACAGGCGCCTCTGTGTGAGTGTTTCTGTAGCCACAATAAGGAGCTGCACAGACGTAACATGACGAGTTAAACTTTCTAAATGCACGTTTCCCAGCGCGAGCGCAACCACATGACACCTCCGACCGCGCACGAGCCCAGCGTACGAGCTCCGCGTGTGGCAGATATCACTATACGAACAAACTCCGCTTCAAAACACACCCACGCCCCCTTAACCGAGGAGCGCCCCGCAGCAGGACCTACACCTGTCCCACCCACTCACAGACACCCGCGTGCCGCTGGACAAAGCGAGAGCTTTGGTTTTTGTCTTGGTCTTGTCTCGGACTCGAGCGCATTTGGACTCGGTCTTGTCATGGACTCAAGGTCTGAATACTGAGTGCGGTCATTTTTCATTAAAGCCGCTGCTGTTGCCAATAAACTCATACCAGTATGCGGGAGCGTGCGGGGCTTCTCTCTGCAGCCTGTGCCAAATGCCAAATAAATCCGTTTGTCACAATGTGCGTTTGATTTGGTAAATGTGCAGAGACTAAATACCACTTTAAAACAAGAGAATGTAACTCCAGTTTGGAATTTGAAAATACAGGTTTAAAAATCCTACACACTTTATTCACTTTGAAGCAGTTTTGTGTCAGTGGAAGTTCTCTTTAAGAAGAGGTTCTTAAACTGTGGGTGAGGGTCCAAAAAGGGGTGCAGAGTGTTTCAGTGCAGTACTAAATGAATATTAATCAGATAAAATTAGTTTTTTTGTTTTTGCAGCAGTTTGGGGGGGCTGTATTTTTTCCTGTAAAGATATCGAGATATATATCGTATATCGAGATATAGCAAAATATATCGAGATATATTTTTTGGTCCATATCGCCCAGCCCTAGTTTCAGATAATGGAGCCGTTATTCAGCTGCAAAGAGGTGATTGTCGACAGTGGAAAAAAAAAACTGCCTTAAAGGTGCACTGTGTAACTTTTTGGTAGTGGGTCCGTCACTTTTTTGTTTCTGTGGAAATTTTATTAAACAGATCGATCTCACCTACCTTACATTTTGTTCAGTTACAGGTTTTATTGCCACTCCACAGATCTGACATGTAACTTGACCTGGTTTAGTCTCTATGACGATAGAAAGGTCTGTGAAACTGTGAAACATTCCAAACGAAGCACTAATATCACTTAAAGTCAAAGTATCAATATTGGTATCGGTATCGGAACTGAAAACGCTGGACCTGTGCATCCCTATAGATATTTTTACACAATGCAAACAGACAAATAAAGGTGAAAGGTTCAACATTTGTGGATCAAAAGTTTGATTCTTTCTTTCAAAAACAATATCCCTCCAATAGATTCTTCCCTCCATCTGAATTATGCCATTAAAATCTAGACCAGTTGATATATCGATACTTTGAATTAAAGTATCTGCCAATACCCAGAGACTGAAAATATGACACACACGGTTTATGGTTCATTATGACCTAAATGTGTTTTGCAGCTGTTATTTATCATTTAAAATAACTACAAGTGTGTCAGTAAATCGTCTTATTGCACCAATTTACAGTGAAATCTCATATCAATATCATGAAAAAGTACAATATTTTTTGTCACTTAATACAGAAAGTCAAACCCATGTATTTTATAGCCTCATGACACATAGAGTGAAGCTTCCAAAGCCTTTATTTTTTGGCATTTTGATGATTATGGCTTACAGATAATGTGGAGCTGTTCACATCAAAACCCTAAACTCAGCCTATCGTTTTGCCGTATTACCAGCCTTGCACAACACTACTACACACTTACACACTCTGTATTGCGTTTCAAATGCAAAAGCTAATTCAGTCTGGAGCTCACACTGATATACACCTGAATCTGCCTCAGAGCTCCCGCTGCTTTCTGTGATCCTCGTCCTCTTTCAGGTGACTGACCTTGTCCGCCCAGACCCATCTCTCAGCCTAATGCAATCCCCACCTAATCCTTCACAACAAATAGCTCAAGGCTTGTGTCTCATACAGAAATAATGCATTCAGACACAAAGAAACAGCTCAACAGTACCTCACAACACTCATTTATATTGTGTTGTTTTTTTTTGCTGTTACAATCTGCAGATCGTAAGCTGACAATCTCTCCACCTCTGGTTCTCTTGCCGCTCACTCAGATCTCAATTTCATCTGTCACAGAAGTGGCCATTAAATCGTCTTTGTAGACAGCTGACAGACATATTTGTATTACTGGATTTGTACATATTTTCATTTTTCTCGTACATATACATTTAGAATTATGCCTTATTTGACTCTCGTTATTTTTGCTACTTATTTTGAATTAATGTCCTATACTAATATTGCTGCTCTTTGTCATTATAATGGAATGAAATTGTTTAAGAGAAGAGTAGTAACTTATTAGAATAGTCATTGATAATGTAATTTCAGCCCCATATCTTTTGGATCCACCCTGTTTAAGCATGTTGGGCTTTGGAGATGTAGACAGACTCATAATGCAGGATTACTCAGTCATAATCTCGTGTGAATGAAATAAAACACAATTCCAGGTATGTTTTTGGTGCGGTAACAACATTATAACATATCTTAAAGCTCACAAGAGTCAATTTTACGTAGTATAGAACCGTTATTACAAAAAAGGATAAGAAACTTGCAATGTATATCAGGGCAGAAGGTGACATTTCTGTACTTCACACCTCATTCTCAGCTCTTTTGACACTTAACCAAGACATTTCCAGGCCTCTTTGACATTAAATAAAATCAGATGATCATTTTCAGAATAAAAATACATATCATATTCAGAAAATATTGACAAAGCTTTCATCCGGCCCGGCTGGTTGGGCTGTAATCACAGAGGGGCCGTTGAGAGCGCTTTATGTTGCTGTGACATCTGTCCTTTTACTGTTCCCCAGAGAGGGCGCCATAACACAGGGCCCATTAGCATCACTGTGGCATTAGGGCCAATGGCATCTATAACACAATCAGATTAGCATTAAGTGCCTGGATCAAAACAGCTACAGTTACAGAGTCAAATCCAAGTGTTTACAGGGTTTATGTGGCCTCCAGAAACTGCCCCAGATACACAAGCAGCTTTAGTTATAGTAGGAGAAGTAACTGTAGTAGTAACTGTAGTGGTAGCAGTAGTAGTAGTAGTAGTAGTAATAGTAGTAGTAGCAGTAGTAGTAGCAGTAGTAGTAGCAGTAGTAGTAGCAGTAGTAGTAGCAGTAGTAGCAGTAGTAGTAGTAGTAGTAGTAGTAGTAGTAGCAGGTTAGTAGTAGTTTTTTTTTTTTTTTTTTTTTTTAGCAGCAGCAGTAGCAGTAGTAGCAGCGGTAGTAGTAAATACAGATCAACAATAGTAGTTAGCATAAGATATATTGTTGTGCAGTAGTAGCAGTGCAGTAGTCAGTAGTTAGCAGTAGTGTATTGTTACGCGAGAAATAGTAGTTGTAGTTGTTGTTGTCATTGTTGGAAAGAAAGATTGTTGCTATATAGTCAGTAGTAGTTAGCATTGTAGCTTGGTACTGTTGCCAGCAGTAGTAGCTAGTTGTTGTTGTTACATAAGTAGTTAGCAGCAAGTATGTAGTAGTCAGTAGAAAGAAAAGCAGTAGTTAGCAGTAGCAATATATATAGCGCTAACCAGTAGTAGTAGCATTAGGCAGTATGCATTGTTATTATTATATATTGGCTGAGTTGTTTTGTTGCCGAACCAAGACAACTGGTTAAGCAACCTGTTACAACTGTTATTGGTTGTCCATTATTATTGTTGTTGCTGTTGCCAAAGAGTGACTAGCTATACACCGAGTTGCTTGGGTTTGCAATGAGTTACGTTGTTGTTGTTATTTAAGAAGCGTTGGTGCAAGGTTAAGACACATATATATTTTGTTGCATATGAGCAGCGAGCTGTTGTCATTGCTTTGTTTTATATTGTTATTAGCAGTATGTTGCTGCTTGTTGTTGTTGTTGTTATTATTGAAGAAAGTATGCTCGCTATGTTATTGCTGTCAAGAGCTGGCTGAACACCGAGAGTTGTTATTGTTATTAGTTATGCTTGTTGCTTTGGCTCGATTTGTTTCAATAAGGCATATTATTATGTTACATATATTGGTTGCTTAACTAGGAAAGTTGTTGTTTTCATAAGCATATATTGTTGTTATTATTACATGTTGTTGCTGTTGTTGTCATTGTTGAGTTATTATTATTATTACTGTGGTGTTGTTGTTAACGATATTTGGTTATTGCATACAATTATATTGTTGAAAGAGCCATTGATGATTGTTTTTAAGAAAGAAAGGAGCCAAGAGCGAGAAAGAGAGAAAGAGCATAAGAGTAGCGATTACCGTTATTGTTATTGTTGTTGTTGGGTTGTCATTGTTTGGCTATTGTTGTTATTGTTTTGAGTACGGCTATTAACCTAAAGACCTCGCTTAGTTAGTTAGCTGCTGGGTTGGGTTGTTTGTTGTTGCCACCATTGCTCGCTTGTTAGTTTGGCTAGCTTGCTGTTGTTTTGCCAGCTATTAATATTGTCAAGCCCATACTTGTTGTTGTTACATTTGTTATTACAAGGTTGTTAATCATTGTCGTCATTGTTGTATATTTTTAAGAGCATAAATTATATTGTTGAGCATTATATTGTCATTGAGCACGTTGTTGTTGCTTGTTTTTAAGAAAGAGATTGTTAAGATACAGCGAAAGAGTTACAGCCAAGCATATATTGCTTGTTGTTGAACAGAGAAGAAAGTTATGTTGAAAGAATTACATGAGTGCCATACCGTGTTGTTGTACAGTTATATATATTGTTTAATCCCAGGATTAATATGTTAAAGAAAGAGTTATCATTGTTGGTTGTCATAAGAGTTAATTATATTAACTTGTCAGCTGCTTGTTATTGCTTACAAATTGTTGTCACCATTGTTATTAGCATATTATTGGTTACGGTTGTCGCTTGCTGTTGTTGTTGTCATTGTTGTTGTTAAGCCGCTGGTTGTTTTTAAGCTAAAGATACAGTTTGCGCTGTTATGTTATGCTATTGCTTTTGTTGTTATTGTCATTGCTGGTTGTTTATTGCGTTGTTGTTATTCAAGAAAGTATAGATTTAACGAAGAAAACGCTGGTTGCTTCGTCATTGTTGTTATGCTGCTTGTTGTTGGTTTATTATATTCATTGTTGTTGTGTGGACCGCTTGTTGAGTTGTTTTTAAAAGCATTCATTGACATACTATTGTTGAACGCGGTTGTATATTATGAACTGATTGGTTGAGATCTAAGTATATTTGATCATACGGACTGTTAGTTGTCATTGTTGTTGGTTTTCGTTGTTGTTATTGCTTATCTATTAGTTGAGGTTAGAAAGTTATTAAGAGCATGATTATTGTTGCTTGTTATTATGAGAGCATTAATTTCGTCAATTATATTCGTTGTTGTTATTGTTCATTGTTATTATATATTGAGCATTGATTACATTATGTTATTACATTATTATTGTTGTTATTGTTATTTGTTGTTATTATTATTTGTTTGGTTGGTTCAGTTGTTAGCATTCGCTTGTTGTTATACTGTTGTTGAGCTTGTTTGTTGTTGAATTGTTGTTATTGTTGTATTGTCGCTGTTGTTATTGTTATTGCGTGCTGATATTAGTTGGTTATTATTTATATTGTTGTTGTTATTATTGTTGTATTAGTCAGTTGTTATATTAATTGTTGGTTGTTGTTGGTTATTGTTGTTATTATTGGTCAGTTATTGTTGTTTGGTTACTGGTTGTCATTATTAGCATCAAATTGTCATTATTATTATTGTTGTTGTTGTTAGTTGTTGGTTGTTGTTAATGTACTATATTGGTTGTTGTTTGTTATAGTCAGGTTGTAAGGTAGTAGTTGTTGTAGTGTTGTTATTATATTATTGGTTACATATTAAGTACTGTCGTAGTTGGTAGTAGTTTGTTAGCAGTATATTTGTTTGGTTATAAGTAGGTTATTATTATATCAGTAGTATACAGTATTAGTAGTGGTATATATATTTTAGCGAGTATATACTACAAAGTAGTAGTATTACATCAAGACCAAGTAGACTAGTACGCTGCAGTTGGTTATCATTGAGACCGCAGGTTTGTCAAGTAGCGCAGTAGTAGCAATAGTAGTAGTGCAGTAGTAGCAGGTATTAGTAGCAGTAGCAGTAGTAGTATTAGTAGTAGTAGCAGTAGGTAGTATTAGTAGTAGTAGAAGTAGTAGCAGTAGTATTAGTAGCAGCAGTAGCAGTAGTAGTAGCAGTAGTAGTATTAGTAGCAGTAGCAGTAGTAGCAGCAGTAGTAGCAGTAGTAGTATTAGTAGCAGTAGTAGCAGTAGAAGTAGCAGTAGTAGTAGTAGGTAACTATAGTAGTAACTGTAGTAGTAGTGGGTAGTAGTAGTAATAACTAGTAGCAGTAACTGTAGTAGTAGTGGTAGTAGTGGTAGTAGTAGTAGTAGCAACTATAGTAGTAACTGTTGTAGTAGTAGTAGTAGTAGTAGTATGGTAGGTAGTAGTAGTAGCAGTAGTAGTGGTAGTAGTAGTAGTAACCATAGTAGTAACTGTAGTAGTAGTGGTAGTAGTAGTAGTAACTATAGTAGTAACTGTTGTAGTAGTAGTAGTAGTAGTAGTAGTAGTAGTGGTAGTAGTAGCAGTAGTAGTAAAAGTAGTTGTTGTATTAGTAGTAGTAGTAACTGTAGTAGTAGTGGCAGTAGTAGTAGCAACTATAGTAGCAGCAACTACAGTAGTAGTAGTAGTAGTAGTGGTAGTAGTAGTAGTAGTAATAGTAGTAGGTAGTAATAGTAGTAGTAGTAACTGTAGCAGTAGTGGTAGTAGTAGTAGTAGTGGTAGTAGTAGTAGTAGTAACTATAGTAGTAACTGTAGTAGTAGTAGTAGTAGTAGTAACTATAGTAATAACTATAGTAATAACTGTAGTAGTAGTGCAGTAGCAGCAGGAGTAGCAGTGGTAGCAGTAGTAGTAGTAGCAACAGTAGTAGGCAGTTAAGTAGCAGTAGTAGTAGCACCAGTAGACAGTGGCAGCAGCATTAGCAGCAGCAGTAGCAGCAGCAGCAGCAGCAGCAGGTTTAGCTAGCCAGCAGCAGCAGCAGCAGCAGCAGCAGTAGCAGCAGCAGGAAGTACAACAGCAGCAGCAGTAGCAGGTGCAGCAACAGTAGCAGCAGCAGTAGCAGCAACCAGCAGCAGCAAAGCGCCAGCAGCAGTAGCAGCAGCAGCAACAGCAGCAGCAGCAGCAGCAATTGCTGGGGCTTAGGTGCAGCAGTAGCAGTAGCAGCAGCAGCAGCAGCAGCAGCAGTAGCAGCAGCAGTGGTGCAGCAGCAGCAGCAGTTGCTAGCTTAGCAGTGTGAGTAGCAGCAGCAGCAGTCAGCGTTACAGTAGCAGTAGCAGCAGCAGCAACAGTAGCAGCAGCTGCCAGCAGCTGGCAGTAGCAGCAGCAGCCGCAGCAGTAGCAGCAGCAGCAGCAGCAGCAGTAGCAGTACAGTGTTGCAGTTATAGCAGCAAGAATAGCAAATTGCAGCAGTTAGCAGCAGCAGCAGCAGTGCAGCAGCAGTAGCAGCATAGCAGCAGCAGCAGCAGCAGCAGCAGTAATGCAGCAGCAGTGAAGCAGCAGCAGCAGTGCCGCAGCAGTAGCCGTGCAGCAGCAGTAGCAGTAGCAGCAGTAGTAGTAGTAGTAGTAGTAGTAGTAGTCGTAGTAGTAGCAGCAGTAGCAGTAGTAGCAGTAGTAGTCGTAGTAGTAGCAGCAGTAGCAGTAGTAGTAGTAGTAGTAGTAGTAGTAGTAGTAGTAGTAGTAGTAGTAGTAGTAGTAGCAGCAGTAGCAGTAAGCAGTAGTAGTAGTAGTAGTAGTAGTAGTAGTAGTAGCAGCAGT
Source organism: Odontamblyopus rebecca (assembly GCA_030686955.1). Taxonomy (NCBI): domain Eukaryota; kingdom Metazoa; phylum Chordata; class Actinopteri; order Gobiiformes; family Gobiidae; genus Odontamblyopus; species Odontamblyopus rebecca. Next base: position 37,292,518 of record CM060667.1, on the reverse strand, counting down.
AGCAGTAGTAGTAGTAGTAGTAGTAGCAGCAGTAGCAGTAGCAGTAGTAGTAGTAGTAGTAGTAGTGATGGCCGACAGCTGCTAATAGGAAATAATACTTTTATACAGTAACATTTCCTTTATTTTCAGTTCGTTTAAAGTAATTGAAAATAAAGGAAATGCTCCTGTTTCCTGATGAACAAGTTAAGTTTTCTGCGCTCAAATATAAAAATATCTTTAGTTCCTGTTTCATGAGGTTCACAACATCAATTTTCACCATCAAGTATTTTCATTTTCTCACTAAATTTAAGAAAACAATGTCACGAGAGATTAAAGACGAGAAGATTAAAGACACTGACTTTTGTAAAACTGTACTAAAAATATAAGACAGTTGACCGTGAAAAACACAGAAATATGTGTCAATTAAGAAAAGTACCGGAAAATGGGGTTAATTAGCATACAGCAGTACTAATTATTCTGTCTACAAAAGTTATTTCGTTGATGTTTTAAGACAGCAGTCTAAACAGAGCTCCCTGTGAGCCCTTTAAAGTATCTTCGGAGCAGCGTAATTGCCAAAAAAACTATTAACATGTGCATTTATAATAGAAGTGAACCCTCGTGCCTTTCGTTTTCCTCTTAAAGTAGCAGTCAGAAGACCACGGGGAAGGCTCAAATCGGCTCTCAGGCTTTGTTATTTTACTATTTTATTTTCTCTCGACTCTTTTGTGCACTCGCTGACAACAATCCAATTTGGAAAAATATTTTCTGAAACACCAATTTCACTTCACCAAATTATGAGTTAAAACACACCAAGGTCAGTTCTTCAAAGGGTCCTCATGTCCGGGCGCACTGTGCTGCTGGAGCAGAAGAGGAAAACTGTCCCAGATTTCCAATTCTAACGACTCAAGATGAGGCTGCTTCTTACAGTCTGAAAGTCAAGGATGTCACTACTTTTTTCCTTGAAGTATACGACGATTTGTTTTTAAAAAGAAGGTTAAAGTCGTCATCAAAGTTGGAATGAATGAAATTAATTGACCAGACAAGCCAGAGGTTCAATCACAGCTTTGATTGTAGTGTCCCATTGTGGGCGACATCTTCCCCAAACATGTTTTAAGTGAGTGATCTGACTGGCAAGTGGTCGACAGCCATGTACTAGTATGTGTTATAATGTACTAGTATGTGTTAGCATGTACTAGTATGTGTTAGCATGTACTAGTATGTGTTAGCATGTACTAGTATGTGTTAGCATGTACTAGTATGTGTTAGCATGTACTAGTATGTGTTAGCATGTACTAGTATGTGTTAGCATGTACTAGTATGTGTTATAATGTACTAGTATGTGTTAGCATGTACTAGTATGTGTTAGCATGTACTAGTATGTGTTATAATGTACTAGTATGTGTTATCATGTACCAGTATGTGTTATAATGTACTAGTATGTGTTATAATGTACTAGTATGTGTTAGCATGTACTAGTATGTGTTATCATGTACTAGTATGTGTTAGCATGTACTAGTATGTGTTATCATGTACTAGTATGTGTTATCATGTACTAGTATGTGTTATCATGTACTAGTATGTGTTAGCATGTACTAGTATGTGTTATCATGTACTAGTATGTGTTAGCATGTACTAGTATGTGTTAGCATGTACTAGTATGTGTTATCATGTACTAGTATGTGTTAGCATGTACTAGTATGTGTTAGCATGTACTAGTATGTGTTATCATGTACTAGTATGTGTTAGCATGTACTAGTATGTGTTATCATGTACTAGTATGTGTTAGCATGTACTAGTATGTGTTAGCATGTACTAGTATTTGTTAGCATGTACTAGTATGTGTTAGCATGTACTAGTATGTGTTATCATGTACTAGTATGTGTTAGCATGTAATAGTATGTGTTATCATGTACTACTTATCATGTACTAGTATGTGTTAGGATGTACTAATATGTGTTATCATGTACTAGTATGTGTTATCATGTACTACTTATCATGTACTAGTATGTGTTAGCATGTACTAGTATGTGTTATAATGTACTAGTATGTGTTATCATGTACTAGTATGTGTTAGCATGTACTAGTATGTGTTATCATGTACTAGTATGTGTTAGCATGTACTAGTATGTGTTAGCATGTACTAGTATGTGTTAGCATGTACTAGTTGTGTTAGCATGTACTAGTATGTGTTATCATGTACTAGTATGTGTTATCATGTACTAGTATGTGTTAGCATGTACTAGTATGTGTTAGCATGTACTAGTATGTGTTATCATGTACTAGTATGTGTTAGCATGTACTAGTATGTGTTATCATGTACTAGTATGTGTTAGCATGTACTAGTATGTGTTATCAGTGCAGTACTGTCCAGTAATTACTGTACTGACTTACACTGTGGTCACATGGTCACATTTTTATAGCGCTTTTCTACTTTTCAAGGCTCAAAGTGCTTTACAACGAGGAACCACTCACCCACTCACACACCCATTCACACACACATTCACACACCCATTCACACACACTCACACACCCATTCACACACACATTCACACACACATTCACACACCAGTGTACGCAGACACTGGGGGCGAGGTGGGTTAAGTGTCTTGCCCAAGGACACAACGACACAGCAGTGACCTGTGGGTCAGTGGATCTGCTGCTCACCAGTGATGTTTATGTCGAGAGCGAGATTCAAACCGCCAACCTTCAGATCAGCGACAAATGCTCTTTACAACTGCGCTGCTGTGGCACATTCGATGCCTAATAGACACGGATGCACTGATGCTGATACTGGTGTTGAAGATCATTGCACATACTGAAAAACTAACTAGATTCCATAATATCGGTCGCAAAATACGGTGACTGAGCCTTTAACTGGATGTAAAAAGGCTGAGTCTCATAATGTTTGAGCTTTTAGGGTTACGGTTAGGGTTGGGTTGGGGTCCGTCACCTGCTTGTTTCTTTCAGTCCTACAAAGCAGTTCCGTTACCGTTATCATGCTTGGTTTATTTTAGGATAAATAAAAGCTGCATCAAACAGTTGGATCTGTTGGGTAATGAGTTGTGGATTGGATTGACGTTAACTGTGTTTTAAGCAAAGTGCCGTTTTCTATCCTTACGCTGGTATTGGTTAATATTGGATATCGGCAGATACTTAAAGTCAAAGTATCGGTATCGGTGTTGGAACTGAAAAAGCTGGATCGGTGCGTCCCTATAGATAGAACAATATTTTTAGTGTACTGTTGTCTTTGTATTATCAGGAACATTTTACTACATGGTCAAATTTGTATTTCATTATAGACACAAACTAATTACTGAAGTGTTTCATTCAGCTGTGTATTACAGTTCATGTTTTTCACTGTGTTGTACATTTGAGGTTATATTTCTTTATTTGTAATTATGTTAGTGTCATAAAGTAATGTCAATATTACAATTAGGGCTCTGCAATATGGGAAAAAATGAATCAATGATTTTCTTCAGTCTTTCTAAAAACAGAATTAAAATGGCTCTTAGCCCTGATTTCATGAACAGAAACAGCACAGACAAAACAATCAAATATCTTCCTCCATTGTCTGAACTAGTGACGGGCAGAATTAGTCCATTAATCGATAATTGATCATTAAGAATTTCATCGATCAGGTTCATTTTAATGGACAAACTGAATGTCGGTGTCTGTGTAACGGAGCCTGAGGAGTCGAGGTCTGAGCACAAACTCTGGAGCCTCACAGTCCCACGTCTCGGCTCTGGCTCCTTGGAGATCCCTATATTCCTCAGAGTGCGTTTCCCTGCACATCAGTGTCCCGGGTATGATCGGGTTTTTGAGTGTCCCGGTTTCACATGTTTACGCAGCATCTGCAACGCGACATACGCACAGAACAGACTCAGCATCAGCAGAACATCCTCTGTCACAGAGAGAACACTCATATTCACTGAGTCACAGAGAGAACACTCATATTCACTGAGTCACAGAGAGAACACTCATATTCACTGAGTCACAGAGAGAACACTCATATTCACTGAGTCACAGAGAGAACACTCATATTCACTGAGTCACAGAGAGAACACTCATATTCACTGAGTCACAGAGAGAACACTCATATTCACTGAGTCACAGAGAGAACACTCATATTCACTGAGTCACAGAGAGAACCCTTTAGAGAGTCCTTTAGTCCCACAGAAGCTGAAGCAGCAGCACAAGGAAAGAGCTGCTTTTTTCAGCTCTTACAGTTTATGCAAATGAGTCATGAGGTTTTAAATTTAGTTTCTTCAGTCCGACAGAAGCTGAAGCATGATGATGGTTAATGATTACTCGAAAACCGATCGTTAATTTTCCCGACGATCGATTAAGAAAATGTAATCGAAGCCCGTCCCTCGTCTGAACTAAAAAAACAAGTGTATCATTGATGTTTGGTCCATTCAGAATGATGATCTTTCACAGCCCTAATTACAATATGTTCTTAAAGACGTGTGGTCCTGCCTGGTGTAGCTCTGGCTCAGCTCTGGCTCACTCGTTTCCTGCTCTCGGTGTAAAACAGCTCGTGTTAAAACCCCGTAGTTCCTCCCCCCTCCTCTGCCCTCCCCCTGCCCCGCTGACTGAGGACCCCTATGGAGAGCAGCCTCCCTGTGCGCCAGCCGCATCCCCGCTCTGACATGTGGACAGACAGAGACCGAGAGCGAGACAAAAAAAGAGAGAAAAAAGCCAGATTGGGAGGAAGAGAGACGGAGAGACGGGAGGAGAATGCGTGACGGGCCTTCACACTGCGGCGCTGGAGCCGACGACAACTCCAAACCCACAGATCTGCTCCCAGAGACGGGCTGAGGAAGGGCGGAGCGTTTACAGTCTCTGTGGCCTCCTCACATCATAACACAGGACTAAAACTCGCTGCACAAAAATCTCCCTATGTGACCTTTCCTTCCTGAAACTTTAAAAGGTGCACTGTGTAACTTTTTGGTGGTGCAGCTGCTTGTTTCTGCGGATATAAAATGAAGAGAGTTTTTTTCAGCTGCGCTCGGATCAAATGACCGGAACTAGATCTAGATCTCGTTCATCTGTAAATTCCGATCTGACCGTCGCCCTTAAACGCAGCACAGTGGGACGATGGGACGATCCTCTGTCTCATTTACTGCAGCAAAAAAAAAGTGGAACTCGCGACCGGCTGAGCTTAAAACACGTCCCGACTCCTGCACTTTCAGCGGCGACTGAGCAAACAGACACGTCCACGTGAACTTCAACATGAACGTCTGTCACATAAGCTGAGGCTGGACTTTTGTATAGTATAATTGTACAGTTTGATTCTTTAATCCACAGTAAACGTTGGTGCAGTGGGGTTTGTGTGGCCTGAAGTGGGACAAATATTTATGATAATGGGAATTTAACTTATCAGAAGGGTCTTATTACTGACACAGTGTTTATTGTCTGTAGTTTTTATCTGCGAATGATGTTAATGAAATAATACGTGAAATTTTATATGAGGGTTTGATGATGAATTGATTGTTTTTTTCTTTTTTACGGGAAATAATGATAACGAATGACTATTTATGTAGTTTTAATAAGATTCAATACAGACGAGTTTATCGTTGTGTAAATTTGATTGTTATTTCTGTGTATTGATGAAATGATAATTGTAAATGTTTAAGGACGACAGATGCGGCTCTGATCTGGTGCAGACGTTTTTGCCTTGGCCTCATGTTTAACTGTGCACTGTCCTTTAAATAAATGAATAATAATAATAAAAAAATATGCCATCGCTCTGGCCATTGTTCCACAGCTCTCCTTTACATTTATTCTGTTGCCAGTGTTTTTTTTAGCTCCAAAATATCTAATAAAAGACATTCTGACTCTGAACGGGGTCGTCTCTCCACAGATCTGACCTGTAACTTGGTCTGCTTTGGTTTCTTTGATGATAAAATAATCTTTAATCCCATTTAATCCCAAACTGTGAAGCGTTCCACACAAAGCAATAACATCTCCATGGACCAAAAGGATTTGCTGGACCCTCCACCAGAAAAGCTACACAATGCACCTTTAATATTACTATTTTTTTTTCAACTTTCATTTAAAATACTTGAATCCAAACACAGTCTCTCCATAATTGGCTGTTGGATCAGCACATATGGCGGCTCATTTCTAAGTAGTACTAAAGACTAGAGCTACTCATTTGGGAAATAAAGAATACGGAAAAAATACATTATATATGAACCGTTCCTGAGCGACTGAAAATGCTTTAAGTAGCGTAAGACCGGCTCACTCAGAGTAGACAAACTACTCATTTCTGCGGAAAATTACACTGTCTAAAAGCGGTTTTGTTTTAATTAAAAATGTGCTTTCTTAGTATCAGAATCATTATAACAAGACGAGTAACCTTGGCACCAACATAATTAATCTGATCTCCATTGTGATAAAAATGTCTCTTGTTCCAAATCTAAAAATGACAAATCGCAGTGTTAATTGTCGTCGTAACAACTTGTCCCCGTTTTCCTCGCGGGTTTGGCAAACTACTGAAAATCAAACGCTAAATCGATACTAAAACTAGTGTCAGAATGAGATATTTCTGAGTATTGATGATGAAGTATTGATACCAAGAAGAAATCATGTTCACAGGACAGAAATGAACCTTTATTAAGCTTCAGAACGATCCTCAGCTGCACCAGAACTAATATAAGAGCACAGAGTAAAACAGATAAGGCCACATGATAATAAAAAGAAAAAGTACTATGACATTTTGTTTGGGGGTCTGACACCTGTCGTTGCTCTGCCTGGAATGTTCCACAGTATGACTTTAAACAGCTCTACCGTACATTTATTTCAACTACAGGTGGTTTTATCGCTCAAAAATACCCAGAAAAACACGCTCTGTGACTATGAGCGGGGTTGCCTCACTCTCAGAAATGTTACACAATGCACCTTTAATGCTGAAAATCACATTATTTTGGCTAAATAAGAAAGTGCTTTTTAAAAAACTATTATTATTATTATTATTATCATCGTGGTATCGGAATCGTATTGAGCATCAGGTGTATTTCTTGTATGAAAAGTCGAGTTTGAAATGTTTGCATCGTGACCGCACCATTTCCTTGTAATACTTGGTTTCGTAGTGTTTATTTTGCTCATAAGGAGACGGCATTTGACCCATATTTCAGTCAGTACCACTGGGGTAACCCGTCAGGAGAAGCAGACGCCACTAATGCAGCGTCAGGGGCCTTTCTCTGAAACAGGACGTTGATTAGTAGATGAGTAGTTAGCCTTAATTTGTATATTTTGCACCAATAACTCCATAATCTACTGAGATCAATTGAGAATGACAATAAATTGTGTTTGCTGAAAATTGTCCATTGGCCTCACTTAGTCCCTGAGCCACAGTTTGGGCAAATCCATTTTTATCATATTGTTTTAGCTGTGTTTACGTTTGTGGCTCAGAATGATAATAAAGCACCAACAAATGATTTTCAGCCTTGAGTGAAACAAGTGGGTGGAATTCCCAGGGGAACTCTACAGAGATGTGCTTCACTTTCACACATAAGAGGAAGAGCTGCAGAGTGCGGAGAGGATAGAACTACAGTAGAATATTGTGATAGTGCAAAGTGGATGTTTGGGGCTAACGCCAACGGAAGTGTCAAATGTGAGTGACAACTTGATTTCTGTCAGGCCGAAACAATATTAGAAAAAGTGATGTGGGACTGAGGGATGCTGGTTTATTTGAGGAGGGAACGGCGGCCTGTCAGTGTAGTTTTTCACCAAGGAAAGTCAGAACCCTCTCGATAGCGGTGGTCAACAGCGAGGTCAATGCCGAGAGAGTGCAGCCACTTCTCCAATGCTTAAAGGTGCATGAAAAAAACAAACTCTGCCTGGAATGTTCCACAGTATGACATTAACCCTCCGAAGTCCTACGGTATCGTACACGATACTGAGGAATATGTTTCTATAACCGCAGAACTTTCTAACGGTAAAAGACAGAAACGTCCTTTTCCCCTCTGAAAGTGCAGACATAGAGGTTTCCATACATTTCTGCGGCTTTATCCTACGTCACACTCACGCTGTGTGATGACGTGAGCAAAACGAGTGTCCAATAGGAACTTTGTTTTCCCCAAACTCATGCGCTCCGTCCATTTTGATCGAGCCAAACTTTGCCAAAGAGTGAAGTGAGTCAAGATGGTCGACTCCTCTGACTGTGTGTGTTTATAACGAGGGAAAAAGTCGCTCTAAGTGGAGTTAATTCTCACACACATGGAAAATGACACATCTTGGTGTGTGTAATTGTGCATCTCTTTCTATTTTTATTTAAAGGTTTATTTCAGTCCAAATGAACAAATCCAAATGTAATAAACACCTGGAAATGCAGAAGTGCTGTGGCTCTGGCCCTGGACCTGACAGGAGCTGTTTCCAGGACTGGACCAGGAAAGTCATGGAGCCACTGCACTTTTTTTGTTTTTAGGGCAATAAGGAGATTTTTTATTTACTTACAGACTTGAGATTTTGCATTTTTGTAGCTAAGGCCCTAAATTAAGCATTTTTTATGTCCAAAAAGTTGTTTCTACATGTTTGCTGTGTGTTTTGTATAAAATGGTGAATTTTATTTTCTGGGTTTTTTTTTTCATCTCTATTTCTGGTCCTGTAGCTTTTATCACAGCCTCATGACACAACTACAGCAGCAGATTGTGAAATAACAGGTTGGACTGAACAAAAGGAGGTAGAACACTTCATTAGGGGTAAAAGGGGCAGTTTTAAAAGCAAAATTAAGAAAAAAATCCAAGCGAGGAGAAATGTACTAAAATTGCCCTCAGGTCTTCAGGGGTTAAACATTTCTACTTTACATGTGTTAAATAACAGGTGGTTTTATAATTCAGAGATACATTGAAAAGCAGGAATTCACCGTGAAACATTCCAGACGAAGCAAAAACTCCTCCTTGCATTTGACGGACCCTCCACCAGAAAAAGTTACACAGTGCACCTTTAACGACGACGTGAGTCACCAGATTATCCAATCAGAGGCCAGCACAGTCCGGCTGTATCTAAACTAATACGGCTGCTTATGAGGAAAAAAGAAAAGGAAAAATATCACAGGAGGAAGGAAAAATGTTGACGAAACGTTGATATATCGTGATACTAATTACTGTAATATCCTCTTCCTGCTCACACGTGTGTGTAGATGTAAATATGACGCTTGACGTGAATAATTTTTGAGACAGAACTATTTTTATCTTTTATCTTATTGTATTTATCTGATCTTATTTTTGAAAACTTGATTCTAACGACATGTTCTCGGTCAGTTGCTTCTGTAACGAAGAAAATTTCCCCTCGGAGATGAATAAAAGTGATTCTGATTCTGATAAATTTAGTGATACAATATCTTCATTACTGGCTGGTGTATTTATATATCGAGTATTTTTTGCGTTTTATAGCATTTTTTGTTGTGACCGCATGAGAATTTTCTTGCCAAATTAGTGGAAGGAAACTTGTTTATGCATCACAGTTCATTCATGTTCATTGTTTAAAATAGATTTCACATTAACTTTGCACAAGGAGTGAGTTTAACAAAGAAATATTGTTGTTAAAATGCATTTGATTCTTGAAAAAACAGCAGTAGATCATTCAGTGTGATGCACAGTATATGGTATCGTATTGTGAGCCATGTATCGTATCAAATCACGAGGGACGCTGCGATTCCAGCCCCACAGTGAAGGATTAAACTCGTTAATCTGAGGTGAGGGGAATTAGCTTTTGTTGTACATGTTGGCCGACCAATGAGCTCCTTTGTTTCACATCCGAACACACTCAAAAATCCATCACTCTGGACGTGGAAACGGCCACAGGGCAAATCGTACGTACAATTCAGAGAAAAAGCCTGTTTATGTTCTGAAATCTCTCGTAGTGTAACATTGTTCTGGCTGAATGAGTGACCGCGCTCTCTGTGTGGTGACGCTACACTGGTTTAGCAGGTCAGAGCCTGGCGCATGTCCAGCCGGGGCCTCCCAGGATCCTTACAAGGGTTTCCAATTAGACCCCCGCACCACCGCAGGGATCACCGCACGAAGCCGAGCTTGAAAAGACGCCATTTGAATTACAGTGGCAGGATAATAGGGACGTGTTTTGCAGACTGTTGTGAAACTTGAGTTGAGGATGTCATCTGGGAACATAATGTGGCAGTGCAATAATAGTATTCATTGTTTTGTTTAGAAGGAAATGCTTCAAGAACTGTTCTGTCAGTGTTTAGCAAATCAATAGTTATTAAATAAGAACATTCCTCATCCTCTTTTGTGCTGCCAAATGTAAGAAAATACTGTGGAAAAGCTCTGATCTGTTGGTACAGTGGTGTTAAAAAGACTTACTGTAGCTTTCATCACCCATTAACAGCGCTTCAGGGAGAAACGATGAATTAAACATGTTTTGTTTCCAAATAAGTAATTACATGATCATAAATTATGTCTTATTTTCTGAATTACCCGGCGCCTGCTGTATTTCCATGTGTGGATCCATGAGCATGAATAATCGTCTGTATTTTCTGCCTCCGCTGTCACACGGTGGAGCTAAAGTCTCTGTAGCTGCAGCTGCCCCGAGACAGACGGAGTTAACAGTGGCTCATATTCTGTCCCTTCAGCCTCATCACCAGGGCTGAGGATCACAGGGTCCCTCACGATTCAATACGATACTCGATACCTGGATCGTGATACGGCATCAAGGTGACACATGATAAACAATATACTGCACTTATTACTCTGCCGTTTACTTTAAGAACCAAATACATTTTTACAATATTTCTTTGTTAAACCACTAAAAGTTAATATGAGGTTCTGGCTGGTCAGGTGAGATCTCCGGCACATACTGGCTACTTCCTCTTTTTCTGGCTTTATTATTTGAAGTTTCCACAAACTCCACACAAAGATGCAGCGTTGCCAGGTTTTCCAGTGGAGTCGGACGGCTTTTTGGGAGCTGCTGGAGGTGAAAAATATTGTCCGCAGGTTTGGCCAGAGATATTTTCCAAGTAAAATGTATTTACTTTTAGAGGAATCCTAATGATACTCCGGAATTTTGGTGTCAAATCTTCATATCTAAAAGCCAGCAGTGGAATATGGAAGGGAGAGAGAAGAGCAGGCGAAGCTGTGTCACCTGAGGAGCACGACTTTCATAGATACAGTGGAAAGTACAACTGCACTGTTGGGTTTTGGGTGGTTTTCTGCTCTTGTGTGAGTTGTGTTGCTGGAAACACTGCAACGCTCTTGAAATTCTAGGCAAAACTTGTAATGGTCACAGTAATGGCATAATGTTGTGTACTTTTGCCAAAACCTTTACTGGAATTAGTCCAATAAAGTCAGGGCCCACAATCGAATTCAGAATTGATTTTGTAGCAGGTTTTAACCCCTGAAGACCTAAGGGCAATGTTAGTACAGTTCTCCTCGTCTGGATTTTTTTTCTTAATTTTGCTTTTAAAACTGCCCCTTTTACCCCTAATGAAGTGTTCTACCTCCTTTTGTTCAGTCCAACCTGTTATTTCACAATCTGCTGCTGTAGTTGTGTCATGAGGCTGTGATAAAAGCTACAGGACCAGAAATAGAGATGAAAAATAAAATAAAATAAAATAAAATTCTAGAAAATAAAATTCACACTCTTTTATACAAAACACACAGCAAACATGTAGAAACAACTTTTTGGACATAAAAAATGCTTAATTTAGGGCCTTAGCTACAAAAATGCAAAATCTCAAGTCTGTAAGTAAATTAAAAATCTCCTTATTGCCCTAAAAACAAAAAAGTGCAGTGGCTCCATGACTTTCCTGGTCCAGTCCTGGAAACAGCTCCTGTCAGGTCCAGGGCCAGAGCCACAGCACTTCTGCATTTCCAGGTGTTTATTACATTTGGATTTGTTCATTTGGACTGAAATAAACCTTTAAATAAAAATAGAAAGAGATGCACAATTACACACACCAAGATGTGTCATTTTCCATGTGTGTGAGAATTAACTCCACTTAGAGCGACTTTTTCCCTCGTTATAAACACACACAGTCAGAGGAGTCGACCATCTTGACTCACTTCACTCTTTGGCAAAGTTTGGCTCGATCAAAATGGACGGAGCGCATGAGTTTGGGGAAAACAAAGTTCCTATTGGACACTCGTTTTGCTCACGTCATCACACAGCGTGAGTGTGACGTAGGATAAAGCCGCAGAAATGTACGGAAACCTCTATGTCTGCACTTTCAGAGGGGGAAAGGACGTTTCTGTCTTTTACCGTTAGAAAGTTCTGCGGTTATAGAAACATGTTCCTCAGTATCATATACGATGTCGCAGGTCTTCGAGGGTTAAAAACACACTGAGTGATTTACTGTGGTTTTCATATGATAAACAAGCAAAGGGACAGAATGGTTTCCACAATTAAAACTGCATTTACACCTCAGATAAACATTGACACGCAACTTTGCTTTGTTAGATCTGCTCCTCGTGTATAAATCCTGGCAGTAACTTCACAGGTTGTGTCGTGAAGGCTCCTGACAACTGCTTCAGAAATTTACAGCGTTTGGCACCTGTTGTCTCCAAATGTGCATCAAACGTTTTTTTGTTTTTTCTTTTTTTTTCCTGGTGTAAGCTCTTGTGATCGCGTTCCCTTCCTCCTCATTTTGCAGCTAAACAGGAAAAAAGACCAAATTCAGTGAGCAGATTGCCGACTCGCTTGGTACCGCACTGGCGTCCATAGTGTTTGGCATATGCAGATAAATTGCATTTGGGAGCTTTGTAGTCGTACATGTGAGGGGCATACTAAGCAGAGCATCAGTAATCAGCGCTGCGCTAGCGTTAGCATCGTACAAATGTGGCCACATCTGGTCCGGGCTCTTTTAGAAGCGGCACATTTTAGATTATGGACACTTTTGATATCTTCGTAGTTTGGCTCGGTGAGTGTGACGTGCATTTTGAGCAACCGGTGTGTGCTCAGATGGAATTGTTATTTGTTACCTGCAAAGTTCAGCTCAGGACATCGCTCAGTGGGTTTGTTATTAAAATAAAAGACTGAGCAGAGCGGAGACTTGAGGATAAGGATCATATCTTAAAGGTGTGGGCAACATGGGAGAAAATTAATGTCAAAATATTCTTGGAGCGAGATCACGATTTTGATTTTATCACAATTCAGTAGAAGCTGAAGTGAGTAAAGAGCAGTGAGCGGTGATAATGTTGATCGGCAATATGGCATCTTAAAAACAGCTATTAAAAAGTAGGGATGTAACAATAACCAGAATATTGTATTGTTGAACGTCTTACATTAATATCGTGGACCATCACAATATGATGAATCACAAGTCTCTTTGCTTAAATGAATAGTTACGGTGCAGCAATAGTTTAAAAAACACAGGGAACTACATAGACCATGATCCTTTGCTTCGTTTTAATGCAGACTACATGAAGAAATAACTTTTTTTAAAGCACTTTTCAATCATGTCGAGGCATTTTAAGAGGAAAAAGCCGGATATTCACAGTTGCATGAGCCTCCACAAAATATTGTACCGTGAGAAAATATCGTATCGTGAGATTTCAATATTATTACATCTGTATTAAAGCTCAAACATGCATAAATCTCTCCAAATACAACTTCAAGGTGGTGAATGAGAACGGGACATGACTATAACACGGTTTAAAGCTCTGCCAAGTCAGTTTAAAGTGGTAACGTGTGTGAAAAGTGATTATGTTTGAGCTTTTAACAGCGAATCACAAAATGTACAAAATCGTCACAGAGAAGAGATCACAATTTGATTTTTATCAGCATTTTGCAGCCCTGACATCTCGTACACCGCACGAATAAGACTGCACTGAAAAATCACAATTACCGCTCGGCGATATGAAAAAAAAGGATGTTTTTACTCATATTGATCATTATGAGTCAAATCGACAATCGACTTTATTCAGTCTTTTCAAAAACAAAATGAAAACGGCTCAGTGCTAATTTCATGATCATGAACAGAACAGGCACAAAAAATAATCCAGTTTCTTCCTCCATTTTCTGTACTCAGCTTCAGACCACTTACTTTTACTGACAGAGGACCGACTGCGGACTCCTCGACCTCAAGTATATCATTGACGATTAGACAATTCAGAATCACAATCTGTCAATCTTTCGTTTAATTGCGCAGCTCTATTCAGAATGCTGTAAGCTGTAACAATATATGCCTCAGAAAAAGTCCATTTTGACACTGGCAGTTTGATTCCCAATACCGACCGGAGCTGTGCTGTTCGAGCCTCTGCACCTGTCACATGTCACTTTCTCTTAAATGAAAAGCAAAGACTCGGATCTTTCCTTTGACACAAACACATTTTACATTTTCCTGTAGCAGGGAAAGAGTTAAATAACCAACGTCATCGTCCTGAACTTTCATTCAACTGTGATAAAATAAATGAATCTTGCCGTCATAAACTTTACATGCACCGTATATTTTTAGAACCTACTATTGCTGACCAGAATGGAATTTAAAGGTGCACTACGTAACTTTTCGGCTGGTGGTTACGCCATTGCTCTGCTTCGAATGTTCCACAGTATGACATTACACAGATCTACTTTACAAGTATTCACATATAGGTGTTTTTATAGCTCAAAAATACCTAGAGACTGACTGTGAGCGAGGTCGTCTCTCCTCTAGGGTCGGGCTGATTAGTCGATTAATCGATAATTAATCATCAAGAATTTGGTGGATCAGTTTCATTTTAATGGACAAACTGAATGTCGGTGTCTGTGTAACGTAGCCTGAGGAGTCGAGGTCTGAGCACAAACTCTGGAGCCTCACAGTCCCACGTCTCGGCTCTGGCTCCTTGGAGATCCCTATATTCCTCAGAGTGCGTTTCCCTGCACATCAGTGTCCCGGGTATGATCGGGTTTTTGAGTGTCCCGGTTTCACATGTTTACGCAGCATCTGCAACGCGACATACGCACAGAACAGACTCAGCATCAGCAGAACATCCTCTGTCACAGGGAGAACACTCATATTCACTGAGTCACAGAGAGAACACTCATATTCACTGAGTCACAGGGAGAACACTCATATTCACTGAGTCACAGAGAGAACACTCGTATTCACTGAGTCACAGAGAGAACACTCATATTCACTGAGTCACAGGGAGAACACTCATATTCACTGAGTCACAGAGAGAACACTCGTATTCACTGAGTCACAGGGAGAACACTCATATTCACTGAGTCACAGAGAGAACACTCGTATTCACTGAGTCACAGAGAGAACACTCATATTCACTGAGTCACAGGGAGAACACTCATATTCACTGAGTCACAGAGAGAACACTCGTATTCACTGAGTCACAGAGAGAACACTCATATTCACTGAGTCACAGAGAGAACACTCATATTCACTGAGTCACAGAGAGAACACTCATATTCACTGAGTCACAGAGAGAACACTCATATTCACTGAGTCACAGAGAGAACACTCATATTCACTGAGTCGAGTCCTTTAGTCCCACAGAAGCTGAAGCAGCAGCACAAGGAAAGAGCTGCTTTTTTCAGCTCTTACAGTTTATGCAAATGAGTCATGTGGTTTTAAGTTTAGTTTCTGTAAGACGTAAACAAATGTTTAAATCTGCATTAAACACATTCTGATCTCACACTGATGAGGCTCTGGAGTCAGGACGTTTAGATGGTGTAAAGTTGAGTTTATTTATGCAGATTAGTAATAGTCATAATTATGATAATTTTAATATAAAATGTTAATCGATCGTTAACTTTCCCGACGATAGATTAAGAAAATGTAATCGAGTGCCCCTCCCCACTCTCCACAGATCTGACCTGTAACTTAGTCTGGTTTGGTCTTCCTGACGATAGAAAGTTTTAATGCCATACGGTGAAACATTTCAGACACAGCAATAACATCTCCATGGAGAAAAGCGGCACCAGTAAAGTTACACACTGCACTTTTGATTAAGTTGGCCGATGATGATCCTGTGCTGCTCATGTAGAACCTGTTTGAACTGTACCATTTGTAGCCCCCACAGTGTCACACTACAAACTGCTCATCAGCTCCTGCTCCGCTCTCTCCTCGCTCCCCCGAGACCCCAATAGAAGAAACTCCACCCAGCCACACTACACCTCCTCCCCGCCCGCCGCCTCTCGTCCGCGCTCCGCCGACCTGTCGATATCGTATAATGTAAAAATGTGATAGCCAATTCAGAGCCGGGCTCGAGTCTGCGCATACACAATGAGCCCCGAGTCTGAAGGGACCTCAAATCTGAGCCGGGCCAAAATGAGCCGAGAGAAAAGAGAAAGATGGAAGAAAGGAACGAAGCTGGAGGAGTTTGTAACACAACATGTCGTGTGTTTGTGCCTGTGTGTAAATGCTCTTCAAATTATGGCGTCAATGAGTAAAGAATGACTTTGTAACGAATATGGAAAAGACGGTTTGTTCTCTGGAGGTAGTTTCTGGTCAGTGACTTGATTTCGTCCTTTCTTTGACCAGAACCAATGAGCTTAGAACTGGTTTGAACTTTACTTTGTGAGTGAGGCTGTGGTGGAGTAAAGGCTTTTCCTGTCATTTGATTAGTCGGCTCAAAACTCTCAAAATTACACTGAAACACAAAGGTTGCAGGATTTGCGTAAAGAAAATACGGAAAGCGTTTGCATGTAATAAAATTATGTTTAGGCTTTGAAACGTATTCAATCCCTCCTGCAGTTTTCTGAGAACATGAACATAAATGTTTCATGTTGAAGAAATGTGATCAAATCATACAGAATATACATGTTTATCTTACGTTACCGTATCATGAAAATTTGCCTTTTTTATGGTTTTATTTTTATATATAATTAAATTGTGTTGACACAGTTACTTTAACATGCAACAAATGTCCTTAAAGCGTTTTAAAATAAATTATTATGTTATTTTAACTGATAATTTCACTTTCAGAATGGTGCAAAAACGACTAACATCAACTATAACATTCATAAATGTCCCACAGCTACAGCAGAGCTCTGGACCTCACTGTGTGGAGACGATTCTGGAAGCAGCACATTCAGATCTTAGTACAACTGTCACACTAGTGTAGACGGACAGTGATGCAACAATTTATTTCATGGAAATTCACCCTAATCTGAAGTGAAACAGCATAAACATGAGTTTACAATGACTATTCTAGGCCACAGAAATTTTACAAAATATTCAAAAAGTCCAACCTCCAGATCAGCTCTCAGTCCTGCTCCTGTCACTGTGTCCTGAGTGTGTCCTCTGCTCCTGTCACTGTGTCCTGAGTGTGTCCTCTGCTCCTGTCACTGTGTCCTGAGTGTGTCCTCTGCTCCTGTCACTGTGTCCTGAGTGTGTCCTCTGCTCCTGTCACTGTGTCCTGAGTGTGTCCTCTGCTCCTGTCACTGTCCTGAGTGTGTCCTCTGCTCCTGTCACTGTGTCCTGAGTGTGTCCTGCTCCTGTCACTGTGTCCTGAGTGTGTCCTCTGCTCCTGTCACTGTGTCCTGAGTGTGTCCTCTGCTCCTGTCACTGTGTCCTGAGTGTGTCCTCTGCTCCTGTCACTGTGTCCTGAGTGTGTCCTCTGCTCCTGTCACTGTCCTGAGTGTGTCCTCTGCTCCTGTCACTGTCCTGAGTGTGTCCTCTGCTCCTGTCACTGTGTCCTGAGTGTGTCCTCTGCTCCTGTCACTGTGTCCTGAGTGTGTCCTCTGCTCCTGTCACTGTGTCCTGAGTGTGTCCTCTGCTCCTGTCACTGTGTCCTGAGTGTGTCCTCTGCTCCTGTCACTGTCCTGAGTGTGTCCTCTGCTCCTGTCACTGTCCTGAGTGTGTCCTCTGCTCCTGTCACTGTGTCCTGAGTGTGTCCTCTGCTCCTGTCACTGTGTCCTGAGTGTGTCCTCTGCTCCTGTCACTGTGTCCTGAGTGTGTCCTCTGCTCCTGTCACTGTCCTGAGTGTGTCCTCTGCTCCTGTCACTGTGTCCTGAGTGTGTCCTCTGCTCCTGTCACTGTGTCCTGAGTGTGTCCTCTGCTCCTGTCACTGTGTCCTGAGTGTGTCCTCTGCTCCTGTCACTGTGTTCTGAGTGTGTCCTCTGCTCCTGTCACTGTGTCCTGAGTGTGTCCTCTGCTCCTGTCACTGTGTCCTGAGTGTGTCCTCTACTCCTGTCACTGTGTCCTGAGTGTGTCCTGCTCCTGTCACTGTGTCCTCTGCTCCTGTCACTGTGTCCTGAGTGTGTCCTCTGCTCCTGTCACTGTGTCCTGAGTGTGTCCTCTGCTCCTGTCACTGTGTCCTGAGTGTGTCCTCTACTCCTATAACTGTGTCCTGAGTGTGTCCTCTGCTCCTATAACTGTGTCCTGAGTGTGTCCTCTGCTCCTGTCACTGTGTCCTGCTCCTGTCACTGTGTCCTGAGTGTGTCCTCTGCTCCTGTCACTGTGTCCTGCTCCTGTCACTGTGTCCTGAGTGTGTCTTCTACTCCTGTCACTGTGTCCTGAGTGTGTCCTCTGCTCCTGTCACTGTGTCCTGCTCCTGTCACTGTGTCTTGAGTGTGTCCTCTGCTCCTGTCACTGTGTCCTGCTCCTGTCACTGTGTCCTGAGTGTGTCCTCTACTCCTGTCACTGTGTCCTGAGTGTGTCCTCTGCTCCTGTCACTGTGTCCTGAGTGTGTCCTCTGCTCCTGTCACTGTGTCCTGAGTGTGTCCTCTGCTCCTGTCATTGTGTCCTGAGTGTGTCCTCTGCTCCTGTCACTGTGTCCTGAGTGTGTCCTCTGCTTCTGTCACCGTCCTGAGTGTGTCATCTGCTCCTGTCATTGTGTCCTGAGTGTGTCCTCTGCTCCTGTCAGTGTGTCCTGAGTGTGTCCTCTGCTCCTGTCACTGTGTCCTGAGTGTCCTCTGCTCCTGTCACTGTGTCCTGAGTGTGTCCTGCTCCTGTCACTGTGTCCTGAGTGTGTCCTCTGCTCCTGTCATTGTGTCCTGAGTGTGTCCTCTGCTCCTGTCACTGTGTCCTGTGTGTGTCCTGCTCCTGTCACTGTGTCCTGAGTGTGTCCTCCTCCTGTCACTGTGTCCTGAGTGTGTCCTCTGCTCCTGTCACTGTGTCCTGCTCCTGTCACTGTGTCCTGAGTGTGTCATCTGCTCCTGTCATTGTGTCCTGAGTGTGTCCTCTGCTCCTGTCACTGTGTCCTGAGTGTGTCCTCTGCTCCTGTCACTGTGTCCTGAGTGTGTCCTGAGTGTGTCCTCTGCTCCTGTCACTGTGTCCTGAGTGTGTCCTCTGCTCCCGTCATTGTGTCCTGAGTGTGTCCTCTGCTCCTGTCACTGTGTCCTGAGTGTGTCCTCTGCTCCTGTCACTGTGTCCTGAGTGTGTCCTCTGCTCCTGTCACTGTGTCCTGTGTGTGTCCTCTGCTCCTGTCACTGTCCTGAGTGTGTCCTCTGCTCCTGTCATTGTGTCCTGAGTGTGTCCTCTGCTCCTGTCACTGTCCTGAGTGTGTCCTCTGCTCCTGTCACTGTGTCCTGAGTGTGTCCTCTGCTCCTGTCACTGTCCTTAGTGTGTCCTCAGCTCCTGTCACTGTCCTGAGTGTGTCCTCTGCTCCTGTCACTGTGTCCTGAGTGTGTCCTCTGCTCCTGTCACTGTCCTGAGTGTGTCCTGCTCCTGTCACTGTGTCCTGAGTGTGTCCTGCTCCTGTCACTGTGTTCTGAGTGTGTCCTCTGCTCCTGTCACTGTCCTGAGTGTGTCCTCTGCTCCTGTCACTGTCCTGAGTGTGTCCTCTGCTCCTGTCACTGTGTCCTGAGTGTGTCCTCTGCTCCTGTCACTGTCCTGAGTGTGTCCTGCTCCTGTCACTGTGTCCTGAGTGTGTCCTGCTCCTGTCACTGTGTTCTGAGTGTGTCCTCTGCTCCTGTCACTGTCCTGAGTGTGTCCTCTACTCCTGTCACTGTGTCCTGAGTGTGTCCTCTGCTCCTGTCATTGTTTCCTGAGTGTGTCCTCTGCTCCTGTCACTGTGTCCTGAATGTGTCCTCTGCTCCTGTCACTGTGTTCTGAGTGTGTCCTCTGCTCCTGCCACTGTACTGAGTGTGTCCTCTGCTCCTGTCACTGTTTCCTGAGTGTGTCCTCTGCTCCTGTCATTGTTTCCTGAGTGTGTCCTCTGCTCCTGTCACTGTGTCCTGAGTGTGTCCTCTGCTCCTGTCACTGTCCTGAGTGTGTCCTCTGCTCCTGTCACTGTGTCCTGAGTGTGTCCTCTGCTCCTGTCACTGTCCTTAGTGTGTCCTCAGCTACTGTCACTGTCCTGAGTGTGTCCTCTGCTCCTGTCACTGTGTCCTGAGTGTGTCCTCTGCTCCTGTCACTGTCCTGAGTGTGTCCTGCTCCTGTCACTGTGTCCTGAGTGTGTCCTGCTCCTGTCACTGTGTTCTGAGTGTGTCCTCTGCTCCTGTCACTGTCCTGAGTGTGTCCTCTGCTCCCGTCATTGTGTCCTGAGTGTGTCCTCTGCTCCTGTCACTGTGTCCTGAGTGTGTCCTCTGCTCCCGTCATTGTGTCCTGAGTGTGTCCTCTGCTCCTGTCACTGTGTCCTGAGTGTGTCCTCTGCTCCTGTCACTGTGTCCTGAGTGTGTCCTCTGCTCCTGTCACTGTCCTGAGTGTGTCCTCTGCTCCTGTCACTGTCCTGAGTGTGTCCTCTGCTCCTGTCATTGTGTCCTGAGTGTGTCCTCTGCTCCTGTCACTGTCCTGAGTGTGTCCTCTGCTCCTGTCACTGTCCTGAGTGTGTCCTCTGCTCCTGTCACTGTGTCCTGAGTGTGTCCTCTGCTCCTGTCACTGTCCTTAGTGTGTCCTCAGCTCCTGTCACTGTCCTGAGTGTGTCCTCTGCTCCTGTCACTGTGTCCTGAGTGTGTCCTCTGCTCCTGTCACTGTCCTGAGTGTGTCCTGCTCCTGTCACTGTGTCCTGAGTGTGTCCTGCTCCTGTCACTGTGTTCTGAGTGTGTCCTCTGCTCCTGTCACTGTCCTGAGTGTGTCCTCTACTCCTGTCACTGTCCTGAGTGTTTCCTCTGCTCCTGTCACTGTCCTGAGTGTGTCCTGCTCCTGTCACTGTGTCCTGAGTGTGTCCTCTGCTCCTGTCACTGTGTCCTGAGTGTGTCCTCTGCTCCTGTCACTGTGTCCTGAGTGTGTCCTCTGCTCCTGTCACTGTGTCCTGAGTGTGTCCTCTGCTCCTGTCACTGTGTCCTGAGTGTGTCCTGCTCCTGTCACTGTGTCCTGAGTGTGTCCTCTGCTCCTGTCACTGTCCTGAGTGTGTCCTCTGCTCCTGTCACTGTGTCCTGAGTGTGTCCTCTGCTCCTGTCACTGTGTCCTGAGTGTGTCCTGCTCCTGTCACTGTGTCCTGAGTGTGTCCTCTGCTCCTGTCACTGTGTCCTCTGCTCCTGTCACTGTGTCCTGAGTGTGTCCTCAGCTCCTGTCACTGTGTCCTGAGTGTGTCCTCAGCTCCTGTCACTGTGTCCTGAGTGTGTCCTCTGCTCCTGTCACTGTGTCCTGAGTGTGTCCTCTGCTCCTGTCACTGTGTCCTGAGTGTGTCCTCCGCTCCTGTCACTGTGTCCTGAGTGTGTCCTCTACTCCTGTCACTGTGTCCTGAGTGTGTCCTGCTCCTGTCACTGTGTCCTCTGCTCCTGTCACTGTGTCCTGAGTGTGTCCTCTACTCCTGTCACTGTGTCCTGAGTGTGTCCTGCTCCTGTCACTGTGTCCTCTGCTCCTGTCACTGTGTCCTGAGTGTGTCCTGCTCCTGTCACTGTGTCCTCCGCTCCTGTCACTGTGTCCTGAGTGTGTCCTCTGCTCCTGTCACTGTGTCCTGAGTGTGTCCTGCTCCTGTCACTGTGTCCTCCGCTCCTGTCACTGTGTCCTGAGTGTGTCCTCTGCTCCTGTCACTGTGTCCTGAGTGTGTCCTGCTCCTGTCACTGTGTCCTGAGTGTGTCCTGCTCCTGTCACTGTGTCCTCTGCTCCTGTCACTGTGTCCTGAGTGTGTCCTGCTCCTGTCACTGTGTCCTCCGCTCCTGTCACTGTGTCCTCTGCTCCTGTCACTGTGTCCTCTGCTCCTGTCACTGTGTCCTGAGTGTGTCCTGCTCCTGTCACTGTGTCCTCCGCTCCTGTCACTGTGTCCTGAGTGTGTCCTCTGCTCCTGTCACTGTGTCCTGAGTGTGTCCTGCTCCTGTCACTGTGTCCTCTGCTCCTGTCACTGTGTCCTGAGTGTGTCCTCTGCTCCTGTCACTGTGTCCTGAGTGTGTCCTCTGCTCCTGTCACTGTGTCCTGAGTGTGTCCTCTGCTCCTGTCACTGTGTCCTGAGTGTGTCCTCCGCTCCTGTCACTGTGTCCTGAGTGTGTCCTCTACTCCTGTCACTGTGTCCTGAGTGTGTCCTGCTCCTGTCACTGTGTCCTCTGCTCCTGTCACTGTGTCCTGAGTGTGTCCTCTGCTCCTGTCACTGTGTCCTGAGTGTGTCCTCTGCTCCTGTCACTGTGTCCTGAGTGTGTCCTCTGCTCCTGTCACTGTGTCCTGAGTGTGTCCTGCTCCTGTCACTGTGTCCTCTGCTCCTGTCACTGTGTCCTGCAGGTTTAACATCGGGCACAGTGAAGCGACTTTTGCAAGATTTAAACATTCTGGACAAAGAATCGCAAAAAAACTCATGTTATTGTTGTCAAAATTTGTGTTTGTGACTCGAGCGTCTCCTCCCAGACCATTTTTTCAGTATTACGTTTGTTTTCATGTCTGATGCCGATTGTTTCGCCTCCAGAGAAGCCGATGGTCAATAAGGTCCAGTGATATTTTTGGGCTGATGTGTGGAGCCGATTTTAGCCGATAATTTCCCCCAAACGATTTAATTTGACTTTAGTACAAACTCATCCACGACTTAAGAGTGGAGCTGTTTTGCAAAACCATCTTTGGTCTGAAATGTTCAAATGAAGCATGTCCGCTGTTTGGTCGTGGAGTCAAAAATGATGAATAATTGTTCAAATATTCATTTCTTGCAATTAGGGAAGCACCAATCCAGCTTTTTCGCTTCTGATACCGGTTCTGCTACAAAGGCGAATAGAATTTCCAAAAACCAAAGAATATTGAATGGCAAAATAAGTTATGTAGCTCTTATTTATCTCCCAAGTAACAACATCGGGAAATAGTAAATCCATTTCTGGGCCCAGCCGGGATATCGGCAGAACTAATAGTTTGGAGCCATTGCAAATCGTTGCCTCCCTACACAATATATAATAATGGCAACTCAAAAACTTCATCATTACATCCATATTGTGATGCACTTAAATGAGCTTTACCTCCGAGCATCACATTATTGCATTAATACAGGACCAGTGCCTTGGCTGGGGTCTGCTCTCCCTCTGCTTCCAGCTGCGTTAACATCGAGTTTTCTTGTCAATTCTCTATATTACTGTAGAATGGACTCACACTCCGTTTGTTAATAGCCTCTCTTAAAAGACTTTTGCACAGCGCAGTGGATCCAGTGCGGCTCTCAGCTCCACTGACCCCCGAGAACTGCAGTAAATTATTCATTACAGTCAAATAGCTTGTTTCTTGTGAAAATTACCTTTTGCCGTCTCACCTTTTCACACATATACTCACTGCAAGAATAATTAGTTCTTAAGGCACTACCCATTCCCAGACTTTAATCATGTAACTGAGCCTCCTACAGTGAGCGTATTAAAAGTGGAGAGCAGGAGAAGACAGAAAATAATATATATCTACCAGGCCACGGCTACTTACGACATCTGACTGCTCCAAGTCTTTAATTAAAATGTAATGCCATGTTACAGATGAAGATTTTGTGATTCGTGGTGAAAATGGAGCGCGTACTGGACCCGCAGGCCCTGCAGGACGGCACGTGAACGCAGCCCTGCCAACAGGACATGCCCATTATGTGTTTCAATCAATCCATGTGGTTTATCCGGCTTCAAGCGTCGATAAAAGACTGGAAAATACGATTTCAAGCTAAATTTGTGGTAATAAGCAGGCACAGTTCAAAAGCAGGCGTCGGAATAGTAATTGATTATTGGCTGTTGCAGGTTTAATGACACTTAAAGGTGCACGGTGTAACTTTTTGACCTGCTTGTTTTTACGCATATATCATTGCTCTGCCTGGAATGTTTCTCTATCTTATATTTATTCAAATACAGGTGGTTTTATAGCCCAAAAATACCTAAAAACCTTCTGACTGAACGGGGTTGTCTCTCCACAGATCTGACCTTTAACTTGGCCTGGTTTGGTCTCCATGAGATAGATTTAATACCACACAGTGAAGCATTCCAGACAAAGCAATGACATTTCCATAGAGACAAGTATGTGACAGACCGTTCACTAGAGAATACTACTGAGACACATGGCGCACTAAAGTAAAACTTGTGAATGGACATTTTTGAAGCTGTAGTTCCTTCACAGTCCAGCAGGGTCATCCACACCACTGAAGGTTTACTGACTGAGTGACCTTTATTTTGAGTTACTTATTTTGAAAGAAATGATATCGCCGTAATATCCTCCTTCCACCTTCTGTGGCATGTTCCTAAAGTGCAAACAACAACACAGTTCACACACAAAACTGATCCAAACAGTATTTATAATCCCTAATAGTATCAGTTTAAGTTGTGTGACTCTAACAGATCTTCCTTTGCATCAGAGCAGGGACAGTGCAGAGGTCTGGGCACAATAAATACTGACCTTTTGTTCATATATAAATGGCCACACCGGCTCGTCACAGCCTGATCCCTCAGATCTCAGAGGCTCAGGTCCTGGTCAGGACTTGGATGGAGACACTGGGAATTCCAGGTGCCACAGGGGGGCGCCACTCACAAAAAAAACTGTCGTAGTGTCCTTAGGTAAGACACATCACCCACATTGCCCAGTCTGACAGTGGAGTGTGTGAGTGATGGTGGTCGGAGGGGCCGATGGTGCAGATTGGAGCCTCACTTCCGTCAGTCTGCCCCAGGGCAGCTGTGGCTACAGCAGCACCGGGTCTGAGTGAGTGAATAAAGCTGTAAAGCATCTTTGAGTGTCCAGAAAAACGCTGTATAAAACTGATGCATTATTATTATTATTAAATGAGAGAGAGAACAATAGTCATGGAGACTTTTTCTTTTCACTGGTCTTGTTGTTATTTTTGTTATTTTTCTGTACTAAGATGAGATCTGAGCTGTAGATGGTTGAATAAATAATTTTTTATGGCTCATTACACAAAGTAGATCCAAACTAACTGCTTAAGTGTTGCGTTTTGCCATTTATTTATTGCAGTTTGTGTTTTTCAGTTTAGTTTAGTTTTTGCGGGGGGATAATCCTGCTTTTGTATTATTGTCTCCGTGTCATAAATTAGCTTCAATATTCTCGTTTAGTGTTTCTTCAGTAATACATCGTGCCTCACAGTGTGTTCTCATGACAGGTTTAGTGACACCAGTAAAGTTACTGATGTGCTCTGATGCACCACTCTGTCTGTGTCTGGGTCCGACAGGGGCTGAGGCTGCACCTGTCACTAAAACAAAGGATTCCTGCCTCTGTCTCTGGACTCTTCTCACCCTCCATCCATCTCTGCACACCTCCTGTCCCTCTGCTCTGTCGCTTTGTCCATCTCGCCCTCCATCCACTCCCTGCTCCCCCCTGTTTTTGCAACACCTAAAATGGAATAAATCAATGAATTAATTAATAAAATAATCAAAAACCTTGGTGTGAAAATCTTCATGTAAAGTATTGATAAGGGACCTGTAACCTGAGGATTTGTTGTAATCCACTTTATTTATTTATTGGTTTATTTGACAGGGACAGTGGTGCATGAATTAACACAGCTGTAAATGCACCAGAATGAGCCAAAAGGCTTTTTTTTCCTCTGTTGTCCCTGGACAGATCTTAAAATGGTCTCCCTAAAAACAATGATAACATAAGATTACACAGTGAACAATATGCAATTAGTGAGCAGAAATATTGCTTTGCGTTTTGTCTTTTGTCTTGTTTTTTTCTCGCTCTCTTTTTTTTAAATTACTATTTCTTTTGTTAAAAACTGCCACATGCTTGGTGTCCTAATTTTCTTGTAAGTTGAAATGTCCTGTAACATGTAATGTCTAAGTTTTGACTGAATGACTAAAGAAATAAATAAACTAAACTAACTTCTGCCGGGCGAACACTGTGTGATATTTTCGATCGTTTCACTCAGCCTCAGCTCAAACTGTGCGACCAAATCGCCGGGTTTAATAGTTCACAGCTCACGATTCATGTTTTCACACGATACGAACTACTTCAACGCCGCGAAACCCTCACGAAAGGCGGCTGAATTTCGAACAGGGTTGATATGTTGGCGACCTGTGACTGCAGATCAGGAGCTGGTCGTTACCGCGCGTTTACTACACGAAGCACGACCCGGTCCGATCCAAAAAACAGTTGCACGAGTGAAAAATCGGCTCAAAAAGGGCCAAAAATCGCAGTGTACGCACGGCTTCACCTCCACTCTACCTCTATCCCTCCATCTCTCCACTCTCTTCCCTGTCCCTCACTGCTTCCATCCCACTTTCCTTCCCTCAATCCTCCTTTACCTGCACCTCACTGCCTCCCACCATTCATCCGTTCCCTCCCTCCTTCCCTCCCGCTGGGACAGAGCCTGGTCCTGCTGCTCCAGTGACTCAGCCTCTCCTCCCTCTCCTCCCTCTCCTCCTCTTCGGACACTTCTCTGAGTCACCTACACAAACTTTCTGTTGCCCTGGGTGCTCTTACATTAAATACAACAAACTCACAAGCAGCAAACAGAAACTTACTTTTTTTCCGGCTGGCAGCACAAATTCTAACCCTGTGATGCACTTCAGTCTAAAACTTTCTCCTGCTCCAGTCTCTCTGCGCTGATGTCATTCCCAGTTTGTGCATCGGGTTTGTTTCAGTGAGCAGAAATGCAATAGAAGATAGAAATATGACTCTAAATATACAATGCACTTGAATTTCACTATAACGTAGCGTATATTTTCAGGTCAAGTTGACGATTTTCCACCACTATATCTGTTATCGTTCACAACAGGAAGAAACGCTGGCTCAAAAACCCCATATTGGACCATCCCCTGCCTGTTGTCGCATTCATAATCCCATTCAAAGGTAGAATTTCTCCGACAATTAGACGACAATTACAGTGAATCACGTCCCGCATCATTCTTAAAGTGGTGTGACATAGTAGGCGTCTGTAAAGAAAGTTATTACAGAGTGTGAAGGGAGAAGATTAAGACCAAGAGATGAATATTCTTCGTAATAGTGGAAATTAGCAGCCGAGCCCGGCGGGGAACTGTGACTCACTCCTCTGCTGCAGAAGATGGGACAGAAGCCGATTCAGATCCTCTCACCATCTTCACAGCATCAACTCAACAATGACTCTCACACTGCAGCGCTTTGAAACGACGAGTTCTCCCACTTTCGGTTTCGAATGAGGTTTGTGCTGATTTTATGAATGAGCAGAAAAAAAGAATAAACACAGACGGAAACAAAAGATTTGTTCATCGCATTATTACAATTTCACACATATTTTTCTTTTCGTATTACACAAAACCCTTTTTTATTAGTCTGTCTACTTCTCCAAAGCTCAAAAAAATGCTCCGTTCCACCTTGTGATGTCATGAAGTGGTAGTTTTCAAGTTAGCAGCTTCCTGTTACCTTTAGTTCAGTGGAGATTTGCAATTCCAGGTCTGAAATCACCCATATGATTCTGTGGAAAGTGATTGGAGTTTAAAAACCACAGTGGAGCACTTCCTGTATTGCCACATGACATCACAAGGTGGAACGGCTCGTTTGTTACTTAAAACTTAGTCTAATACCACAGTGATAGTGTGTGCATTTATTTATTCATAAACTATTCTAAAATTAATTGGATTCTACAGTAAAAATTCTATACTGCACTTTTTTTCCAGTTTTGATACTTATTCAGATGCATTTCAATTAGTTTTGGTCCGACTTTCAGTCAATTAATATCTCGGTATTGAGTTTTCTGACGAGCCCACAGCATATCAAACAGTCAAATTGCCAACAACTAGAAAACATTTCTGCAAAACTCAGCGTTGCGTTAAATTTTAGCCTTGTAAACCATGTCTATGAGTTTACTGGGGTTACTGCAGCCCATTATCACAACGCTTACATCGCACAAGTCAAAGTTGTGGTAGTAAAATCTCCACAGCTCATATAACCTCCCAGTTAAGCGCAAAAAAACTTGAAGTCGTCTGCAGTTTTAGCTGTTGGGGAAGACGTTGATTTAATGACTGAAAATATCGTGTGTTCCCGTGTATTGTATGACCACAGTAATAATACGCACAGTTTAGTATCAGTGGTTGGAATAATGCAAATGTAAAGTATAGGCTCGAGGCTATTTATAATGACTTAAAGGTCCATATTGCACAAAATTAATCATTAACATTTTTTATGCTTAAAATATCATCATCATTATTATTACTATTACTAATCTGCATAAATAAACTCAACTTTACAACATATAAACCTCCTGACTCCAGAGCCTCATCAGTAGAGTCCGTTTGAGATCAGCTTTACGCATATTTGTTTACATCAGGAACGAAACTTAAAACCTCATGACTCATTTGCATAAACTGTAAGAGCTGAAAAAAGCAGCTCTTTCCTTGTGCTGCTGCTTCAGCTTCTGTGGGACTAAAGGACTCGACTCAGTGAATATGAGTGTTCTCTCTGTGACTCAGTGAATATGAGTGTTCTCTCTGTGACTCAGTGAATATGAGTGTTCTGTCTGTGACTCAGTGAATATGAGTGTTCTCTCTGTGACTCAGTGAATATGAGTGTTCTGTCTGTGACTCAGTGAATATGAGTGTTCTCTCTGTGACTCAGTGAATATGAGTGTTCTCTCTGTGACTCAGTGAATATGAGTGTTCTCTCTGTGACTCAGTGAATATGAGTGTTCTCTTTGTGACTCAGTGAATATGAGTGTTCTCTCTGTGACAGAGGATGTTCTGCTGATGCTGAGTCTGTTCTGTTTGCGTACGTCGCTTTGGAGTTAATGTTTTCAGAGATCATACGTGTGCAGATTGTACATGTGCAGGTGATTTCACTTTATTTATTTTGGCTACTGCTGTGACGAAAAGACTGAAAAGTGTTTGTCTTTTGGACGGACGCGACACTCAACTGTTGCAGTAACCGGGACACTGCGTAAACGTGCACCGTGACAAAACCGGGATACAGTGATCCCTCGTTTATCGCGGGGGTCACGTTCCAAAAAGAACCCGCGACAGGCGAAATCCGTGAAGTATCAGCGTTATTTTTTACAATTATTATACAATACAATACTGTACTATAGAATGAAACCAAAGATCAAATCCTGTTTTCAGGCTCAAGCATTTAAAAATATAAACGTTTTCTTACAAATAACTATGATAGTTTTTAAAAAATGCTGTAAAATAATAATTTTAATGAATACGAACACGAGGTTGGACATTGTGACTCACGTGTATTTCAGTCCCTCTGACTGAGCCTCTTCCTCCTGACTCCTGTAGCGTCTCTTTCTCCTGAAGGCTGTGGTGCAGGTGTCTTCTCCCGTCGTCCTCATGTTATTTTCCTCCTTCTTTATGGCCCATGTTTTCTTTTCTGTGGGAGACGCTCCAAACGGCTCTTTGAGTGTTAAAGGTTGCCGACCCCTGGTCTAAGTGAAAGACCAGTCAACTTTTATCACTTCTAGACGACAGTCCCTCGGCCAATCAGGATTCAGAACACAATGCACTGTTAAAAAAAATAAAAAAGCATTAAAAAATCCGCGAAACAGCGAAAGATGAACCGCGTCATAGCGAGGGATCACTGTACTACAAAAACTATCACCAAGCAGGTTTGCCAGAGCCCAGACGTGTGAACTGTGGAGCTCCAGTGTTTGTGCTGTGAGACGCAGCCGCGACTCCTTAAACGCACAGCGACCTACATTCGGTTTGTCGATTCAAAATGAACGTGATTAACCAAATTCTTAATGATCAGTTATCGATTAGTCGACTCATCCTGCCGATCCCTAACATATATGTGTATATCATGAGTCCCTGTATATTGACCCCAGTAATAATATGCACAGTTTAGTATCAGTGGTTGGAATAATGCAAATCAAATGGAAAGTATATGCTAGGGGCTATTTATAATGACTGTAGATGCAGCTCGTGGTTGAAAACAGTGTCGTAGTGAAGCACAGCGTGGTTTCTCCAGCTCAGAGTCATTACAGATCTCTAGCCATATTTTTTCGTCTATTTTGGGAGCCATATGAAACTCATTTGAACATTTGTCTTTGTGGATGATGCAGTGCAGTGAATCTGACACCTCCAGTGGTGCCAGACGCTTAAATCTTCTGTTCAACAATAGCACAGAGCTCACTTCATCTTTCAGCAAAGCCCTCACAGACACATGAGAAATACTATGGAGGAGAGAAGGATGTCCGGCTTCAACTTTACTACGGGCTGAGTGACAGGAGATAAAAAGGGCACAGGATTTTCACACATCGATAACAGACATGTCGTTTATACTTTAAATACAAGATTCACTATGCGTGTTTTTAAAGGGCCCATATTATGCTATTGTCTCATCTATGTTATCATTTATCATTTCCTCATCACAAACGGACCTGGACTTGTGTTTTGTTTCATTCACACACGTTTAACCCGTAAAAGCTCCTTTCTTCTCTCGCGCAGAAAACACTCTATTCCACCTTGTGATGTCATCTGGTAATACAGGAAGTGCTCCACTAGAAGCATTTGGATAATTTCAGCCCTGGGATTGCCCATCTCGACTGAAGTAAATGTCAAACGTAGCCGTTACCTTGAAAATTACCACTACATGACATCACAAGGTGGAGCAGAGCATTTTGAGCTTTGGAGATGTGGACAGACAAATAATAAAGAGTTACTCAAACACAACTCCAGATGCTTTTGAGGAGATAATAACATTATTAGTCAATTTTGTGTAATATAGGAGCTTTAAACATGTCAGAAAGCATTAATATTGTCAACCACTAATCATCAGAAAATGGTTTTATATAAAGATGGGATAGTTTTACTAAATTGGAGTTTTTGCCAATTGAGACTTTTATTTTTTAACCTTTATTTACCCAGGAAAGTCCCATTGAGACACTAATCTCTTTTTCAAGGGAGTCCTGCCCTGCACACACCACTTTCATACTAGGCAATGTGGGTGAAGTGTCTTGCCTGAGGACACAATGACAGTTTTTGCCACTGGCGCCCCCCAGTGGTCTCCCATGCAGGTACTACCCAGGCCCTGCTGAGCTTCTGAGATCTGACGGGATCAGGGTTTGACGAGCCGGTGTGGCCACTATTGACATTTGGATTTGAATGTGTCTAATCTTGGAATTAGATCCAAATCATAACGTTCTACAATTGTGAACAAAACAAAAAAAAACAGTTGGCTCGGTTCTAACTCTTTGTAATGTTATTTTGTTTAAATACGTCTCTTCTTCCCTTCATCTTAATACACTGGTAAATTGGCCAATCAACTGTAAATAGGTTAAGGTACTTTATTGTCCCTATGGTGAATTTGTCCGGGGGCAAAAGTAACAGGACCATTGGGGTAAAAGGCCTTAATTGCATTTGGGATTGGCTGGAACTGTTTTGTACCACACGTGTCTATGTTCGGCTTTAGCTGATGATGGGAGGTGTGTTATAATCCCGAATCAATCAATGAGATTTTAAATGAAGTACCCCACAAAGGAGTGGCACACTACACAACCGTGAAAACAAGCCGAGCAACCTCCCCATAGCAGCTCTGGCCCGTAAGAGGAGGAGAAACTAAACCGCCTTAATCCGCTCACCGTGGGGACTGGTGTAAATGTGATGGTCCTGCATAAGCTGCACTGCTCCACACCAAACACAGATATAAAAATATCAAAATCAATAGATCTTCAGGCCCTCTAAATGTGTATGTATTATTAATGAGCGAGGGCTTCTCCTGACAGCACTAGAGCAGTGGTGGTAGGAGAGACTAGAGCCCCCTAGAGGCAGATGAGTGTAGCACACATACGCTCCAGGTAACAGGAGCGGCTCTGAACAGCCCAGTGGGAGCACCAGACCACAACCACATCAGCGGGAATCCTCGCAAGGCAGCTGAAATGTGATCCGCGTTGTTATGAAAGGAAATACACGTTTTAGAGAGACACAAAATCAATATCACTGACTGACTAGTGCAAAAGAACAAATGTGAAAGAGCTTCAAAAAGCTGCAGAAAATGGAATGAAAATGAGTCAGACTTAATAATCCTGACTAAGCCGGTGTAAGGAAGCCCTGGCAGTGGAGACAGTAGCTGGATCAGAGCACAGACTGGGAAACATGCATAATGCATGGCAGTCAAATCTCTGTGGGGAGAGTATACACAAAGCTCAAACGCCGCCCGCCTTTCACATTTGCATCACTTATTGTTCACAGTTAAACCAAGCTCAAGTTTACAACTGAGGAGTGTGTCGGCTTTTCACTGTCAGATACAAAGGATGTGCCTCTGCTGCATGTTCCAGGACAGAAGCCGCCACTACGGGGCATCTGGCTTAAACTATTATGTCTCCTCTCCCATTCTCTCCTCACACAGAGACCGCTGAGCTCAGCACTGAGTCTTATCTCTGTGCAGATGTGAGCACACAAACTGATGATTTTCTAATTAAAACACTAAGGCCTCATTGGACAGTACTTACTCTTCTCAGGCCCTCGACTTAGTCACGTCTCCATCTCCAGCACTTTAATCCAACGTCTTTGGGCATTAATAGCCGACCCCCACACTTCAGCACTCACCTATAATGGCAAAATTACAGTTGCAAAAGCATATAGAAGCTGCCATGCAAACTAGAGTCTATATTTGTATAAAGATGAAGAATTAACCAAAGATCCAGACTTACAAACACAGATGATGTTCGGTGGTCCATATTTTCCAAAAAACAGATCCACAGGTTCAGATGATAATCCAAAAGGCAAATAAATCCACAAAACAACCAAAAACTGAGGCCTCAGACCCTGCCCAGCCTCACTTCCTGTGACCTTCTTCATGAGAGCTCCCCCTGCTGTCAGACACGGAGCACAACAGACTCCACCCTCACACACCTTTCTGAAGAGTCATTTCAAAGTAAATGCAAACTTACAACACATATAGGCCTGATGAACTGCTACAGAGGAATATTGTGATTAACGATAATGAAAATACTTTATGCCTCTTGACAGAATAACATTAAAGCAGGATAATTCCAATAAACATTTTTAAATAGTCTGTATCATTAAAAGATCTGAGCTCCTTTTTCAAGCCTTCACAGCTCAAATCTGATCTTTTCACCACAAAAATAACACACATATTCCCACTTTTATATTCACGATAGATATGGAGCGGCAAAATATATTTTCCGGCTTTCATATATTGAAGGAAAGTCGATATCGTAATTACTGTCTCAGCAAACACATCACTGGTTGAGCGGTTTTAGATCCACTGACTCACAGGTTGGCGGTGCGTTCTGTCCTTGTGTAAGACACTTAACTCCCCTCACTCCCGTCGTCTGCGTACACTGGTGTGTGAACACTGGTGTGTGAATGTGTGTGAACAGGTGAGTGGTTCCTTGATGTAAAGAGCTTCGAGAGCCTTGAAGGTGGAAAAGAGCTGCATAAAAATGTGACCAGTTTCCATTGTGACAAGACGTAGCTTTAAAGGCAATTCATTTAATAACAAATAATAATGACAAATAAATGACAAATACTATTCATGAATCAAATTGTTCAAAATGTCATTAACAAAAGATAAGATCGTTATTTCTAGTCTGTTTTTAAAGACGAGTCAAATGCAACTACCTGCTCCAAGCAACTCCAGCTTTTACTACAATACTGTTCTAGTAATTTTTCTCATGTAAAGAGAAACCACTTACCTCCAATAGGTCGATAACAGTCTCCTGTCTGCAAACCCTTTCAAAAGCATTTCTTAATGACAGGCCTTTATTGTTTTATGGGATTGCTGCCATCTAAGAAAATTGTCCACCTTCTCAGAAATCGATGAGACGCAGCAGCGAACCTGGGGACCAGCACACTTTTATATGAATTCACTTTTGGTGTGGACTATGTTTGGATGTGTTCTTTGATCCCGTTGGTTTCTCCCGGTGGCTTGAAGCAGGCGTACAAGCCCATTACCGCTGAGTTTAGGGAATTACCACAGCGGTGTGAAAACTAGTCACATAAAGGAGTATTATATTCCCCCTCAAAACAGGAGTAAACTAAGAATGCAATAATGGAGCAGCTCGCGAATTTCATCCATT
Source organism: Odontamblyopus rebecca (assembly GCA_030686955.1). Lineage (NCBI taxonomy): Eukaryota > Metazoa > Chordata > Actinopteri > Gobiiformes > Gobiidae > Odontamblyopus > Odontamblyopus rebecca. The sequence continues at coordinate 37,258,370 of CM060667.1, read as the reverse complement.
TATTTATATATATAACATTGATAGAATGTCACAGTCGGTACCACTGGAGGTATGAACAGTAAATTAAGTATTGATTAAATCTTTAATTTGATTTCTGACCACGTTTTTTTTCCGCCTCACTAATACTTGTCTGTTTTTTTTCTCTCTATTCTCTCCCCCCTTTGTAAAACGACCCCCTCCCCTCTGCAGGTGGCCTTTGGTCAAGAGGAAGACACGAGCAGCTCCAAGAGTTCTTCTTCAGACGATTCCGCAAAAACCGTCGGGCTGTTGACCGGACAGACGCCGCTTTCGCCACTCAGCCGCTGGATGCTACACAGCAAAAACCGGGCAGCGAACACAACATCTTTGGAGCTACCGTACCGCTCCCCCGTGCCCTTCGCCAAGCAGGAATTTTCCAAACAGGAATTCTGGGAAATGCTCGGTAGCGACCTCTTAAAGCCAGACGCCTCCAGTTCAAGGGTCAAACGCAGGCCTATTGTGAAAACTGGGAAATTTAAGAAGATGTTCGGATGGGGAGACTTCTACTCCAACATCAAAACCGTCCGGCTGAATCTCCTCATCACCGGGAAGATCGTGGACCACGGCAACGGTACTTTTAGCGTCTACTTTCGGCACAACTCCACGGGGCAGGGTAACATTTCCGTGAGCCTGGTCCCGCCCGTGAAGGCGGTGGAGTTCGATCTGGAGAGACAAAGCGTGGTGTACCCCAAGGACTCCAAAATCTTCAACTGCCGCGTGGACTATGAGAAGGTGGACCGCAGCAAGCGCACCTCTCTGTGCAACTACGACCCGTCCAAGACCTGCTTCCAAGAGCAAATCCAGAGCCACGTCTCCTGGATCTGCTCCAAGCCATTCAAAGTCATCTGTATCTATATTTCATTCTACAGCACGGACTACCGCCTGGTTCAGAAGGTCTGTCCCGATTACAACTACCATAACGAGATGCCCTACCTGCCGTCGGGCTAACATTAAACTTGCAGAGGAAGGAGGAGAGGAGAGGTGGGAGGGAGAGAAGAAGAGAGGAGTCACTGAGGAGTCTACAGCCTTCTTTGTAGCCCGAGTGTAAAAAAATAACACATATATGCAAAACAGCACATCCGGTATGCAGATAATGAGGTATCTGAATGCTCGCTGCGGCATTCATTAACTGGACTTGGGAGCGAAATCAAACGCATTCTTCTTACCTCAATCCAGTTTTCAAATGACAAGTCCTCGCCGGCTCCCCACATTCCAGTCATTTGTGAGCGTCCGAATGTCCTTTAATCTCCCTTAACAAAACAGCTACAGTCACGTAATAAGGCGGCGGTTTCAAGCACGCCATAACTTGAAATTACACCAGTACGTCTGCTCGTATAAAATAGCTAAATGGGACAACGTTATTCCGAAAGCGTTTGACAGAATATCCACGCAGCATTAAAAGTTATTATAATTATATCAGACCAATAGGGGCGATTACATCAGAAGCTAACGGTGGAAAAATAAAAGTGAATGTGGAAAAGGCAAACTCCTCTACGGCTTCGAGTTATGACCCCTGAAAGAGAAGTGAACAGGAGATGCTTTATTATGGCACTGGAGTTAATGTGTAGGTATTTTAAATCTGTAAGTGGTTTGGGTCAAAAGACTGGGTGAACTGTTCCTCAATCTGGGAGTTTCGAGCAATTATAGAGGGAGAAGCCTGGCCCATAAATCTTTATAAAAAACATGAGCTACTCTAATTTCTAAATGCTAATTTCCTCTTCTTTCACAACCAATGAAACGGAACCAGGAAACTTAAAGCAAATATGTCTTTTTCCATCTGATTTCTTCATATTGCTCTAGATTAGAACATTTTCTTACGTAAAATATAAGTAAAACTAACGAACTTTCATGCAGCGTGAAATATTTAGATGTGACTCGACATATTTATTTTAAAGGTCCAGTGTGTATCTTTACTGGTGGAGGGTCCGCCGTCTGCTTGTCTCCATGGCGATGCTGATGCGTCGTTTGGAATGTCCCGGTATGGCATTAGTCAATAACACGGGCTTTTATTTCCTTAAAAAAACTTGTATTCTTATGATGAATGGGCTCGCCTCTTCACAGATCTGACGCGTAACCTGGCCCTCTGCTGTCTCCGTAGAGATAAATATGTGAAACGCCGTACAGTGGAACATGGAGAGAAGCGGGTGGCGGAATCTCCACTTGAAATGTCACACTTTAAGTAAACCTTTCTGTAAGAATCTCTCACGTATTAAACACGTTACCAAATGATCAGCAGAGCACCAATATTTTATGAATGTAACTAAACTTTTATTCGTTCCGGCCTCATTGTATTTCTCTGTACGTAAGTAACTATTATTTGTGTCCCATATCGAAAGACCAGCAGCAAAAGACCAGCACAATTTCATAATAGAATTTACATAAAACGGCTTTTTGCATGACAAAGAGTGAGGGCCAAGGACGGCGACCATTTCATAGATTTGGCGCAGATACAGCTGCCCCCTTCACACTCTGGGAAGAACGTGTATGAGCTCATTTAATTAAAGCCTATGTGCCGCGTGTAGTGTCTCCTATTGTCCCCTCTGCATGAAAAAGATTAGGTTTTGTTGCAGTCGAGATTTCTGATTTCACGCCTTGATAAATCTGACTGTACTGGGAGCTTGTTCTCTCCTGACTGATAGCGAGCTCAGTAAAAGCCATCGTCTTATCTTGAATAAATGAAAATATTATCATAGTAATTACATACAATTTAATCTCCTTTTGAAGTAATTAAGCTTTCGACTAGAGGGTAAAATGGATTCCTAAAAACTGAACGGCTGTGGATTAGGGGATAAGGGCGTTCACTGCAGCGCAGAGGAGCTAACGGGTCTTATTAAGATAAGACAAGGTGCATATGAACAGTGAACGTGTGGGGACACTGCGTTAGCTGTGAGTTAGCACAATGCGTTAGCTGCGAGTTAGCACAATGCGTTAGCTGCGAGTTAGCACAATGCGTTAGCTGCGAGTTAGCACAATGCGTTAGCTGCGAGTTAGCACAATGCGTTAGCTGCGAGTTAGCACAATGCGTTAGCTGTGAGTTAGCACAATGCGTTAGCTGTGAGTTAGCACAATGCGTTAGCTGTGAGTTAGCCGCCTGACACTTAGCGAGCTGTGTCCTCGCTCAGGTGCGAAGGAGTCACGGGACAGGTGCCCAGAGCCACATGTTTGATGAGACACACACAGGGAAGCAGGAGCAGGAGGTCACTGGAGTTTAAAACGCCCAGATTACCAAACGTTCTGATCTATGTTATAAAGTTTCCTCAAAAAAACACACCTGGAGTCGTGTTTGGTTTCATCTGCACACGTTTAACACACAAACCCTCATCTCTCAAACAGAAAACACACTTTCCACCTTGTGATGTCATGTGGTAATACAGGAAGTGCTCCAAACGCCTTCACGAGAGTCATTTTTCATCATTTTAGCCATGAAATTGCCAATCTCTGAACTAAAGGTAAAGGCTGTTAGCTCGAAAACTGCCACTTCATGACATCACAAGGTGGAACAGAGCATTTTGAGCTTTGGAGATGTGGACAGACAAAAAGATCACTCAGACGTGTGTGAATGAAACGAAACACAACTCCATGTCTGTTTTTGAGGATTTAATAACATTATAACAGGGCTTAAAACTCACAAGAGTCAATCAGTGTCGGACCTTTAAGAAAGACATAGGACAAAAGTGTCAGATAGTGTCAAATAATACAAAATAAAACGATAAATCAGCTCAACTTTCACCATACAGTGCAATAAACTATGTAATATGTTCATAAACTATAGGTTACAAACGGCAAAGTGATAATTCTGTTCCACATAGAAGTGCTCGGATCTGGATTTGAAGATTGTCGATCCATTTTACTGAGGCTGATTTTACGTAATATCGGCCCTTTAAATTGTAGTTAAATATGACCTAAAATAATTAAACAAATGCATTTCTGTTTCCCACATAAGTGGTCTCAAAGGGCTTCACCGGAATAAAAGATTAAACAGACAAAAATTACCATAAGCACAAAAAAACCACACGCATATAAAGTTTGCATATATCGTCTTTTTAAAAATAGCCTCATATCAGTGTTTTCTCTGGTTGATTCAGGGATGTTTGGGTGATGTTGCACTGTCCTTTAAGACTTGAGTAGTACCTGTATGTAGTAGCCCTGCCCACAGGAACATTAATATACATATATACAGTATATGGTTCTAAAATGTCACACAGCCACTTTTCAGTAATGAAAAAAAGCTGCTTATTACGGTAAAATGACACAATGAAGAAGCAGAGCGAACCAGATCTTTAGTTTTCTTTAGTGAACATGAAGTTGTTTCTATCTTATGCCAGTATTTTATTTTACAATGAACAAAATATAAAAATATAAAAATCTCCTTACATGTTCTTAAAAAGCTCTTGTGCTGCATAAAGTCTGAGTGGTGCTTGAGGAGAACAGGCCGCCGCAGACCGGCTCACAGAGGAGCTCGGAGAGGTGGAGGAATGCACCGGCGCTCGGCTAAAGATAGAAGCGAACACCTGTACATCTGCACATCAAAGCCGCGGTTTTAATTTACTGTTAAAGAAGGGGGTCTCTCCCGGAGTCTGGAGCCACAGCGCGAGTGCCAAACATGTGACAATGACATGGAACTGCATGAAATATTCAACCAAAGCACTACAAACGGCGCCAGTAAGGATTAGTTTACTGCACAGCTATTATTATGAGTTCACTTAGGTGCGTTTTTTTTCACTTATCTGATTGTCTCCATCAAAATATATCAGCTGTACTGCAGAAAATTCCTGGCAAAGAACAACTTCCCTGTAGCTTTAAGAAAACGCAATATAAAAACAGTTGTAGGTCGAAGCAGGACGCTGAAGGTTATGTTTTTTTGTTTGGCATTTTCATTATAATAAAATGAACTGTGTTATCTGCCTGAACATGGCCAACAAACGTGTACACGGTAAAATTAAACTGTTAAATCTGTTCTAATGACAGTGAACTACTTTATCCGTGTCCCTAATGAGAAGTTTCACAGCAGGAGCGGCTTTAACGCCACTGAATAAAGCCCCGTGTATCATCTTAATATGAATTTAATAGAGCAAACGCATTGTGGTTTGTCCAGCGGAGGCCATTTGTCTGGAACTGCAGGGGACACAAAGTACAGAGCTCGGCTGTATAAGAAATCCCTACTGTCGGGCTATACGCGCGCTTCAGGATGATGAAAATTTAGGGCCGTTGCCATAGTGAATAACAATTATATTCTGTCTTTTGAATGGGAAAACAGTCGTTGAAGTGATGCAGGGGGTGTTCTGCATGTATGTGTATTGGAGGAATGTTAAAAATGAAGACACGCGGCGCATATGAACTCAGCCAGTTACGTTTTAAGATAAGTTTTAAGACATAGGCCGACAAAAAATACTAAATTTACTTAAACAGCAGATTTCCAGGAGCCTGTGATCAGTACGAACATGATCCAGTTTAGATGTTCTTGATTTTAAACAAAAGTGGTGAAAAACAAACTGAAAAACTGTTGGTTCATATATCGAGCTTTTTGCTGTAATAGTGTCAATGCAAATGTCTCTGATCTGGCCAAGATTTTAAAACCTGTATCAGGATCTTCATCTTGTTTTCTAGTTCTGAGACTGTTAAACTCGAGTCTAAGAGTAGTTTATTTTAAGGTAACTTGTGAAGTAAAATGTTGCATGGACAGGCAAATTTCACTACTTTTAAGACTTGTTTCTGATAGATTTAAGTGTTTATATCTTAAATTTTGTGTTTATATCTTACATTTTGGCTTTGGCTTTGGTCTTTTTTGCAGTGATGCAAGAGGCGCTTGTTTAACAGCACAAATCAGCTCACACAGCAAAAAGGCCTAAAAAAATAAGAAAAAACTATGAATTTTGAGGTAAAAATGCCCTATTTTAAGTGAAATTTTCTGCCAGTGCAGTAAGAAATTTTCACTTACCAAGTTTTCTTAAAACAAGACGAAATATGAATCTTGTTCTGAGCAGAAAACACGAGTTTCAAGTATTTATGGCAAGATTTTTCACCTTATTGGTTTGAGAAGGAAGTTAAAGAGGCTTAACCTGGACTGAGTTAATATAAAAAGTGCTTAGAATAAGTTGTAATATCGAGATAAGATAAATCAGGATGGAATATGTTGAAACAAGTAAAAAAAATCTCATCTTATTAAGTAAAAAAATCTTAAAATTGGTCTTTTAAGATGAATCTGCTTAATTCAAGTCTGTTTAACTATGCTAGAAACCCTCAGACAGAGCAGACCTACAGTTTCAGACAGAGCAGGCCTACAGTTTCAGACAGAGCATGCCTACAGTTAGCATCACACCCCCAGGTAATGTGGATGACATGAGCTGTGAAGTATCAGTACGTATAGAACAGAGGGACAATTTCTTATGTCTGATAAACTCTGTGCGTTGAACCAGCTCTTATACAGTGAGCCTCTTATACTGAAGGATGCTCCTGTACCTGAGGAGCGAGGGTCCTTCAGAGGCCGAGCGTCACTCAGCCCCCGACTTCATCCACAGTTCAAACAGAAAGACGCTGCGCCCCCGTGAACAGGATGTTCCTGTGTCAAAGCGCCGCTAATGCACTTGTGATGTCAAAGCGTACGTGAGGCGGCCGACTGCAAACCCACGACGAGGAGGAGGAGAGCGGCCACAAAGTGCTCGTCTAATTGAAGTCTGCGTGTGATTGTTCGAGTGTGAGAGAAGATCCGGAGCTCAGATCAGGTGTGAGGAGGAGCGGTGCTGTTGACATCAAGCAGGAAACGCCAAAGGGGAACAGCAGCTTGAATTAGTTCAATTTATTTCTTTTAATTTACAACACAAAACAGTCACAAAAGAATCAGAATAGTAAAAAGCCAGATTAAAAGGGTTCACAGACTCCGTTTTCCTTCATTCAGTTTGAAAGTAGAGAGAAATAGACTTTCTTTTATTGTTAATGGAAGAGTTTGATGAGCATTTACTTCTAATTTCTATCAAGGTTCAGATAAAGAAAAGTTTTATAACAACCGTGTAGGATGTACTAAAGTATTGTTGAATTTAAAGCTGATAAAAATGTATTAATAATCCTGCTAAAGGTACTTTAAGCATCACTGGTTGAGCCGTCAGTGTGTGAAAGGGTGAGTGGTTCTTTCATGTGAAGTGTTACATAAAAGGCACTAAATATAAGATAATAGTAAAGAAATGTCATTATTTAACAGGATAAACCACCAGATACAAATGTGTATGTGGTTTATTTCTTTTCCATTTATTAAACTCACAGTGGAGACTTTTGACTTCTTAGGACATTAAAACCAGTCTGAGACCAACACAATGTCATTAAGAACAAAACGTGTAAAATATAAAACTGTCTGAAAGTGAAAGCACCGCTGCCTCTGTCATTAACAATTCAAAACAAAATATTCCAAAAATCCTCAAAATGTCGCCTACAAACAGGAAGTGTTAAAATTCATTCGCTCGTATAAAGATGCTTCACGTTCTGGTCTCTTTCTGTCGCTGTTTTGCTGCTGATCTTCCACCTCCCAAATGTTTTTACCCCGACACTGAACTTTACTGTGCACATTACTTATTAGTCTGTGTTAATTGAACTTTAATCTCCGTTTTTATCCACCTGTTTCAAATAAAAGAGCTGTAGCAGATTTGTTCAGTAAAAATAGTTTTGCTCCAGTACAGAGCTGCTTTTTGCTGGATGTATAAAGCATTTTTATTCTCCAGTGAACCAGGAAATGCGCTGTTAGCATGCTAGTTGTTTTTAGAATTACAGACTGGCCTCTGAAAATTGTAAAAAAAATAATAATAAATTATAAAGTAATAGCGGTGATAATTAGGATGCTAGGACTTCATTAAGAAACTGGGGAATTGGTTTCAGATGACGTCAAACATTCAACAGGACCAACGGGGCAAATCAACACTTATATTGTTGAAATGCAGTTTTCGTTGTAATGCAGGAAGTGCACGAGTCTCGTCTTTAATAGAAATGATCAGGTTCAATATTTGTGAATTTATCGTTCCAATATTTCACGGCAAAGTACAAGGTTATAAAAAACTGGATCTTGCCCCAAACGCTTTCCACAATCCCATTAATTCACTTTATTACAACAACAACAACAAAAAACTGCAAATAAACAATATCAGTGTTTGCTGTTGTCCGTCTGTACCCTGCAAAAAAGGCCTATCAAAAAATAAGAAAAAAATACGAATTTTGAGGTAAAAATGCCGTATTTTAAGTGAATTTTTCTGCCAGTGCAGTAAGAAATTTTCACTTACCAAGTTTTCTTAAAACAAGACGAAATATGAATCTTGTTCTAAGCAGAAAACACAAGTTTCAAGTATTTAGGTAAAGATTTTTCCCCTTATTGGTTTGAGAAGGAAGTTAAAGAGGCTTAACCTGGACTGAGTTAATATAAAAAGTGCTGAGAATAAGTTGTAATATCGAGATAAGATAAATCAGGATGGAATATCTTGAAACAAGTAAAAAAATCTCATCTTATTAAGTAAAAAAAAAATCTTAAAATTGTTCTTTTAAGATGAATCTGCTTAATTCAAGTCAGTTTCTTTTTTGTAGAGCACTGGCCTATAAAATGTGACGCCGTCTTAAACCCAGTGATAACTTCTGGACCACTGCAAACCATGTAAATCGATCTCGTTCAGTTCGAAATGAGGCACGGCGCCTTTAAAGACGCCGTCCTCTCTGTGGTATCAGGCTGTCTCCTCTTTTCCAAGCGTCTGGCAGAAGCCCGCGGAGTGTCAGGGCATCAGAGCTCCACCACTCGACAGCGGCCGATACAGACACAGCCCAGTAACCTCAGCACCCCCCCTCCTCCTCTCCCCCGGGACTTCGATGGGGGAAACTGGATGGAAAACATGGTGGAAATCAAAGCAAAGAGGACTGGAGAGGGGCTACCTGCCGAGAACTGCCCTCCCTCCTCCCTCCTCTCCTCACCATTCACAGCAATACTCGTCCCTCCCTCTCCCCCTCTCTGGGACCACGGCTACACTGCACTGACTGTTACAGACAGACAAACAGAGGTGCCGACATTTGTGGATATACTTTTTTGGCCTTACCGAGAACTGCAACACAACCTGAATATAGACAGTCCAAAATATAAGTATACATATATATATTAAAGCTATGAGATCTGAACAAAGTTGTATTTAATGTGGGTCATGCAGTGGAGGTTTGTCTGTTTTACATTTTCTGTTCCCTTTGAGTTGTCTGTGGTGGAAACTGTACGGATGGTTCTATGATGGCATTTACTGTGGTTTTCAAAATCTGCAAAAATCAATAAAAGTACAACAAACTCGAGCGGTTTCCAGTTTTCGGTGGGTGATGCATCGTCGACAACTTAGGATGGAAATAGAGTTTCAGAAGATATGTAAATGTTGAATATCTTATATAACAGGAAAAGAAACTGCAGACGACTGTGGACTTGAGTCTTACAGAGACTTACAGAGATTTACAGACGGGTTTGAGAATAATCATCTGACCACTGCTGTTAAATATTGTTTAAAGTGCACAGTGGAACTTTCCTGGGTTATCTGACTTATCTCCATATTTACTATGTTATTGCTTTGCCCGGAATGTTCCGCAGTGTGGCATTACACGTGTCCATCAGGCTTTTGTTCAAATACACACGTTTTAATTTCTCAAAAATAACTTGAAGACACATGTTCCAAGTCAGTTTAACTGTGCTAGAAAATCCTTTTTTGCAGTGTGCACGCGCTGTTGAGTTAAATAAGTTTAATGCCGTACTGCGGGACATTCCAGGGCAAAGCAGCTGCATCTCCGTGGAGACAACTAGACGTAACTTCTACCAGAAATGTTACACAATACAGCTTCAGTGCCACAGACCCCTCACATGGACGTGTTTGTTGCAGAAGAGGAGAAGACGGCGACGCTGAAGTCTCAATTCTGACCTATTTGCATAAACTAAAGATTCTGTGGCCAGAGGCAAAAGGAAAAGTGACAAAGACAAAGAAGAGAGAGACTGAGAGACAGAGAGAGAGAGGGAGACTGAGAGACGGAGAGACGGAGAGAGACTGAGAGACGGAGAGAGACTGAGAGAGAGGGAGAGATGGAGAGAGACTGAGAGAGAGGAAGAGGGAGAAAATGAGATGGAGGGAAAAGAGGGAGAGACTGAGAGAGAAAACGAGACAGAGAGAAAGGAAAATGGAGGGGAGTAGATAGAGACAGAGAGAAAATGAGAGAGAAAAAGAGAGGGAGAGAGAGAAATTAGAAAGGAAGAAAGAGAAAATGAGAGAGAAAAGAGAAAAAGGAAAGAGACAGAGAGAGAAAATGAGAGAGAGAGAGAAGAGAGGGAGATAGAGAGACAGAGAGGGAGTGAAGGGGTAGGGAGAGAGAGACAGAGAGAAAAATTAAGGAGGAAGAGAGAGAAGAGGGGGATAGAGAAAGAGAGAGGAGGAAAGAGCAAAAGAAAGAGAGGGAGAAAATGAGAGGGGGTAGAGATGGAGAATGAGGCAGAGAGAAATGAGAGAGCAAGAAAAAGACAGAGAGAGGGAAAACAAGAGAGAGAGATATATAGAGGGGTAGAAAGACAGAGAGGGAGAGAAAGGGGGACAGTTAGAGAGAAAGAGAGAGAGAAAATGGGAGGGAGAGAAATAGAGGAGGGGTAAGGAGAGAGAATGATACAGGGAGAAGAGAAACAAAAAGACAAAGAGAGAAAATGAGAGAGGGACAGAGAGGGAGAAAATTAGAGAGAGGGAAACAGAGACAGAGAGTGAGACAAGAGAGACAGAGAAAGAAAGAAACAAAGAGAGAGGGAGACGGAGGGAGAAGAGACAGAAATGAGAGGAAGAAAGAGAAAATGAGAGAGAGAAATAAATGAGAGAGACAGAAAATGAGAGGAGGGTATAGAGAGAAAGAAACAGAAAGAGAGAAAGAAGAGAGAGAGAAACTGAGAGGGGGAGAAAGAGAGACAGAGAGGGAGAGAGACAGAGAGAGAAACAAAAAGACAACGAGAACAATGAGAGGTGCAGAGAGGGGGGGAATTAGAAAGAGGGAAACAGAGACAGAAAGTGAGACAAGAGAGACACAAAGAAAGAAACAAAGAGAGAGGGAGAAAGAGAGAGAGAAGAGAGACAGAGAGAAGAGAGAGACAGAGAGAGAGAAAGAGAGAGAGAGAGAGAGAGAAAGAGAGAGAGAGAAAGAGAGAGAAGAGAGAGAGACAGAGAGAGAGAAGAGAAAGACAGAGAGAGAAAGAGAGAGACAGAGAGAGAGAAAGAGAGAGACAGAGAGAGAAGAGAGAGACAGAGAGAGAAGAGAGAGAGAAAGAGACAGAAGAGAGAGAGAGAGAAAGAGAGAGAGGAAGAGAAAGGGAACAGAATGACATGAACACAAACAGCCACATTATCCTGTAGTTCTCTCGGGTTCATCTCTCATTATGTGTCATTCATGAGCCTCATTTACGCAGGAACGCATCGATCTCAGGTTCAAACGATTCTCAAACAGATTAAAAATGGGGTTTTAGGAGCGAAAAGCTAAACAAAAGTCCTGCGCGCACCACTGTTTCCATAAATACGTTACTTGCCGCGGGAAAACCTCGCCGAAGATGATGAAAGGGAAGCAAATAAGTCAGAGCGAAGCCTGGAAATATGAATCTAATTTGGAAGGAAGAAAGGAGCGGTTTGTATGAAAACGTGTGACGATGGAGCGGTTTGTATGAAAACGTGTGGCGATGGAGCGGTTTGTATGAAAACGTGTGGCGATGGAGCGGTTTGTATGAAAACGTGTGGCGATGGAGCGGTTTGTATGAAAACGTGTGACGATGGAGCGGTTTGTATGAAAACGTGTGGCGATGGAGCGGTTTGTATGAAAACGTGTGGCGATGGAGCGGTTTGTATGAAAACGTGTGACGATGGAGCGGTTTGTATGAAAACGTGTGACGATGGAGCGGTTTGTATGAAAACGTGACGATGGAGCGGTTTGTATGAAAACGTGTGGCGATGGAGCGGTTTGTATGAAAACGTGTGACGATGGAGCGGTTTGTATGAAAACGTGTGGCGATGGAGCGTTTGTATGAAAACGTGTGACGATGGGAGCGGTTTGTATGGCGAAAACGTGGCGATGGAGCGGTTTGTAAGGAAAACGTGTGGGCGATGGAGCGGTTTGTATTAAAAACGTGTGACGATGGAGCGGTTTGTATGAAACGCAGACGATGGAGCGGTTTGTATGAAAACGTGTGGCGATGGAGCGGTTTGTATGAAAACGTGTGACGATGGAGCGGTTTGTATGAAAACGTGTGACGATGGAGCGGTTTGTATAAAAACGTGATGATGGAGCGTGCTTGTATGAAAAACGTGTGACGATGGAGCGGTTTGTATGAAAACGCGTGTGACGACGGAGCGGTTTGTATGAAAACGCGGTGGACGATGGAGCGTTTGTATGAAAACGTGTGACGACGGAGCGGTTTGTATAGGCGAAAACGTGTGGCGATGGAGCGTTTGTATGGCGAAAACGTGTATGGCGATGGAGCGTTTGTATGAAAACGCGTGGCGACGGAGCGTTTGTATGAAAATGTGTGGCGACGGAGAGGTTTGTAGGCGAAAACGCAGGGCGGTGGAGCGGTTTGTATAAAAACGTGGGCGGTGGAGCGGTTTGTATGAAACGTGGCGATGGAGCGGTTTGTATGAAAATGCGGGCGATGATGGAGCGGTTTGTATGAAAACGTGTGGTGATGGAGCGGTTTGTATGGCGAAAAGGTGCGACGATGGAGCGGTTTGTATGAAAACGTGACGATGGAGCGGTTTGTATGAAAACGTGTGGCGATGGAGCGGTTTGCATGAAAACGTGTGACGATGGAGCGGTTTGTATGAAAACGTGTGGCGATGGAGCGGTTTGTATGAAAACGTGTGGCGATGTAGCGGTTTGTTTGAAAACGTGTGGCGATGGAGCGGGTTGTATGAAAACGTGTGTCGATGGAGCGGTTTGTATGAAACCGTGTGGCGATGGAGCGGTTTGTAAGCGAAAACGTGTGGCGATGGAGCGGTTTGTATGAAGCGGTGTGTATGAAAACGTGTGACGATGGAGCGGGTTGTATGAAAAACGTGACAATGGAGCTTGTATGGCGAAACCGTGTGGCGATGGAGCGGTTTGTGGCGAAAACGTGACGATGGAGCGTTTGTATGAAAACGCGTCGGCAATGGAGCGGTTTGTATGAAAACGGCGCGGCGGAGCGTTTGTATGAAAACGTATGGCGATGGAGCGGTTTGTATGAAAACGATGTGGCGATGGGCCAGTTTGTATGAAACGATGACGATGGAGCGTTTGTATGAAAACGCAGGGCGATGGGAGCGGTTTGTATGGAAAACGCATGGGCGGCGGAGCGGTTTGTATGAAAACGTGGCGATGGAGCGGTTTGTATGAAAACGCGTGTGAGGATGGAGCGGTTTGTATGAAAACGTGGGACGATGGAGCGGTTTGTATGAAAACGTCGGCGATGGAGTTGCTTTGTATGAAACGTGTGACGGCGGGAGCGGTTTGTAGGCGAAAACGCGGGCGATGGAGTTTGCATGAAAACGGTGACGGCGGGAGCGTAGGCGGGAAAACGTGTGGCGATGGAGCGGTTTGTATGAAAACGCGTGACGACGGAGCGGTTTGTGGTGAAAACGCAGACGACGGAGCGGTTTTGTATGAAAACGGTGGCGATGTGAGCGTTTGTATGGCGAAAACGGTGGCGATGGGCGGTTTGTATGAAAACGCGGTATGGCGATGGAGCGGTTTGTAGGCGAAAACGTGTGGCGATGGAGCGGTTTGTATGGCGAAAACGTGAGACGATGGAGCGTTTGTGAAAACGTGACAATGGAGTTGGTTTGTGGCGAAAACCGTGTGGGCGATGGAGCGGTTTGTATGAAAACGTGACGATGGAGCGGTTTTGTATGAAAACGTGCGGCAATGGAGCGTGTTTGTATGAAAACGTGCGGGCGATGGGAGCGGTTTGTATGAAAACGCGGCGGCGATGGAGCGGTTTGTATGAAAACGTATGGCGATGGAGCGGTTTGTATGAAAACGTGGACGATGGAGCGTTTGTGGCGAAAACGGTGGCGATGAGCGGTTTGTGGCGAAAACGTATGGCGGAGCTTTTGTATGAAAACGGTATGGCGATGGAGCGTTTGTATGAAAACGTGTGAGGATGGAGCGGTTTGTATGAAAAACGCAGACGATGGAGCGTTTGTATGGAAAACGCAGTGGCGATGGGAGCGGTTTGTATGGCGAAAACGTGTGGCGATGGGAGCGTTTGTATGAAAAACGTGTGGCGATGCGGAGCGGTTTGTATGAAAACGTGTGGCGATGGAGCGGTTTGTATGAAAACGTGTGAGGATGGGAGCGGTTTGTATGGAAAACGTGTGGCGATGGAGCTGCTTGTGGCGAAAACGTGTGGCGATGGGAGCGGTTTGTGCGGAAAACGTGTGGCGATGGAGCGGTTTGTGTGAAAACGTGTGGCGATGGCGGGAGCGTTTGTATGAAAACGTGTGGCGATGGGCGTTTGTATGAAAACGTGTGGCGATGGGAGCGGTTTGTATGAAAACGTGTGGCGATGGAGCTTGTATGAAAACGTGTGACGTGCGAGCGGTTTGTGAAACGTGTGACGGCGGGAGCGGTTTGTATGAAAACGTGTGGCGATGGAGCGTTTTGTGGAAAACGGTAAGTGGGCGATGGAGCGTTTGTATGAAACGTGTGACGATGGAGCGGTTTGTATGAAAACGTGTGGCGATGGAGCGGTTTGTATGAAAACGTGTGGCGATGGAGCGGTTTGTATGAAAACGTGTGAGGATGGAGCGTTTGTATGGCGAAAACGTGGCGATGGGAGCGGTTTGTATGAAAACGTGTGGCGATGGAGCGGTTTGTATGAAAACGTGTGGCGATGGAGCGGTTTGTATGAAAACGTGTGGCGATGGGAGCGGTTTGTATGGGAAACGTGTGAGGATGGAGCGGTTTGTATGAAAACGTGACGGCATGGAGCGGTTTGTATGAAAACGTGTGGCGATGGAGCGTTTGTATGAAAACGTGGCGGCGATGGAGCGTTTGTATGAAAACGTGTGGCGATGGAGCGGTTGTATGGCGAAAACGTGTGGCGATGGAGCGGTTTGTATGACAACGTGACGCGATGGAGCGGTTTTGTATGAAAACGTGGGCGATGGGAGTTTGTAAGGAAAACGTGTGGCGATGGGAGCGTTTGTATGAAAACGGTGGCGATGGGCGAGTTTGTATGAAAACGTGTGACGACGGAGCGTTTGTAAGGAAAACGTGTGAGGATGGAGCGGTTTGTATGGCGAAAACGTGTGACGATGGGAGCGTTTGTATGAAAACGTGGCGATGGGAGCGGTTTGTATAAAAACGTGTGATGATGGAGCGTGTTTGTATGAAAACGATGTGGCGACGGAGCGGTTTGTATGAAAATGTGTGGCGACGGAGCGGTTTGTGGCGAAAACGGTGGCGGTGGAAGCGGTTTGTATAAAAACGTGTGGCGGTGAGCGTGTTGTATGAAAACGATGTGGCGATGGAGCTGCTTTGTATGAAAACGTCTGCGATGGGAGCGGTTTGTATGAAAACGGTGGTGATGGAGCGTTTGTATGAAAAGGTGCGACGATGGAGCGGAGTTGTAAGGAAAACGTGTGACGATGGAGCGGTTTGTATGGAAAACGTGTGGCGATGGAGCGGTTTGCATGAAAACGCAGACGATGGAGCGGTTTGTATGGCGAAATGGCGATGGGAGCGGTTTGTATGAAAACGTGTGACGACGGAGCGGTTTTGTATGAAAAGCGATGACGACGGAGAAGCGTTTGTATGAAAACGGTGTGGCGATGTGAGCGGTTTGTGCGAAAACGTGGCGATGGGAGCGGTTTGTATGAAACGTATGGCGATGGGAGCCAGTTTTGTATGAAAACGCAGGGCGATGGAGCGGTTTGTATGAAAACGTGTGACGGCGGGAGCGTTTGTATGAAAACGTGACAATGGAGCGGTTGTAGGCGAAACCGTGTGGCGGCGAGCGTTTGTATGAAAACGTGATTACGGAGCGGCGGTTTGTGCGAAAACGCGGCGGCAATGGAGCGTTTGTATGAAAACGGTGGCGATGGAGCGTGTTGTATGAAAAACGTGTGGCGATGGGAGCGGTTTGTATGAAAACGGTGGCGATGGGAGCGGTTTGTATGAAAACGCGGTATGGCGATGGAGCGGTTTGTATGGAAAACGTGTGAGGATGGAGCGTTTGTATGAAAAACGTGTGACGATGGAGCGGTTTGTAAGGAAAACGTGTGGCGATGGAGCGTTTGTATGAAAACGTGTGGCGATGGGAGCGGTTTGTATGGCGAAAACGTGTGACGGCGTGGAGCGGTTTGTATGAAAACGTATGGCGGGAGCGTTTGTAGGCGAAAACGTGTGGCGATGGGAGCGGTTTGTATGAAAACGGTGAGGATGGAGCGGTTGTAAGAAAACGTGGCGATGGAGCGGTTTGTGGCGAAAACGTGTGGCGGCGGGAGCGGTTTGTATGAAAACGTGTGAGGATGGAGCGTGTTTGTATGAAAACGTGTGGCGATGGAGCGTGTTTGTATGAAACGTGTGGCGATGGAGCGGCGCCAGGCGAAAACGGTGGCGATGGGAGTTGCTTGTATGAAAACGGTGGGCGAAGGGAGCGGTTTGTATGAAAACGTGTGAGGATGGGAGCGGTTTGTATGAAAACGTGACGATGGGAGCGGTTTGTATGAAAACGGTGTGGCGGAGCGGTTTGTATGAAAACGTGGGCGATGGAGCGGTTTGTATGAAAACGTGTGACGGCGGAGCGTTTGTATGCGAAAACGCAGGGCGATGGAGCGGTTTGTATGAAAACGCGTGTGGCGATGGAGCGGTTTGTATGAAAACGTGTGAGGATGGAGCGTTTGTATGAAAACGTGGCGCGGGATGGAGCGGTTTGTATGAAAACGTGTGGCGATGGAGCGGTTGTATGAAAACGCGTGGGCGATGGGAGCGGTTTGTAAGAAAACGTGGCGATGGGAGCGGTTTGTAAGGAAAACGGTGGCGATGGAGCGGTTTGTATGGCGAAATGTGAGGATGGGAGCGGTTTGTATGAAAACGGTGACGATGGAGCGGTTTGTATGAAAACGCAGGGCGATGGAGCGTTTGTATGAAAACGTGTGGCGATGGGAGCGGTTTGTATGAAAACGTGTGACGATGCGGAGCGGTTTGTATGGAAAAACGCATGGCGATGGAGCGTTTGTGCGACAACGTGTGACGCATGGAGCGGTTTGTATGAAAAGCGTGTGGCGATGGAGCGGTTTGTATGAAACGTGTGGCGATGGAGCGTTTGTATGAAAACGTGTGAGGATGGAGCGGTTTGTATGAAAACGTGTGGCGATGGAGCGGTTTGTATGAAAACGTGTGACGACGGAGCGTTTGTAAGAAAACGTGTGGCGATGGAGCGGTTTGTATGAAAACGCAGTGGACGACGGAGCGTTTGTATGAAAACGTGTGACAATGGAGCGGTTTGTATGAAAACGTGTGACGATGGAGCGGTTTTGTATGGAAAACGTGTGACGATGGAGTTGCTTGTATGAAAACGTGTGACGATGGAGCGGTTTGAATGAAAACGTGTGGCGATGGGAGCGGTTTGTATGAAAACGTGTGACGATGGAGCGGCGAAGGAAAACGTGTGACCGTGGAGCGTTTGTATGAAAACGTGTGGCGACGGAGCGGTTTGTGGCGAAAACGTGTGGCGATGGGAGCGGTTTGTATGAAAACGTGTGGCTACGGAGCGGTTTGTATGAAAACATGTGACGATGGAGCGGTTTGTATGAAAACGTGTGACGATGGAGCGGTTTGTAAGGAAAACGTGTTACCATGGAGCGGTTTGTATGAAAACGCAGTGTGACGAGGGAGCGGTTAGTATGAAAACGTGTGGCGATGGAGCGGTTTGTATGAAAACGTGTGGCGATGGAGCGGTTTGTATGAAAACGTGTGGCGATGGAGCGGTTTGTATGAAAACGTGTGACGATGGAGCGGTTTGTATGAAAACGTGTGACGATGGAGCGGTTTGTATGAAAACGTGTGGCGATGGAGCGGTTTGTATGAAGCGGTGTGTATGAAAACGTGTGGCGATGGAGCGGTTTGTATGAAAACGTGTGGCGATGGAGCGGTTTGTATGAAAACGTGTGGCGATGTGAGCACTGGGGGATCATCGCCGAGCTCTGAGTCCATAAAAACACGAAATAAGCAGAAGAGGTGAGCAAATTCTGCAGCGATAAACAGACAGAAAAGTGACCTTGGAGTAGGAAAATCTTTCTGGGAATTAAATAACAGAAATGCAATAATAATTTTAAAGTTATGTTGAAATTAAAATGTGCCACATCGTCGGGGATGTCAACACGATCTGGTAAATAGATACGCATTATTATTCAGATCATGAAATGAGAATGAAAAGAAAGGTATTTTAATTAAAGATCCTGTATTTGTTTATTTTTCTTCGTGTTTTTCAGCGAAATTTGACTTATTTATATTATTATTTTATACTGTATTGAATCAGGAGGCGCACAGTGACCTCTGGTCTCTGAAAGTCGTGAAAAGTGCTGAAATATGATCATAAATAATTAGGGGGCTCAGAATGCAGAAGGTAAGTGAGGAATATCCTTGGACCACTGCAAACTCTAATGAACTATTTCTGTTTTTTACTTTTTAAGGGAGTAGAAATCAGGTGCAACTCCTTTAAATCTGTTCTACAATAACTTAAGACAGGAAAATCTCTTAAAGGTGCCACAATACACAGAATTTGTGTTAATACCTCATCAAAAACCTGCTCAACGTTGTGTTTTGTTTCATTCGCACACGTTTGAGTTCGTGCATTATGAGTCTGTCTACATCTCCGAAACACCACCCTGTGATGTCATGAGTCAGTAGTTTTCAGATTAGTAACTCCTTTTAACTTTTGTTCAGTAGAGATCGGCAATTCCTGGGCTGATATTATCTAAATGATTCTAGCGAAGGTGTATGAAGTTTAAAAACACAGTGGAGCACGTCCTGTATTACCACATGACATCACAAGGTGGAACTGAGTCTAAATATGCAGAGTTTGTGTGTTAAACGTGTGAATGAAACAAAGCAACAAACAAAAAAGGCCAAAAAAAAAACAATTTTGAGGTAAAAATGCCGTATTTTAAGTAAGAAATTTTCACTTACCAAGTTTTCTTAAAACCAGACGAAATACAAATCTTGTTCTAAGCAGAAAACACGAGTTTCAAGTATTTATGGCAAGATTTTTCACCTTATTGGTTTGAGAAGGAAGTTAAAGAGGCTTAACCTGGACTGAGTTAATATAAAAAGTGCTTAGAATAAGTTGTAATATCGAGATAAGATAAATCAGGATGAATATCTTGAAACAAGTAAAAAAAATCTCATCTTATAAAGTTAAAAAGTCTTAAAATTGGTCTTTTTCAACTTAATTCAAGTGAATTTAACTCTGCTAGAAAATCCTTTTTGCAGTGGTAGATTTGTAGAGAGGAAACATTATATCATTGATCAGAAATGAGCATAATATGGGCCCTTTACCACTTTCCACCCACCCGCCCGCCGGCGGGTGATTACACAACATTAGAAAGTCAAGCCAAATATTCACCGTACTTATTTTTCCACTATTGACCTGCTGTACATCGTTTGGAAACTTAATTCCTCAGTAAAACAACCATATCATTCATTTTATGCCACACAGCCCAAAGAGCCATAACATAATTTCCAAAAATATTCAAAACATATTTGTGTATTTCTTACCTTTGAGCCGATTCTGTCCAAAACGGGTCCAGTCCAGGAATAGCTGTGCTCAATTAGTCTGTAACAGTCCACAGAAAAAGAATATCCAGTTGTTTTTTCATAAAATAATTCCATGTGGAGAAATAATCCAGAAAGTCTGTGTTTGTCTGAATGGATGAGCGACACATCTCTCTACTACTCTCGCTCTTGGTCCTTAGCATAGCTAAACGCTTAGCTCGTGTTAGCGGTGTGGGGTATGTTTGTTTTCTCCACACTCTTAGCTACAAAACAAACGTATCCAGGCTTCGGTCCGGCTACGCGGTGGCGCGCCACAGCTCGGGGAATCAAGAGGAGCGCGGCCAGTTAATTCAATTCAATTCAATTCAATTTATTTTGTAGCGCCCAAAATCACAACAACAGTTGCCTCTAAGGGCGTTCCAAGATTTGGATGAGTAAAACATACACACAGACATATCAGAACAGGAAAAAACAACATTCATGTAAAGCAGCAAATGAAACATTGTCCAGTCATCCCCTGTCCTTAGACCCTCCTTCTCAGCAAGGAAAAACTCCAAAGGGGAGGCCGGGCGAGGAGGGGAGGCCGGGCGAGGAGGAGGAGCCGGGCGAGGAGGAGGAGCCGGGTGAGGAGTTAGCGGCGTATTGTGCATGACCGAGGGACAGTTCCACGGCAAAAGCTCTTCAGTCATTGGTTCTTTCAGGAAATGATTGACAGATCTGAGTAGCCTATGAAAAGATGATTTCGGCGGTGGGCCCCATGTGGGGCAGAGGTGCTGTAGCGAGAGAGGAAATCAGCCCGTAACAGCTTAGAGGACAGCCTCTGACCTGCTCTTACGCACAGACACTGGTGGAGGCACCAGAGGCATCTGGAGAGAAATGTTTTGGCTTGTTTTAGTTTTTTATCTTAAGAAAACCTGCCTAAAGTTCAGAAGAAGATTTATTTATTCCACATTACATCTTATTACAGTTTGGAACATCTGGTCCATATTTGGACACTTGTGCCGAATCAACATATTTTTACAAAAAGGGTCACAGCACCAAACCCTGAGGCCCAGAGTCTGACATTTTACACAGTTGTTGCCACAGCTTCAGCAGTGAGTGTAGTGAGCCACACATGTCTAGGATAAAGTTTGCCCAAGTTAGAGCCTTTATTATTTTGTATTTTTGTTCCAAGGCAAAAAAAATTTACATTTTTAGACATTTTTGAATGTCTGTGCTGTAACTTAGCTGCACTCACAGTCTTCATATGCAGATCTACAGAAACTAGAAGGTCTAAGCTTTAAAATGATGCATCACACAAGCCTGTGGGTCTAAGATTTTCTTTTAATAAGCTTTGGCACTTGGGTTTGTGTCACTGTTGTGCACAGACTAAATTAGGCGGGTGTTAACAGGTTAAACAATGAGAATTTATGATTTCACTGCTGTTTTGGTGTGTGTAAATGTGATTAGTTCATTTGTATGATTCTTTCCACTCTTTTGAGACATGAAAGTTTGATACTGTGACATATCATAATAATTCGCAGTATCTGCCCTTTCTGCCATTTTATGTCTGAATATTCTGACGTCAGCCCTGAAAATGTCTGAGCTAAATCTGTAACTTCACAAATGAATCTCGCCTGTAAACGGCACTTAGGTCAAAGTGACTTCTCCCCGGGTTTGGTGATGCAGATCTAAAGCACAAACTGTCTCACTGTCCCAAAGTTACTCTGACACCAACAAGCAAAGAAGAAAACTCTTAGTAAACTAAATGACACAGACGACGCAGGGAAAATGAAATCAGATCATGTCTTTATATCTCCTGCAACTATCACCTTTTCATCAGAACCTGGCCTAAAACAGCCTATTTCTGTTAAGTTTATTCTGCTATTCCATCAAACTGAATTAGCAAACTACATTAAAAGTCACTGGAATATGTTTTTGTTTTTTTGCTTTACAATAAATCTTTGGACAGCGAGGTTACAGAAAACATTTTGCTCAGTTGACCTCTTTTTGTAAGTTGAAAATGTAAAAACTCATTTAAAACTCATATTAAAACAAAAAAAGATTAGATTTATTCACTTTTATTTAAGCAGGACGTCTCATTGAGATTCAGAATCTCTTTTTCAACAGAGAAATGGCCAAGGTAACAGCAACACAATGAACCCAGTGCAGAAAGAATCACATAATGACAAAGAATTACATCATAAAAACACAACTCTCTCAAGAAAAACATGAACAATTTTCACTCACCACTTTTTTTTTTTTACAATTTCCTTAAACTTATCAAGAGACACTACAACTTTTAATTTAAGGTCTCAGCAGAAATCTGACTTTGCTTGTATTAAATATCTATTATTAAAAGTCTGTATAGCTTTTGTTCGGACATTTTATATTAAATTTTACTGAACACAAACAAGTTGACATCTCACTTTGGAATACCGGGCTCCCGGGGGCCACGTGAACGCAGCATTAATACAACATAATGCACAAGTCGTCCGGCAACAGTTAAATCACACACAGACATTTCAGTTTGTAGCTGTGGTATAAGCGCATTAAACAGACGTGTGCAGTTTTAACGCGTGACTCACTCGTTAAATGTGTTTTTACTCCACATTAGAAGCCGAATCCAGATCTTTTTTTTCTAACCGTGGTCATGGTAACGCATTGTCCAGTCTACCTCCAGTGTATCAAGGCAAACGTTCACTTTCTTAGGCCCAAATATACCCGGACCTTAAGTGCTTCCATGGTTCAGAGTTATAATGGCCTCTCTAGCCCCCCCTATGCCAATCACGAGGCAAAGTGCAGCGTGCCCAAGCAGGCGGTCTGTATTTTCAGGTTAAATCAGAACAAGGACGAAGACCGTACTGGATCAGGCTCTCAAACTCCCCTGCACCTTTTAAATGGAGATTCTTTATTTCCATGTAAAGAACTGGACACAACATGGGGTTTAAAAAGGAGAAGAATGATATAGGCGAGAATACAGCAGCAGGTGAGAGCTGGAGGCCCAAGGCTGCGGAGTGGAGGCAGGAAAAAAGACTGGACTGAATAAACTAATTAGACGAGAAGGTTTTATGTGCATCTCCATCAAAACAGCAAGTGGATCTTCTGCTCAGGGGCGGTTCTGTCTGTAAAACATTCACAAGATTTCACAAAAAGAGGTATTAAAGCTGGTGAATAGGGCAGGAAAGAAGCGAAACAGCAGAACTCTTTAATTATCTTTGTCTTTATATCATTAACTATACGTTTAGTGGCGTGTTAGGATAAGAGGACAACTGGTTTACTTTAAAAGACAAGTAAACCCAGAGACTATAATTGACGACATAATTTGAATTACCCCAGTCCCATAAACACATCTCAAGAACTAAAGAACTACACCGCAAAAAAGACCTGTCAATAATAAAAAAATACCAGTTTTGAGGTAAAAATGCCCTATTTTAAGTGAAATTTTCTGCCAGTGCAGTAAGAAATTTTCACTTACCAAGTTTTCTTGAAACAAGACGAAATATGAATCTTGTTCTAAGCAGAAAACACGAGTTTCAAGTATTTATGGCAAGATTTTTCACCTTATTGGTTTGAGAAGGAAGTTAAAGAGGCTTAACCTGGACTGAGTTCATATAAAAAGTGCTTAGAATAAGTTGTAATATCGAGATAAGATAAATCAGGATGGAATATCTTGAAACAAGTAAAAAAAAAAATTCATCTTATTAAGTAAAAAATCTTAAAATTGATCTTTTAAGATGAATCTGCTTAATTCAAGTCAGTTTAACTATGCTAGAAAATCCATTTCTGTAGTTCATGTCTCTGCTCTGATCTTTGCTGCATGTAAAACCCAGGCTCCATAAAGAAATGGACTAAACGAGTGCAACCACCCATAGCGTTAATGAAGCTCACTGAGGTTAGCAGTTATGGGGTGAATTTAGAGCCAAGTTCTGTATTTGGAATCGAAAGTTATTTACGGACAAAAAAGATACAGAAATAGCTAAAACCCCATGATCGTGTAGAGTGAGTTAATACCATAAAATACCAAATAATAGCCGGGTTTTGATTAACCGGGGTCCCCTTTAAACACAGGTGCAGGTGTATATTTTAATATGTAACTGAGTCTAATGAACTAACCGCCGTCTGTATAGAAAGTGCCCATGCCGACACCCCCAGCAGTGGTTCTGAAGCCGCTCCAACTCCCATTTCCCATTTGTGCTTTATTTAAACCAAGATATGATGATTAGTGCAGCGACACCACAGAGAGCGACGTGTTTACAGACGACAGAGCAGCGGTTTGACTTCAGCTCAGTCCTGCCTTTACCAGACTCGAAATGAACGGGCGATATTCACCGCGCTGCGTCTGAAACACCCGCACCTTCACTGGAAAAGTGGCGGAACAGATGACATTGCTGTGAAATCCCTATTTTGAAGTGACGTAAAAAAAACAAAACAAAAAAAGGAAGAAGACATAGCGGGCAGGAAATGGAAACAGTTTTTAGAAGTTTTGGTAATATTACTTCAGTTCAGCCAGTGGTGTCATTGTAGCTGCTGTGGCATAAGAAGAAAGTCGTGGCAAAGGGGTGAGGAAAGGCAGGGAACAAGGCGGCAGGAATCATGCCAACAAAATCGGCAAAGAAGTCGCCAGGCCATCGCATAACGGCTTCTAGTCACACTGGTTGAAAGAATTTGAGAGCCATATTTTCCCAGTTTAGCTGAGCAAGAATTTTGTGCCTGCCCCCAAACTGCTGCCTGCTCTCAAATAAACGCCCGGGCTGTTATTTGGTATTTTGCAGTACGAACATTTTAAGACCAAAATGAACAGCAGCGGTTACAGAGAAAAGGGCGGCCATTTTGTTAGGTAAAGTCAAATGGAGCGTCGATGGAGCTGGAGGCGCCCCCGTGTCTATTTTAATGCCTAGTACAGACACACAGGCAGAGGGTGGTGCTGTCGTTAGGGTTCCTCTAACAGCAGGTTCATAACTACACCCTGCTTTCCTTTAACGCACAATATACACAAGCTACTACGAGCTAGCAACATAATCACCATGAAGGCAGCGCAATCCTCATGTTTAACTAATACATCCTAGTATATTATTTATAATTGGATGATAATTGGATTTATTTCTAATACTTTAATAACATGTTGATATATGATGATATATGATGGTAAAATTAGTTATGACTTCAATTGTTTTGCCATCTTGCACTTAAGTGTTGTTGTGAGCTGGTGTTTTTATCATTGTTGGTATTAGTTTCTTTACCATTGTTGGTATTAGTTTCTTTACCATTGTTAGTATTAGTTTCTTGACCATTGTTGGTATTAGTTTCTTGACCATTGTTGGTATTAGTTTCTTTACCATTGTTGGTATTAGTTTCTTTACCATTGTTGGTCTTAGTTTCTTTATCATTGTTGGTATTAGTTTCTTTACCATTGTTGGTATTAGTTTCTTTACCATTGTTGGTATTAGTTTCTTTACCATTGTTGGTATTAGTTTCTTGACCATTGTTGGTATTAGTTTCTTTACCATTGTTGGTATTAGTTTCTTGACCATTGTTGGTATTAGTTTCTTGACCATTGTTGGTCTTAGTTTCTTTATCATTGTTGGTATTAGTTTCTTGACCATTGTTGGTCTTAGTTTCTTTATCATTGTTGGTATTAGTTTCTTGACCATTGTTGGTCTTAGTTTCTTTATCATTGTTGGTATTAGTTTCTTTACCATTGTTGGTATTAGTTTCTTGACCATTGTTGGTATTAGTTTCTTTACCATTGTTGGTATTAGTTTCTTGACCATTGTTGGTCTTAGTTTCTTTATCATTGTTGGTCTTAGTTTCTTTACCATTGTTGGTATTAGTTTCTTGACCATTGTTGGTATTAGTTTCTTTACCATTGTTGGTATTAGTTTCTTTACCATTGTTGGTCTTAGTTTCTTGACCATTGTTGGTATTAGTTTCTTTACCATTGTTGGTATTAGTTTCTTTACCATTGTTAGTATTAGTTTCTTGACCATTGTTGGTATTAGTTTCTTGACCATTGTTGGTCTTAGTTTCTTGACCATTGTTGGTATTAGTTTCTTGACCATTGTTGGTCTTAGTTTCTTGACCATTGTTGGTATTAGTTTCTTGACCATTGTTGGTCTTAGTTTCTTTATCATTGTTGGTATTAGTTTCTTTACCATTGTTGGTATTAGTTTCTTTACCATTGTTGGTCTTAGTTTCTTGACCATTGTTGGTATTAGTTTCTTTACCATTGTTGGTATTAGTTTCTTTACCATTGTTAGTATTAGTTTCTTGACCATTGTTGGTATTAGTTTCTTTACCATTGTTGGTCTTAGTTTCTTGACCATTGTTGGTATTAGTTTCTTGACCATTGTTGGTATTAGTTTCTTGACCATTGTTGGTCTTAGTTTCTTGACCATTGTTGGTATTAGTTTCTTTACCATTGTTGGTCTTAGTTTCTTTATCATTGTTGGTATTAGTTTCTTGACCATTGTTGGTATTAGTTTCTTGACCATTGTTGGTCTTAGTTTCTTTATCATTGTTGGTATTAGTTTCTTTACCATTGTTGGTATTAGTTTCTTGACCATTGTTGGTATTAGTTTCTTTACCATTGTTGGTATTAGTTTCTTTACCATTGTTGGTATTAGTTTCTTGACCATTGTTGGTATTAGTTTCTTTACCATTGTTGGTCTTAGTTTCTTTATCATTGTTGGTATTAGTTTCTTTACCATTGTTGGTATTAGTTTCTTTACCATTGTTGGTCTTAGTTTCTTGACCATTGTTAGTATTAGTTTCTTGGCCATTGTTGGTATTAGTTTCTTTACCATTGTTGGTATTAGTTTCTTTACCATTGTTAGTATTAGTTTCTTGACCATTGTTGGTATTAGTTTCTTGACCATTGTTGGTCTTAGTTTCTTTATCATTGTTGGTATTAGTTTCTTTACCATTGTTGGTATTAGTTTCTTTACCATTGTTAGTATTAGTTTCTTGACCATTGTTGGTATTAGTTTCTTTACCATTGTTGGTATTAGTTTCTTTACCATTGTTGGTATTAGTTTCTTGACCATTGTTGGTCTTAGTTTCTTTATCATTGTTGGTATTAGTTTCTTGACCATTGTTGGTCTTAGTTTCTTTATCATTGTTGGTATTAGTTTCTTTACCATTGTTGGTATTAGTTTCTTTACCATTGTTGGTATTAGTTTCTTGACCATTGTTGGTATTAGTTTCTTTACCATTGTTGGTCTTAGTTTCTTGACCATTGTTGGTATTAGTTTCTTTACCATTGTTGGTATTAGTTTCTTTACCATTGTTGGTATTAGTTTCTTGACCATTGTTGGTATTAGTTTCTTGACCATTGTTGGTATTAGTTTCTTGACCATTGTTGGTCTTAGTTTCTTTATCATTGTTGGTATTAGTTTCTTTACCATTGTTGGTATTAGTTTCTTGACCATTGTTGGTATTAGTTTCTTTACCATTGTTGGTCTTAGTTTCTTGACCATTGTTGGTATTAGTTTCTTTACCATTGTTGGTATTAGTTTCTTTACCATTGTTAGTATTAGTTTCTTGACCATTGTTGGTATTAGTTTCTTGACCATTGTTGGTATTAGTTTCTTGACCATTGTTAGTATTAGTTTCTTGACCATTGTTGGTATTAGTTTCTTGACCATTGTTGGTATTAGTTTCTTGACCATTGTTGGTATTAGTTTCTTTACCATTGTTGGTCTTAGTTTCTTTATCATTGTTGGTATTAGTTTCTTGACCATTGTTGGTATTAGTTTCTTTACCATTGTTGGTCTTAGTTTCTTGACCATTGTTGGTATTAGTTTCTTGACCATTGTTGGTATTAGTTTCTTGACCATTGTTGGTATTAGTTTCTTTACCATTGTTGGTCTTAGTTTCTTGACCATTGTTGGTCTTAGTTTCTTGACCATTGTTGGTATTAGTTTCTTTACCATTGTTGGTCTTAGTTTCTTTATCATTGTTGGTATTAGTTTCTTGACCATTGTTGGTCTTAGTTTCTTTATCATTGTTGGTATTAGTTTCTTTACCATTGTTGGTCTTAGTTTCTTGACCATTGTTGGTCTTAGTTTCTTTATCATTGTTGGTATTAGTTTCTTTACCATTGTTGGTCTTAGTTTCTTGACCATTGTTGGTATTAGTTTCTTGACCATTGTTGGTCTTAGTTTCTTTACCATTGTTAGTATTAGTTTCTTTATCATTGTTGGTATTAGTTTCTTTACCATTGTTAGTATTAGTTTCTTGACCATTGTTGGTATTAGTTTCTTTACCATTGTTGGTCTTAGTTTCTTGACCATTGTTGGTATTAGTTTCTTGACCATTGTTGGTCTTAGTTTCTTTATCATTGTTGGTATTAGTTTCTTTACCATTGTTGGTCTTAGTTTCTTGACCATTGTTGGTATTAGTTTCTTTACCATTGTTGGTATTAGTTTCTTTACCATTGTTGGTATTAGTTTCTTGACCATTGTTGGTATTAGTTTCTTTACCATTGTTGGTCTTAGTTTCTTTATCATTGTTGGTATTAGTTTCTTGACCATTGTTGGTCTTAGTTTCTTGACCATTGTTGGTATTAGTTTCTTTACCATTGTTGGTCTTAGTTTCTTTATCATTGTTGGTATTAGTTTCTTGACCATTGTTGGTCTTAGTTTCTTTATCATTGTTGGTATTAGTTTCTTTACCATTGTTGGTATTAGTTTCTTTACCATTGTTGGTATTAGTTTCTTGACCATTGTTGGTCTTAGTTTCTTTATCATTGTTGGTCTTAGTTTCTTGACCATTGTTGGTATTAGTTTCTTTACCATTGTTGGTATTAGTTTCTTTACCATTGTTGGTATTAGTTTCTTGACCATTGTTGGTATTAGTTTCTTTACCATTGTTGGTATTAGTTTCTTTACCATTGTTGGTCTTAGTTTCTTGACCATTGTTGGTATTAGTTTCTTTACCATTGTTGGTATTAGTTTCTTGACCATTGTTGGTATTAGTTTCTTTACCATTGTTAGTATTAGTTTCTTGACCATTGTTGGTATTAGTTTCTTTACCATTGTTAGTATTAGTTTCTTTACCATTGTTGGTCTTAGTTTCTTTATCATTGTTGGTCTTAGTTTCTTTACCATTGTTAGTATTAGTTTCTTGACCATTGTTGGTATTAGTTTCTTTACCATTGTTGGTCTTAGTTTCTTGACCATTGTTGGTATTAGTTTCTTTACCATTGTTGGTATTAGTTTCTTGACCATTGTTGGTATTAGTTTCTTTACCATTGTTGGTATTAGTTTCTTGACCATTGTTGGTCTTAGTTTCTTGACCATTGTTGGTATTAGTTTCTTTACCATTGTTGGTATTAGTTTCTTGACCATTGTTGGTATTAGTTTCTTGACCATTGTTGGTATTAGTTTCTTGACCATTGTTAGTATTAGTTTCTTGACCATTGTTGGTATTAGTTTCTTGACCATTGTTGGTATTAGTTTCTTTACCATTGTTGGTCTTAGTTTCTTGACCATTGTTGGTATTAGTTTCTTGACCATTGTTGGTATTAGTTTCTTGACCATTGTTGGTCTTAGTTTCTTTATCATTGTTGGTATTAGTTTCTTGACCATTGTTGGTTTGTGTCCTTGTCGATGTCAAGTTGCTATTTAAAAATACTCACTGCACATATGATCCGTCGGCCTTATAACCTGCAACTATGAACTGAAACACAGCGTCACTATCAGTGTCTTTTGTTTCTTGTACTAATTGAAAATCAGGCCTAAAGAAGCTTTGTTTGTGTCAAATGTCCTGTGGGTCAGACAGGGGTGGGATTCAATAAGTTTTCTTCTTCCCGCTCCTTTTCGAGCTCATCATGTGAACTTTTTTTTTTGTTCGTGTAATTTATGTTGAAGCCTGTTTTTCTTTGTACTGACTGCTCGAAACAAATAAACATGAATGAGTGAATGAATGATCATTTCTTACTTGAAACACAGAGGCCATTTGTATACAAAGTTTACATGTAAAAGTGCAGTTCAGTTCCATTAGAAGAGGCATTCAACTGCACGAGGTAAGACGGAAACATATAGATGGATTTTGCTTTATTCACTACTTTACGATTAGCAACAATTACACAAACTGTTCTCGTAATCATCGGCTAACTTGCATTGTTTCCTTTTTCTTTCTGTCCTCTACATTAAACGTGAGTGAAAGGAGTCCGGAGCATCGTTAAACGTAAATGAAATGTCACTTGTCTATATTTGCCACATTATTTTTTATTTTTATTGCTTATGCTGGATCTTTAGGCGTCTCTTAGCGCCTCAAAAAATTAATAAATTAAATGATCAAAAATGTTTCTAAACTGATATATTTACATTCATTTTCACACCTAACCTAATGTGTCCACAAACATAAGCCAAAGTGCCGATCACACTCTGAAAGGGTAAGTAGTCCAAACCGGGCTAATTAAACTACAGTATTAACACAAATTGGCTCGACTGAACAAATTGACTCAAGGCAGCTGTTGGAATTTAATGTGTAATTTTTCTTTGCATAATTTAAAAGGCTGTAGGCTTTCTGTAGCTCCTAACTAATCACATTTCCCTATAATTTAGACAGTGTGTTCTCATTTGTGCAGGGTGTTAGGTTAGGTTTTCAAATTTGCAAAGTGGCCGTGCATGTTTTTCAAAGTTTCTGCGTCATAAAAACAGTGTGAATAAATGAATAAATGCAAGAGAAATACAAGTTTAATATGATACTGTGAAAGATTGTAGGCATAAGCAATGACAAGGATTTTCTAGCAGAGTTAAACTGACTTGACTTAAGCAGATTCATCTTAAAAGATCAATTTGAAGATTTTTTTTAACTTAAGATGAGTTTTTTTTACTTGTTTCAAGATATTCATCCTGATTTATCTTATCTCGATATTACAACTTATTCTAAGCACTTTTTATATTAACTCAGTCCAGGTTAAGCCTCTTTAACTTCCTTCTCAAACCAATAAGGTGAAAAATCTTGCCATAAATACTTGAAACTAGTGTTTTCTGCTTAGAACAAGATTCATATTTCGTCTTGTTTTCAGAAAACTTGGTAAGTGAAAATTTCTTACTGCACTGGCAGAAAAAATCACTTAAAATGGGACATTTTTACCTCCAAACTGGCAGTTTTTCTTATTTTTGAAAGGCCTGTGTAACTTCTGGTGGAGGTCTGCTACTTGCTTCTCTTCATTTCTTTGCCTAAAATATTCCACAGTGGGGCATTAAACACATCCCTGTTTTATAGCTCAAAAAATAACTTCATGAATTCCTACCAGGTTGCGGCCTTGCTTCTCCATAGATCTGATCATTAACCTGTCTCCATTGTGATTACCAAGTTTATTCCCAGGCAGAACAGTAATACCTCTATGGAGACACGCACCCTCCCCCCAGAAAAGTTCCACAGTGCAGCTTTAAACGGCTCTAAGTGAGTGTGCAGCGAGTGGTGAGGCCTAATAGGAGTCAGGGCCTGATAATGACATTAGGAGGCTGATCTCTGTATTAGTCTAAAAGGAGGACGTTTCTACTTAACCGGAGGCAGCGGCGCAGAGGGGGAGCGGGGGGCGGAGGGTGATTTAAATTCAGTGACAGGCCTTTAAATACCAGCCGGGATCACAGTTGTGCCCTATGGCAAAGTAATTATTCACCCTTTTAGCCGATCAGGTGCCGATGGTGCGTGTGCGGCTGGTGCTGTGTGTTGGAGGAAGAGATGGAGGGAGATAGAGAGAGAGAGAGAGAGAGAGGTGTGAGAAAGAAAGGTGTGAAATGATTCAGTTTTCTCCTCTTTCTGTAACTGAGAAGAGTTCCTGCCAAACTCTGAGGCAAAGTTTCCTGCAAGGACTTCCTGCACTGTAAAAAAAAATATGACGTTAAAAGTCATTTTTACTTTGCATAATAATTGTCTTTTTTTTCTTTTCTTTATTCATGAAAAACTGTCACTGTGAGCTTTAAGCCATGTCATTGTGTGTTTTGCTTTATTCACACATGTTTGAGGAATCCTGCATTATTAAACTGTCCAAAGCTCAAAATGCACTGTCCCACCTCATGATGTCATGTCGTGGTTATAGTTAACAGTGACTTTATGGTTAGTAAAGACAGGCAATTCCAAGGCTGACATGGAGTCCAAATGATTCTAGTGAAGGTGTCTGGAGTGTAAAAACAGCGTGGAGCACTTCCTGTATCACCACATGACATCACAAGGTGGAACTGATTCTTTTCTGAAGGACTGAGCTGAGTACGAGCCTCCGAAACCTGCAATAAATCCACCGTTTACTCACCTTCCTGCTGCCGTCTGCTCCTCACTGGAAAAAACTATATCTGTGTGAGTTAAAATTACTTAAACTAAGAACATTTGACTTTATTTGAGTCGATTCAACTTGACAAGTGAAATGATCTGCAGTGGAAAAGTGTTTTTCTCTTAACCCTGTAAAGCCCACACCATTAAATAATTGGCAGAAAATTCCAATTCTTTGAACTTGGAGCCTTTATTGGTCCCTCTAAACAAACAAACAAAAAATTTCAAATATCATTTTCCATATATTATTATTTATGGCAATCTTGTATTGTCACTGGAGCACCCTCTAATCAGTGAATCACACCCACTGTTGGATTATTTGTGCACTGCATGTATCTGATTGTATACATCAGGTTTTTCAGGGGAAAAAATGTCACACTGCTCATGTGGAGGGCATGTATCAAATATGATACGTTTGGCGTTATAGGGTTAATTCAAGCAATATTTGATTTTATTTCTTATTTTAAGTGCAAAAAGTTGTTGTTTTTCTTACTTTAAGTGCAGCAAGATGTATTTTCATATTTTAAATACAAAAATCTTACTGCACTGGTAGATCCTTTTACTTGTCAAGTGAAATTTGCTCAAATCATGATAAAACTTTCTTAATCCAAGTCATTTTAGCCTGATTAGATTTAGTTTTTTGCGGCGCTCATCCCGGTGCGTCCTGGCAAACCCGGACTCATGGCGCCGGGAGCTTAAATCCTCCTGTTTCGCGCTCCGGGGTCTGGACAATTAACGGTATTTTATTTGAACTGTTCGTGCTGTTGATCATTTATGGATGTGAGATAATAGAGATTCTCCGTGTGGAACTGTCGCCTCTTCGGTCGTAGGAATGATGCAGTTCAGCGTTTAGAGGAGTTACGTGAGGTGGGAGTGTATAAAGGTGCAGGTCCAGGTGAGGTTTGTCTTGACTCTCGTGTCGTGTCGTGGCTACGATGCAGGTGGAGTTTTACTGAAAAAACTAGGGCGCGAACAAACGACAGAGAGACTGAGAGAGTGAAAGAGCAAAGGAAAAAGACTTAAAGAAGAAGTGAACTTTTTTGTTCTTGCTTGTAAATAAACCTTTTTTCACTGTACCACTGTAAAAATTTCCTGTGCACATTTTTGCTCCTGTTCTTCCTGTTTTGCACTGTGGAATAAAAACCCTAAAACGAGCTTCAGCCTGAGTCTTGACGAGGACCCGTGACACAACTGAATCATCATTATTATTTTTTCTCTAGCTGTTTTTAGTTCCATATTTTTCTCGCTAAATTTACGAACATGTGAAAAATAAACCCTTTGGCCTTTTCAGCAGGTCTAAAACTATAATGAAAAATACTTTTACTTTTCAGTCCAGTTTAAACGTGCAGTGCAGTAGAAAGTACAGACCTGCTCTCAAATGCAGTAAAGTGAAAGTAAAACACGTCCTATTTAAAATCTGCTTCAGTAAATATACCAAACGTTCGTAGGTGAGAAGAGGTGAGATGTTACGGTCACTAAGGCTCACAGCAAATCATTTTAACACTTTCTATCAGCATTTCAGGGTTTATACTTTGCATGTTGATTTGGCAGATGTTTGTGCAGTTTATTAAGTCTTTTTTTCCCTTTCCTTTTCACTTCCAAGTGCTTTGTTTTGTCTCGACTCTCGTCCGGTCTTGTTGGGTCGTGTTTCGCTGAAAAAACGAGGGAGCGAACGACTACGAGAGACGGAGAATTGTTCGTAAATGGACATTTTTTTCACTGTACCACTGTAAATATTTCCTGCGCACATTTTTGCTCCCGTTGTCCTGTCTTTGCACTGTGGAATAGACGGCAAAAAACGTGCATCCCGACTCAGCCCGAGTTCCCGGTAGAACCCGGTGACACTAAATCTGCAGGATTTGTGTGTTAAACGTGTGAATGAAACAAAACACAACTCCAGGTCTGTTTGTGATGAGGAAACGACATTATAACAGATCAGAAAATAGTAAATAGAGTAATATTGATCCTTTAATTGCTATTTTCAGGGATTAGGGGTCAGTTAGTCTTTTACACCCGATGCCCTTTTCATGGACCTGGGCTAGATTTAAACTGATGACCATCTGGTTACCGGTTGCTTAACTCACTACTCAATAACCCAAACATATGGGGCTGTTATTCATGCATTAGAAGAACGTTTTTATCATGTAGACACTGTAGATGTTGCCT
Organism: Odontamblyopus rebecca; assembly: GCA_030686955.1. Lineage (NCBI taxonomy): Eukaryota > Metazoa > Chordata > Actinopteri > Gobiiformes > Gobiidae > Odontamblyopus > Odontamblyopus rebecca. The sequence goes on along the minus strand of CM060667.1, from coordinate 37,224,161 downwards.
AACAAACCCAGATATCAGACAATACAGGAAATTTACTTTTACTTCAAACCTGAACTCCAAAACTCTGACTGTGCCCGTCTGAACCCTCAGTTCTGTATATGTCTGTGCACATTAGACGCTCTGTGCACAGGAAATGCCTGAGTGATTTAAAGGGGAGATATTACATCATTTTCTGGTTTGTTATCATGTTTCCTCATCAAAAACATGCCTGGAGTTGTGTTTTGCTTCATTCCATAGTCCGTATCTCTGAGTGTCTAAGTGAGTGTGACGTCTCCACAGCATCAGGCTCGCGTTGCCACGGTTACAGGAGCGAATCTGGAGCCAGGTCCATATTTGGAAATCCTCCCGCGAGTATCATAGCAACACAAGAGCCAATCATGAGTGAGGAGGTTAAATGTGGCGCCTCCTCCTGGCAGAGCTGATGCATCATATATACGGACTATGGATGTGATACTCTGCACCTGCAGGACACTGGATTTACCTGATTCTGCACAAGAAGAAGAAACTTTGAGCTTTTAGCATCAAACTTTAAATAGTTTAAGTCACTGATTTATGTTGTTTGTTCTGTTACGTACGAACAACAATAGAGTCACAATTTAACCAAATTCACTTTACTTTCTGCTCGTTAAATTCTGCTCGTTCAGATTCTAGTCACATTAGATATTGTGACTGTTTGAGATATTTTGTCATTTTATTTCAGAAATCGTCACTCGGGGGAAAGCGGGAAGGGAACTTACTTAGCAACGAAACGAGCTGTCAATCAAACCTGTTGCTAACGCTAGGGGGAGGGGCCTCGGGGAATGAAGGCGTCTGATTGGTCCGTTATTTATGTTCAGATCTTGATTCAGGAACAAAACAGAGAAATGAAAAGTTCAGGATCCTGTGTGGCGGCTTCAGACGAACAGTTTAAGTCCAGAATGACGAGGCTCAGAGCAGCAGGTACAGACAGAGGGACGAGAAGATCCTAATGTGAAGGAGCCCCAAGAGCCTCCTGGAGCACTTCCTGTTTGGCACGCGGCGGCTAACGGGTTAGCGGCTAACGGGTTAGCTTAGTCCACTCATATGAACGGACTATGCTTCATTCACACACGTTTAAAACACAAATGCTGCATATTTAGGCTGAGTTCTTCTCTCAAACCGAAAACTCTCTTTTCCACCTTGTGATGTCATGTGGTAATACTAAAAGTGCTCCATTGTGTTTTTAAACTCCATACACCTTCGTTAGTATAATTTGGATAAATTATGCCTGGAATTGGCGAACTCTACAAAAGAAAGTTTTTGTTCATGGTACAAAATGTTGCCGAACAAACTATCAGAAATATCCTTTTAATTTGAATCTGAACTCAAAAATTCTGACTGCGTGCATCTGAACTCTCGATTCTTTCTGTATATGTTTGTGTGCATTAGACGCTCTGTGCAAAGGAAATGAGAGAAAGGCGCCTGACCCACTGTGGTATAGGTTATCCCCACACCTCTCCATCACTGTCTTGTAGCCGGCTGTTCTTTCGTCCTATCCGCTCTTTCCTGATCTCACCTTCAACCACGCAGCTCTCAGGGGGCGGAGTCTATTTCCTGCAGAGGCCAGACACGAGGCCCGGTGCAAGGGTTGATGGGAAGAGGCTCGCATCGGGAAACTGTCCTTCAGAAACTGCAGCCTGATGGATTTCCACGGCCCGGGTTACGCTCTGTTTCGTGATACATCTGTAAGCGGTATTCTCCAGAGAGGCCGATCTGTGGCCCAATGTACAACGCAGATCAGGGAGCGTTTCATAGCATTTGATGTAATGCAACGGCAGGAGAAAAGAGAGATCACGGACCAGCTTCAACGCACTGATCCTGGCTTGTTTGGTAAAATATTACACGGCACATGTTTGATTTAAAGAGCCCGTTTATGCCATTTTCCGAATCCTCATCAAAAACATGCCTGAAGTGGTGTTTTGTTTCATTCTCACACGTTTAACCCGCAAATCCTGCACATTTAGGCTGTGTTCTTCTCTCAAACTCAAAACACTCTGTCCCCCCTTGTGATGTCACGCGGTAATACAGGATTAGCTCCACTGTGTTTTTAAACTCCATACACTTTCACTATTAGAATTACTTGGATGTTTTCAGCCCTAGAATCTCCAGCGTCTCCTGAACAAAAGGTAAAAGAGAGCTGTTAAAATGAAAACCACTCCTTTAGGACATCTTATTTATTTATTTGTAAAGGGCCCGCACATATTAATGAACATTTAAAATATAAATATGGAAAGATTACTGCCAACGTGGCTAATTTCCAGCTTCAGTCCCTCGGCAGGTTCAAGTGAAATCATCGTCGGGACAGGGAAAAGTACAGCAAGAGTCACACCAAAGTACAAAACACCAGCGCACTCACTATACACACAATTAAAAACAGTTCATTTGAAGCTTGAAGGCAAGAGTTAAACAATTAAACCAACGACCCATCAGTATAAAAGCAAATATATGGTTAAACATGGTGACACTGAACAACCACAGTTTTTAAAGCTTTTGCTGTCAGTGGCAAAGTTCTCGTATATGAGCTGCTCTGTTCACCTCCAGAGCTGCTCTTCTCCTGCGGTGGAGCAAGATTATTAAAAAAAAAAAAAAAAAAATCAAAATTAAATCTGCATATTTGATTGTGTCACGTATTCTGCAGTAGTGATAATTAATGTTTATTTTTTTGTCTAATACCTTAAGTGTTTTTTTATAGATAGTTTCAGCTAATTTAAGAGTAGTTTAACACAATCATTTAAATGTGGCAAAATCACTGAATTTAAAAAGAGTTTGTTGTTAGATTATTTCTTATATGAGGAAAATTTGATCAATTATATTTGATTTTATTCACTGTTATGTTATAACTCCCAGATACTTCACTGCATGGACCAGTTTCAGTTTTGCTGAAAGCGTCTGAGTCTGGATCCATGACAAAAACATACTAACTTACTTTGAGATATTAAGATAATTGTAAATTCTGCAGCCAGTTTGCTCCCTCTGACATAGCGACTCCTGTGCTGTTTGTTTTTAGAGTGAACATACAAAAGTGCATCGTCAGCGTCCACCTGACAGACGACATTAGAAGGACAAATTTGAGGCAAGTCATCAGAGCACAAACAGCTAAACAGCAACACTCTGGGTTTGTCGGGGTTTGGTGTCATGTGTTCCCCCTTCTGCGTCAGTTCATTCCTCATCAGTCCCTTGTCTACGTCCTCGTCCTGCTCGTCCACGTCGTCCTGCCTGACCCAGTGTTTTACCTCCGTCTGTGTCTCCAGCTCCCATCACCACCTCCTGCAGCACCACCTGCGCCTCTGTCTCTGCTTCGAGGTCCTCTCCCACTCAAACCATGACAGATTTCACATTATGCACACAAACACGTTGCTTCATCGAGGCCAGATATGACTGTAGCCAGTTTAAAGTTATTTTTGATAGATTGAAATAAGTGAGCTTTTGTTCGCAGTGCTGAATGCCTTTGTTAAACGATAAACACTGCGTCAACAACAGCAGCGTCAATACTGGACCTGATGTTTTCGACAAGGTAACAGAGCAGTCTCTGTGCAGTGGTATTTGTGCACTGGGCTTAGATTGTAAGGGCTTGTATTTAGTAAATCACTCTGCGACCCACTTTTCATCTGTTTTTGAGATTACTGGCAAAGTGTTGATTGGCCTATAGTTATCGGTCACAAGGTGGAGCAGCATTTTGAGCTTTAGAGATGTAGGCAAACGAATAATAAAAGCTTGAACTCCAGGTATGTTTTTTATAAGGTAACATCATTCCAGCTTAGCTTAATATTCACAAGAATCCATTTTGGATAATATGGGACTTTAAACATCCACAAAAAAAATCTGCTCACTTTAGTTCATCCACTTTGTGACGTGAGGTGTGTGAAGTGGCAGTTTTCAAGTTAACAGCAAACTTTTACCTTTGGTTTAGTGGAGATTTTCCCAGTGATTCTCGTGAAAGTGTGTGGAGTTTAAAACTACCGTATAACACATCCTCATTGCCGCACAACCTCACAAGGTGGAACAGAGTGTTTTCCGTTTGAGAGGAAAACTCAGCTGACAAAACACAACTCCAGGTATGTTTATGATGAGGAAACAACATCACAACCCGGAGCACAAAATATACGCCGTAATATGGCCCCTCTAACCTTATCGTGCATCGTAAAAGCTAATTTGCCCATCCCCAGGACATGCTCTTTATTTCATGCTTTGAAATGAAAACTTCCTGCCTCCCTGTCCTTTTATTTATTTATTTTATTTTTAGTTTATTTGAACAGGGACAATGCACATTAATAAACATCTGTGTAAATGTGCCAGTATGAGCGACACAGCGAGTTTCTGACTGTCGTCCCTATAGGCGAGGTGTAAAAAAGATGGAAGAATAAGAATTAGTTTGATTCTCGCGTCACCACGACTTTAACCTGTTCTTAAAGGTTCTGTGTGTCCAGTGTTGTGTATCTGAGCTGGTTTTGGTTTCCAAAAGTGGAGCTCGCACTGAAAAAGCAGTTTGGCTGAATGCACTTTTTTTTTTTCAAAGGAAGCCTAAATTTCTCTGCGCTGGTCCGTACATTGTTAGTCCACAGAAAAGCATAGTCCTGAATGGGGGAGACACAGAGAGCTGACGGGGCAGGACGGGGCTCTGTGCCTTGTATTATCTCTGTGACCTGAGGCGAAGAAAGTTTCAAATCTCCAAAGAGGCACTTAGCACTAAATGTACACAGACTTGGAGGACGTAGTGCTGATGCCTGCAAACCCTCTCCTCACAATATATAACATGTTTGCTCTTGTGTTATTGTGGGTATAATAATGTTCAGAGTGGAATCATAAAGATACCTACAGACCGGCACTAACTCTCAATCTGCTAAAGTGCACAGTATTAAGCTCTATTCGCACAGGATAAGAACAACCTGGGGACGTCTGGTGATTTGCAAATTCCCGCCCCACCTCTGTGTTACCTGCAGCTCATTCACACAGGGTAAGAGAAGTCCATAAATGACTGTTTTACTGAAATTACGACCGGATATGTCATAACATCACATCTGTTTCTATCTGTTTCGCGCTGCTAAGTAAGTAAATGAATAAAGTCTGCTAAAAATAATAATAATAAATGTTCCTCAGCGCTGCTACACATCATCCAGGTCAACGTCCTGTGAGAATCGTCTCTCCTCTTGGATCTCTCGCCCTTTTTGTGGATCAGTTTCCATGTAGAGGCTGTGAGGCTGTGTTAGAATTTGCCCCTAAAAAGCTCAAAACTGCGAATCAAAATTTCTACCGCAGCCTCCAGTACTCAAGCCGGAAAGAGATTTAAAAAAAAGGCGCAAAGAGATATAAAATGTGCACAAAATATAGAGAAAAGACCGCGGAAACAAAAGGAACAGACAGAAAAGACGCAATTACAACAACAAACACTGAGATGCAGATTCGCACGGGACGAGTTTTATCACCGGACGTCTGTGTTTGGTGAAATATCGTAGGGAATTTGCGGCGGAATTTTTACTTTACAAATTACAGACGTGGAGCATTCGGATTAAGATCTCAGACGTCCTCCACAATTATCACAAATCACCAAAGGTCCACAGGTAAAACTAGGGGTTTTGGATACAGTAACGGCTGAAGGTGCATCATGTATCTTCTGGTGGAGGATCCGGCATCTTCTGGTCGCCCTGGAGATGTTATTGCTTTGCCAGAAATGTTACACAGCGTGGCATTAGCTGTATCTACCCTATCTCCAAAAAAGCCCAATCACTGCCCAGATCTACGGAGACTTGGCTCGGTTTTCAAGGTGTTAAATAAATGTAAGCTGTTTCATTGTTTAATTCCAAAATGTGGAGCGTTCTGGCACACGGGCTGAGAAATGACAGTGCACCTTAAAAATAATCTTAATATTGTAAAACCTGTCAACCAGCAAATTGTATTTTCTTATTTTGGAGATTTCCAGGCATTTCAATACAAAGTCCAAAAGAAGGGCTTCCAGTCTGTCTGAGGAATTACCCTCAAACGCCCCGGAAAGATGTGAAGAAATAAAAAAAATGCAACTGATACAGCTAATGAACCAGAACGTGCTTAAAGGTGCACTATGTAACTTTTCCTTTGGAGGTTCACCTGCTTGTTTCTACAAATATGCCTTTGCTCGAAGAAGAAGAAGACATTTTAAAACATATAGTTAAAAGCCACAGTTAAAGTGGGACAGTATGTAATTGATTGTATTTAGTGTGTATTTAGTGTGTATTTCATTAATATTCAGTATTTAATAGTGTATTGGACAGTGTTTGAATTAATTGGCTTACAGTTCAATTCCACACTGTGACATTAAACAGCTCTACTTTACATTTATTTAATTATGCTGTGATTTGTTTTCATTAATAAATTAAAGCTGCCACTTTGCTGAAGCCGTCACCCAACAGAATATCCAAATGATAAAACCCACATTTAATTATTGTGCATCCTGTAAAGGGGAGTTGTAAAGAGCACAAAGAGATTACAATTTTTACCTACAAAAACAGGCAATTTGAGACAGATCTGACCTGTAACTTGGTCTGGTTTAGTCTCGATGACGGTAGAAATGTTTGATACTGTGAGACAATCCAAACAAAGGAATAAGATCTCCATGGAGAAAAGCAGTTGACGGAAAGACTGAAAACAACGATCCAGCTTCAGTCTCTCCGCCAAATGAGCGAACACAGCCCGACAATGCCATATTCCCACTAGCAGTTTTGCACGCCTTAGAAATAAAAGAACCATTATAATACAATTATACTTTCTCCATACATTTACAGTGGTGCTGATTGGAGCCTCCTCTGCAATATAGACCTGGGCCCTTGTTATCTGCAGGCTCTCAGTCCTCTGTGGATCACATTGTTACTGTAGGAGCCACACTTCATCACTAACTCAATGTGCTGACTGGAGACAAACCTCCCATCAGTCTTCATTTGCTTCCCTCTTGTCATTTTCACCACTTTTGCTCTTGTTTGGAGAACACAAGACAATGAGACACAGTGCCCAGCGCTATGTCTGCCCCTATTACGCTCACAAACTGGCCATTTATTAGCACGGGCTCTTCAGGAAAGGTGCAGGTGTGTGAAGCTGACTGGCATTATATAACCGTGAGTGACGACTGGTGCAGAAGGACGGATGGGCCTGGAGCACCATTACGGGGAGTAGGACTGATTTTTTGGTAATTTGTCTGTTTAAATAGTTGACGGCAGTGGTGGCTGGTGGATAGAGGGCGTAAGTGTGCCGCACTCCCTAATTTAACCTTGATTTAAAAAAAAAAAAGAATTATTAAGTTATTTTGTATTAGGCTGTATGTTTAATATTTAGTTTAAAACCGAACGTGTATCTGCATAGACATATTTTTATCGGGTTAAATGTGCTCACATCGCTGTATTTGAGTCACGTGGTGCATCTGAGTGCACAGAGTCTCTGCGCCCCAATGGAGCAGCTCTATGTAGGGGCCTGAAACATTTAGAAAATTTGACGTCATTACGTTGCTTTTGCCCATTAGTTTGTACTGCGGCCCCTGAAAAACATCGTAGTCGCAGGGTGGAGGTGCAGGGTGGGGGCGCAGGGTGGGGGCGCAGGGTGGGGGTGACTCAAATCAAGTGACTGGTTTTTAGAAACATTATCACAATTCTGACCAATGAGGATTCAGCTGCTCCTTTCCCCCTTCAGCCCATCAGGCTTATGCTAATGCTACAGGCTAATGAATGGAGAACTACAGAGCTGTGTGCTATGGCTGCTAGTGTTACGGTGTGGTACGTTGTGTTACATTGTGTTACGTTGTGTTACATTGTGGTACGTTGTGTTACATTGTGTTACATTGTGGTACGTTGTGTTACGGTGTGTTACATTGTGGTACGTTGTGTTACGGTGTGGTACGTTGTTTTACAGTGTGGTACGTTGTGTTACATTGTGTTACGTTGTGTTACGTTGTTTTACATTGTGGTACGTTGTGTTACGGTGTGTTACGTTGTGTTACATTGTGGTACGTTGTGTTACGGTGTGGTACGTTGTTTTACAGTGTGGTACGTTGTGTTACATTGTGTTACGTTGTTTTACAGTGTGGTACGTTGTGTTACATTGTGTTACGTTGTTTTACAGTGTGGTACGTTGTTTTACAGTGTGGTACGTTGTGTTACATTGTGTTACGTTGTGTTACAGTGTGTTACGTTGTGTTACAGTGTGTTACGTTGTTTTACAGTGTGGTACGTTGTTTTACAGTGTGGTACGTTGTTTTACAGTGTGGTACGTTGTTTTACAGTGTGGTACGTTGTTTTACAGTGTGGTACGTTGTGTTACATTGTGTTACGTTGTTTTACAGTGTGGTACGTTGTTTTACAGTGTGGTACGTTGTTTTACAGTGTGGTACGTTGTTTTACAGTGTGGTACGTTGTTTTACGGTGTGGTACGTTGTGTTACGGTGTGTTACGTTGTGTTACATTGTGGTACGTTGTGTTACATTGTGTTACGTTGTGTTACATTGTGGTACGTTGTGTTACGTTGTGTTACATTGTGGTACGTTGTGTTACATTGTGGTACGTTGTGTTACAGTGTGGTACGTTGTGTTACGGTGTGTTACGTTGTGTTACATTGTGGTACGTTGTGTTACATTGTGGTACGTTGTTTTACAGTGTGGTACGTTGTTTTACAGTGTGGTACGTTGTGTTACAGTGTGGTACGTTGTTTTACAGTGTGGTACGTTGTTTTACAGTGTGGTACGTTGTTTTACAGTGTGGTACGTTGTGTTACATTGTGTTACGTTGTTTTACAGTGTGGTACGTTGTGGTACATTGTGGTACGTTGTGGTACGTTGTTTTACAGTGTGGTACGTTGTTTTACAGTGTGGTACGTTGTGTTACAGTGTGGTACGTTGTTTTACAGTGTGGTACGTTGTTTTACAGTGTGGTACGTTGTTTTACAGTGTGGTACGTTGTGTTACATTGTGTTACGTTGTGTTACATTGTGGTACGTTGTGTTACGGTGTGGTACGTTGTGTTACATTGTGGTACGTTGTTTTACAGTGTGGTACGTTGTGTTACGGTGTGTTACGTTGTGTTACATTGTGGTACGTTGTGTTACATTGTGGTACGTTGTGTTACGGTGTGGTACATTGTATTACATTGTGGTACGTTGTGTTACATTGTGTTACGTTGTGTTACATTGTGGTACGTTGTGGTACGTTGTGTTACATTGTGTTACGTTGTGTTACATTGTGGTACGTTGTGTTACAGTGTGTTACGTTGTGTTACATTGTGGTACGTTGTGGTACGTTGTGTGGTACGTTGTGTTACGGTGTGTTACGTTGTGTTACATTGTGGTACGTTGTGTTACATTGTGGTACGTTGTGTTACGGTGTGTTACATTGTGGTACGTTGTGGTACGTTGTGTTACATTGTGGTACGTTGTGTTACAGTGTGTTACGTTGTGTTACATTGTGGTACGTTGTGTTACAGTGTGTTACGTTGTGTTACATTGTGGTACGTTGTGGTACGTTGTGTTACATTGTGTTACATTGTGGTACGTTGTGTTACATTGTGGTACGTTGTGTTACATTGTGGTACGTTGTGTTACGTTGTACGTGTGTTGTGTGTACGACATTGTGTACGTTGTGTTACATTGTGGTACGTTGTGTTACGGTGTGTTACATTGTGTTACAGTGTGTTACGTTGTGTTACATTGTGGTACGTTGTGGTACGTTGTGTTACATTGTGTTACATTGTGGTACGTTGTGTTACATTGTGGTACGTTGTGTTACATTGTGGTACGTTGTGTTACGTTGTGTTACATTGTGGTACGTTGTTTTACAGTGTGGTACGTTGTGTTACATTGTGTTACGTTGTGTTACATTGTGGTACGTTGTGTTACATTGTGGTACGTTGTTTTACAGTGTGGTACGTTGTGTTACATTGTGTTACGTTGTTTTACAGTGTGGTACGTTGTGTTACATTGTGTTACGTTGTTTTACAGTGTGGTACGTTGTGTTACAGTGTGTTACGTTGTGTTACATTGTGGTACGTTGTGTTACATTGTGGTACGTTGTGTTACGGTGTGTTACGTTGTGTTACATTGTGGTACGTTGTGTTACATTGTGGTACGTTGTTTTACAGTGTGGTACGTTGTGTTACATTGTGGTACGTTGTGTTACATTGTGGTACGTTGTGTTACGGTGTGTTACGTTGTGTTACATTGTGGTACGTTGTGTTACATTGTGGTACGTTGTGTTACATTGTGGTACGTTGTGTTACGGTGTGGTACGTTGTGTTACGTTGTGGTACGTTGTGTTACATTGTGGTACGTTGTGTTACATTGTGGTACGTTGTGTTACGGTGTGTTACATTGTGGTACGTTGTGTTACGGTGTGTTACGTTGTTTTACAGTGTGGTACGTTGTGTTAAATTGTGGTACGTTGTGTTACGGTGTGTTACGTTGTGTTACGGTGTGTTACGTTGTGTTACGGTGTGGTACGTTGTGTTACGTTGTGGTACGTTGTGTTACATTGTGGTACGTTGTGTTACGGTGTGTTACGTTGTTTTACAGTGTGGTACGTTGTGTTAAATTGTGGTACGTTGTGTTACGGTGTGTTACGTTGTGTTACGGTGTGGTACGTTGTGTTACATTGTGGTACGTTGTGTTATGGTGTGGTACGTTGTGTTACATTGTGGTATCTTGTGTTACATTGTGGTACGTTGTGTTACGGTGGTTGACGGTGATAATGTTGTTGCACAGTTACACAAAAACAGAATCTTGGTAGTTTACTTAAATGTGAGATATGTACATTTCTGGTGAGAATTGTATAAATACAGATATGGAGACATTGCTTTGTCTGGGATGTTCCACAGTGGTGCATTAAACTTAAATCTACAGACCATCTAAAAAAAAATGGAATATCATGAAAAAGGTCAATATTTTTCGTCACTTATTTCAGCTTTTTTATGATTTTCTAATTATTTGAGATGGTCTGTATATCCACGGACACAGCCAGGTAACCCGATCATGAAGTTACTGATCATATCTGTGGAGAAGTGACCCCACTCACAATAATGACGCATGTTTTTCAATGCAATTCAACCAATAAAAACATCAAAACAAAATGGATTTGTCCTTTTCTGATTTTCACTGTCAGACATTTTGCTTTGGTCTGTGTGTCTCGACTAGGAACAAAAGTAATTTTCTTTTCAATTATTTTTTAAGTTTGGATATTTCTTTCAAAAACAGCAGTGAAGGTTCCTGCCCTCCATCTGAGATTATTAGATATTAAAATCAGAAAGCGAATGAAAGCAACCAATTTCTTTTTGGTTTTCGAGTCAAGGACACGGAAAGTGAACCTCAAGACAATATCTATGCAGGTATTGTTTCAACATTTTACATTTAGAATCAATCCAATTTGAAGCTATATTCTGAGTTCAGGAACGTTCCACTTTTTTTCAATATTTAACCGTTTATCTATTGTCCCGAGATAAAAGCCGGTTCACAAGAGAAACCTGTCCAAGTTCTTTCTCTATAAAAAACTCTTTTCTCAGATTGATGTCAACAAACACTTTTAGGGCCCTCGCAGATGAAAAACTCAAACTCACAAGACCGTGCTCCTTCAGTAAAACTTATTTTTCCTTTCTTTTGTCCTATGGGAAGTAGTTTATTGCAGTGGATGGTGAGGGGGCTGCACTCGGGTTTACAGCAGAGTGAAACAGAAACACCGGAGCACATGACTGCGGGCTGTGATGGAGAGCGAGGACTTGAGGACGACCTCCCAATGACAATGAGCCTCGCCGTCGCTGTAAACCCCGAGCTGACATTTTAGTAAATTACAGCCCGATCACAGATGAGCCCTAATGAAGAATGTCTCATCTGCAAGAGAAAAAGTGTAAAATTTTAATTGAACCTTTGTAACGTAAATGACAAAAGCTGCACGGCAATGAGTGTCTGTCTGTGGCACGAAATGTCCCATAATCCACCAGTGGTTCTGTCTTTATCATGACAGACGTGATATCATATGAACGCAGGAGTTAGAAGGTCACTGTTCATTCTAAATTTGAAATAAATACAAAAGCGCTGCAGTCTGGCGTTAAAATGATCGATCCTGCCATTTTCTAATAACGAGGATTGTGATATATTGTGATTTTTCATTAATTATGGATAATATTATGGTTGAAAACTAAATTTGATGAAATAATTATGAGAACAGTGAATAAAACTTATGGAATTTTTATGAAAACACTTTAAAAAATCAAATATATTTTTACTGATATGAGAATCACACAATAAAGTATCGCGAAATATCACTGTATCCATTTTTTCTGTGATCATTGTCGCCTCACCACAGATCTGACCTGTAACTGACCTGTAAGTAACATTTATACTATTTAGTGTTAATATAATGAAGTTTAATTCATTATATTATATTCAGTGAAGCATTTATTCAGTAACAATTAACAAAGAGTAAAGAAAAATAAATGATTTCAGTGCAAAATGACCAAATGAAAACACTAAACTGTCAAAATAAAAATCGAAAAACAGCCTTCAAAATCCTGTATCGGATTCGCTTGGTGAAGTGCAGGGACCAGCCAACATTTTGACCAGTGTTTTAAAATGTGAAGTTTCCTTTTTTAGTCCCACCCTTAAATACTCATTAGCAGCTGTTGAAAAGCTGCTTTTAAATGTGGAGTGTCCTCGGGTGCCTCGTCTCCTCTGTAATCCCCCTCATGCTTTATTATTCACCTGATACATATTTGTCTCACTTTCTCCTCTCGCTTTTTTCGCTGACACCTGTTTTTTTAATGACACATGAGTCTCTTCAGCAAATGCACCCTCCTCTCATTACCACAGTGGGATTAAAACACCAACATTCCCCCTGTGAATCCACAAAGTTCACGCGTTTCACCTGAAGCTCACCGACTGCTCCTGCTGGACAGTCACTGGTTACTCACCTGCATTTACCAGAAGCTTTTTAAAGGTGCAACGTGTAACTTCTTATTATACTTTTCTGTTTTACATGCATTCAATTACAGGTGCTTTTATTGCTCAAAAAACACCCGAAAAACATATATATATTTACTCAGATCTGACCTGTAACTTGGTCCTTTTTTTAAAATTTTTTATTTATTTATTTTATTTCATTCATTATAAAAGAAAAGGCTTTTGTTTTGTTTTACATGACAGTACAATATGAGAAGGAAAAGGAGCAGAGAGGAGAATACATCTTATATTTTCTGCCCCTTTTTACAAAAAATATATTTACTTTTCACAACTGATTTCTGGTTTAGCCTCTTAATTTAACTAAAATTTGTCATAAATATTTTCATCTAATGTTTAACTTTGCCACAGACACTGTCTCAGTTTACAGTTTCATAATTATTTAATACACTTGATTTAACAAGTTTTTTTAAAATATATTAAGCGATTTTGTTGACTTTGGTGTCACGTGATGTTGTTTCCGTGGAGATAGATGTGATTTGTGGCACATTCCAGGAAACGAAATGAGATGAAGCAGGTCACACAGTGCGGAAGTTACACAGTGCAACAGCAATTTTAATTTTAAGACACCATTTCATACTCCAACGTGAATAATATTTGTATGCAAAAAGCCAATAGCCCTCAAAATGTGACAAAAAGTTGACAATATAAAATGGTTTGTGCATGTGCCTCTTTTTATGGCATGATTTAGTTTCTCATTTTTGAAAATTATATTCACTTTGTTGTTTCCACTCCTATGTGACTAATTTCTTGGTTCAACTTTGCTTTTTTCATCTTTTTTGTCCACTGATGTGAAGGTTGGCGGGTCGAATACCACTCAGTGTTCAGATCCACTGACCCACACCTGTTATTGTGTCCTTAAGCAAGACACTTAACCCACCTCCATACCCCAGCGTCTGCGCACACTGGGGTATGAATGTGCATGTGGACGGGGAAGTGGTTCCTCGATGTAAAGTGCTTCGAGTGCCTTAAGGTGGAAAAGCGCTGTGTAAAAATGTGACGATTTGACTTGAATAATATTATTTTTGAAGTAACACTCTTCTTTTTTGAGTCTTCACCTCTGCCTGTTGCTCTGAAATATCGTCTCGTTTGAATTAATAGTCCTTCTTTTAACTTTACAACGCCGCCATGCCGACCTTCACCTTATGGATTTTAGCAGAGAACTCCAACTTGTGGTCTGGTGTTTAAATAATTGTATTACTGGGGTTGCATGGGCCAAAGGATTCTAATTCACCGCTGCACGCCCCCTATATTATGATGATTAATGGCTGAATCTGTGCGCCTCTCCTATTGCTGTTGGCTTGTCTCTTTCAGGCCGAACAATACAATACTTTTTCCAGTCAGGTTTTCAATTGAATCCACTTTGAGAGACCTGCTTGTATAGAGACTACATACACAGAGACACAATGGAGCCACGAGGTAAGGCAATTCCAGTGACTGTGAGGGATTTCTCTCTGCATCAAACACGTCAGGAGAAAAGAATTATGAGCGCACAAAACACCAGCTCTCCCCAGACCTCCCTTCTCCCCCCTTTGGTGCGTTACTGTCCTTGACTCCTCTTGACCCCCTCCACCTCCTCGGATGGAGAATTGAGTTATCAGCGAGCGGCTGTAACTTTTAAAGCTGACCGCAGTGGCGTTTGCATCGGGGCCGTGCGGCAGACTTATTGATGGAGGCTCTTTAACATTGGTCTCTTGTCTCGGTGCGAGGTGGGGGGGGGGGATAAATCATCTTTACCAATGTCTTTGTAATCGTAGCGGGGTGTAAAATGGCCGCTCGGGGTCAGGGGCAAGGGGACCCCGTGGCGGTGGTGTATATGAGATGTGACATGGACATGACAGGTACTGGCTGTTAAATCTGATCTATGGCTTCACGGGGTCTAATTGGGGGGAGGTCCTGGTCTTTTGTGAGTCCATCTGTCACAATTATCCAACATGAAAGATGCGCTGGATATGGAGAGTAGAATGTGACGATGTCTAAAATGGAGGAAATACTGGCTGGAAGAGCATTTATCCACAAATGTTAAAGGTGCTATATTATGCAAAACTGACTCCTGTGAGCTGTTAGAGTGTCGTTAACTTCTGAAAAACACACAGAATTGTGCTTTGTTTCATGTGCACATGTTTGAATAACCTTTTATTATTAGTCTGTGCACATCTCCAAAGCTCAAAATGCTCTGGTCCACCTTGTGATGTCATGAATGTAAGAGAATTTAAGTAATTTATCCTCCATGTACATCTCTCAGTTTAACATTGACTCACAAAAGCCATATTTACACCAGGATCTTCTCTTGGCATATCACTGGCACCACTATCTAAAGTGTGGCATGTTGCTGTCTAACTGGACTCTACTGGCCTTTATAGTCTCCCCACACTTGCTTTAAAAACCTCCTCCAGTCAAGGGGCTTGAACACTCAAAGATCAGACTATGTTCACTTTTGGAATCAGACTATGTTGACTTTTCTTGTCCCCCTCATACTATTGATGGTAAATAAACTTGCAGTTGGTCTCCAGCCTTTTACTTCCACCCTTTTTTGGACAAGCTGAAAACTTCTACCACAATGAAGAAGGTAATTTTCATGTTAACAGCCACTTTTTACCTTTAGTTCAGTAGAAATAGGCAATTCCAGGACTGAAATGATCCAAATCATTCTAGCGAAGGTGTGTGGAGTTTAAAAAACACAGTGGAGCACTTCCTGTATGATATCACAAGGTGGAACAGTGTGATTATTAGTTATAAACCTATGAAAGACATGAGAGACACAAGATGACCCAAGAGCCAAGGTCTTTTTTTCCAATCACCATCCGAACAAATAGAATTAGAGTGATCCATAAACACACAGTGAAGACAGTGAGGAGAAGGAGGGATGGACAGAGGAAGGAGGGATGGACACTCTTTTCTTAACTTCTTTACACACCATTTCTGCCCTGCTTCCACCCTGTTGTCCCGGTATTTGAGTTTCATTTAAAATAGCTCAGTATTAATTCAGTAAATACATAGAACCCAATTAGACCTTCATAACGTCTGCCTTCACATCTGCCACACCTGCGAAAGACCCGTGAAAGGAGGCGACAGCGGCGGAGGTGCAGACGAGGCGGAGGTGCCGGAGCGGAGGGGGGTGAGCGAGGGGGCGGTCCGAGCCCGGCAAAGAGGATGTTTTATGGGGCTCTTAACATTTACTTCCCCGGCGTTTCAATCCGCCATGTCTATTAAGGGCGACCGCTCCTCCTACGTGTTCTCCATCCATCACCGGCGGAGGAGGCCCAGGCTGACGGACAGCTCGATATGATGGAGGAACGGAGAGGTGGAGGGAGGCAGAAAGTGAAAACACCAGATGAAAACAGACTTTAGAAGGGGAAGGGGAATAGAATAGAGGAAAAGGATGCGTTCAGGGACAAACATAGTGGTGGAAGGAAATAGCGTTGCAAGTTGTAGTTTGAGATTAAAATGGCTGCAAACAGCACGAGCCCATAACATTCACTTAAAGGTCTCGTATTATGCTGAGTTGACTTCTTTCACTGTGCTATAAAACTGTTTACTCAGTAAGAAAATGTATATTTAAATATTATGTTATGTTTTATCCATAATTCTTTAAGTAATCCACCAAAAATATGGAGGCAGACAGGTCTACACCTTCACCTGAATCCTCTGTTTATTTCAGAGCTGAATCACCTTCACAGATCATCAGCTTTAACAGATCCACTTCACTCCTCAATGTCCAAACTGGATTCGCCACAGATTTTCATAGAGACGTCACCAGGCCAAATTACAGGTCAGATCTGAGCAGAGGCGCCCCCCCATCCACAGTCTCAAATACATTTGACATGTTTCAGCAAACCCTCTGCCACAAAAATGACATATTACACTATTTTTGGATCTATGTTATAATGTTGTTTCCCTGTCAAACACATATCCGGAGTTAACCTCCTGAGACCCGAGCTTTTGTCTGGTGCATTTTTCATTTCTTCTTGCTATTTGGGATAAGTAGGACCTACTAAGTAAGTCTTCTGTATGACACCATTGGTTAAAAAATGTAAAAAACATTAAAATGTATAAATAAATTACAAAAAAAAAAACAGCAATTAACTGTTTATTTCAAGCCCTAAACCTGCCAAATGTGACGTAGGTCGACCGTGAGCGGGTTGGGGTTCAGTGAGTGAGGTTAAAAACACACAAAAGGCCTGAAAATGTGGTCCACAGTTTTAATTTTTTATGGTTTTCAATCGTTACAAAAAAAAGTAGAGGTGCAAAAGTGGAGACAGGCAGCAGTTTCCTATAGCAGCAGAAACGTCCAGCAATTTATAACTGTAAACTCATCTAAATATTCCCAAGTTTACCGAACAACATGTACAATCAATAATATAACACAGTCCCAATGTCTTCAAACGAGGACATGACATTTCCTGATGCTCTCGTCTGCTGTGGTCAATAAAATGTGTCAAATTTTAATGCCAAATGAAGATACATTGAGATACATGAAGAGACATTATTGTACATAAATACATTGGTTTTATTCATAAATTTTGCATCTAAACTTTACCATGCAGTTTTTTTTTTTACTTTCGGGAGCTGCTGTAGAGGTTTTTAGTTGATTACAGGTGAAAGTTTAAAATAATTGAAAATCATGGTGCTAAGAGGCAAAAATGTAATGTCCTCGTATGAGGCCACAGGGTCTCAGGAGGTTAAGTTATGTTTCATTTGTTTAAACTCACAAGAAACACTCACAAAACCAAACAGGAAGTGAACTCCATACACTAGACTCATTTGGATATTTTTTTAGCTGTGGAATTGCCAGTCTCTCCCAAACGAAAGGTAAAAAGTAGCTGCTGACTTGAAAACTACTGCTTCATGACATCACAAGGTGGAACAAAGCCTTTTGAGCTTTGGAGATGTAGACAGTCTATTAATAAAGTGTGACTCAAACATGTGTGAATGAAAAGAAAACACAACTATACACTGTAAGTATGTTTTTGAGGCGGTAACACCATTATAACCTGCCTTAAAGCTCAGAAGAGTCAATTTTGTGCAACATATCGGACCGTTAATGATGAAAACAAAGCAGGAACAGTGTCTTGCCCAATAACCACAAAGCTCATAACTAGCACACGGATATTACAAACAAACAAAGGAGAAAAAAAACTGAGCTGTGTGTCGAAAACCTGCGTGAACAACAGTGCAATCACATTAATTTCAAGTATCGCCAGAGGACTTGAAAATGTCAAATCCGGCCACTGAGAGGAAGCGAAAACACACACAGGAGCGGTGGCCGGAGGAGGAACTGTTTTCAGCCACAAACAACAATGGATAGAAGATGAGTCCTCTACAGAGAGCTGAGCCAGCATGTCTCCGGTGCGCTTTGTTCAAGGTGGGTGCTGCTGTCTGGGCACTGCACTCGTCCCCTTATTTTTCCACCACCCCCCGAAAAAACACAGAGTCCCGCACAAAGCGCCGCACCGCCGAACAACATTTCACGAGGAGCGCTGAAGTCAAACAAGCCATAAATAAAAAGAGACCCCGAGAAAATAGATGAGTTTTGTATTTGTTGTGACAGAGGTAGAGAAATATGTGTGTAAGTGTGTGTGTGTGTGTGTGTGTGTGTGTGTGTTTGGGAGGCACTATTCCACCTTTAGTCATATCCCAAGTCAATATAGGTCGTTTCTATGAATTACAAACTTAGCCGGCTCCGTGTTCATTAATCTAAATTTAGAGTCCAGACTATAAGCTTGGTGGTGGTTGATGGCGAACGCAGTGCCAACCGACCAATCACGTAATGGATTTTCTGCCCCCGAGACAAGGTCCAGTATCTGCAAACTAATCATAGGTGTGGTTTAATATGGCCGACCTGCCGGCAGCGAAGGTCAGAGGAGCGCGGGGCCCGTCGAGTCCGACCAAGTTTGTTGCTGCTTCTCTAATCTAGAAGAAATAAACAGAATTTACTCTCTGAATCCACTGCGCTTTTAACATCAACGTATCTAAGCTAAAATGTCGTCCGACGTGCCCTTTCTGCGCAAATGGAAAGCAGACCTGTTATTATGTTCCCCATGTTACCGCTGTCCTCACCGTTTACTCACTCCAAGTTGTATTTGGGGTGATTCCTGCATGTTTAAGCAATATTTAACACTTATTTTCCCCAATTAACCACAGTTTTCACCAGCGGTACACACCCACTGCTCTGTTCTTCAGTTTTATTTTCTCATTCGGTGATTCCTGTAGGTTTCAGCAGTGTTGTGTCGTCATTTTGGTACAAATAAAACACATTCTGCCTGCTAATGCGATCTGCAGCTGTCCATGTCGACTCTTTTTTTCTGATGACATTTACGGGAACATCAGCTCCCATCGGGCGCCACAGTTTTCTAACACAGAAGTCAGCAGTATTGTTTCTTTCATCAAGTCATTTTAGATGAATATTGCGAATTAAAATGTGCAAAATCTACCGTAATGATCCACGGGCGTGTTCGATTCTCGCTGTACAGCAGAGACAAGCACAATGCAGCAGGTCTTTAAAGGAGACGTCACCAGCAAGGACCACACCTACAACACATGTGCGAAGCGAAAAGCGTTTATTGTATTGAAACGAGGCGGGTCGGCTGGGTTGAGACTCAGGGTGGGGGGTTCAGTCTCAATCTTCACGTGGCCCAGCAGGACGGGACCCCCCCCTTCCCGTAGGCGTCTTATGTCTGTAACTGAACAGATATGGGTCGGGAGGGCGGGGTCGAGCTATAAACAGCCTTCTGGGAAATTGAGGCGTGGTAGAAGTGAGCTGTGATTCGCTGGAGAGGAGTCGAGGGCGGTTGAGGCGTGGTCCTGCTCCTGAACCTAAGTTAATCATAATAACTACATTTTTTTTTAGATTTTTACAAGTAGTTCATATTCAACTGTAAAATACAGAGAACGTTATTTTGTGCAATATAAATCTCTAAACTGATCTAAAAAGGCTCAGTAGAAAAAGGTCCATTGACTTCCTGCTTGTCTCCGATAGATACGTCTAATGCCACACTGCGGAACATTCATGGCAAAGCAACGTATCCCCATGGAGACGGACCCTTCACAGGTTAAGTTCATAACAGCGTCGCACCTCAGCAAGAGGCCGATTTCCATTCAAGTGTTTTTATTGTTGAAAAAATGTCCATGTGACATTTTTGAGGAACCCGACATAAAACGTCTTTATCTGCGGCGAAAAGCGTGAAAAGGCAAAGAGCTCCTTCTGAAAAACACAACAAAGTTAAACTCGGGTAAAGAGCAGACGCATCACCGCGACATTTTACCACTAATTTGAAAACTTTTGCACCTTTAAGTCTTCTCATTCTTTCACCTAACCACAGGTTGCCTCCTCTCTCTCCATCTCTCCGTTTTCTCTCTCTCCCTCTTTCTGTCTCGCTTTCCTCTCTATCTCTCTCTCTCTCTCCCTCTCCTCCTCTTCTCTCTCTCTCTCTGGTTTAATTAGAATGTGTGGACTGCTCGCCGCTTGAGTAAGCTCAGTATCAGATGATTAATTGCTGGAGGGGGGAGAGCGGCCGGGGAAACACAAGGTTACAAAATACAAGCCTCTCTCTCTCCATCTCTGTCTCCTTACCCTCTCTGCCTCTTCCTCTCTTTTCATCTCCCTTTCTGCTGTCTCCTTTACCCTCTCTCTCTCTCTTTCTCTCTGTCTCCTTTACTTTTGTGCTTGACCGTTTACCTCTCTGTTGCTCTATCTCTTTCTTTCTGTCTCTCTCTTCATCGCTGTCTTATTTGCCCCCTTTGTCTCTCTCTCTCTCTGTTTCTCTGTGCTTCCTCTACCCTCCTCTCTCTCTTTCTAAGTGCCTCCTTTACCCTCTCTTTCTCTCTCTTTCTCTTCATCGCTGTCTCATTAGCCCCCTCTGTCTCTCTCCCACTCTCTCTCATTCCCACTCTCTCTCTCTTTCTCTCTGTCTCCTTTTCTTCTTTGCTTGGCCGTCTACCTCTCTGGCCCCTTCTCTCTCTTCATCTCTGTCTCTTTTACCCTATCTCTCCCTCTTTCTCTTCATCGATGTCTCATTAGCCCCTCTGTCTCACTCTCTCTCCCTCACTCTTTCTCTTTTTCTCTTTTACCCCCCCTCTCTCGCTCCCACTGTCTTTCTGTTTCTCTGTGCCTCCTTTACCCTCCTGTCTCTCTTCCTCTCCTTCATCCTCCCTCTCCCTCTTCCTCTCCTTCCTCCTCTCTCCCCCTCCTCCTCTTCCTCTCCTTCCCTCTCTCCTGTCTCCTTCCCCCTCTCCTGTCTCCTTCCCCCTCTTCCTCTCTTCCCCCTCTCCTGTCTCCTTCCCTCCCTCCTCCTCTCCCCCTCTCCTGTCTCCTCTCCCTCTCTCCTGTCTCCTTCCTCTTCCTCTCCTCCTCTTCCTCTCTTCCCCCTCTCCCTCTCTCCTGTCTCCTTCCCTCCCTCCTGTCTCCTTCCCTCCCTCCTCTCCTCCTCTCTTCCCCCTCTCCTGTCTCCTTCCTCCTCTTCCTCTCCTCCTCTCTCCCTCTCTCCTGTCTCCTTCCTCCTCTTCCTCTCCTCCTCTCTCCCTCTCTCCTGTCTCCTTCCCTCCCTCCTCTCCTTCCCTCTCCCTCTCTCCTGTCTCCTCGTTGGCCTGTTGTACAGCAGACTCAGCCTTGTTGGGGCTGTGACCTCAGTGTGGTCAGAACACACATATGTGCATTTGCCTAATTAAGATAAAAGACTCGAGGCGCAGCAGCACTTCGCATCTGTTCATCTCCACCATCATCATTACCTCCATGTGTTCACCACGTCGCCCACTACAAATATTTACATGAATCCTCCACATTCTCACTCCCGAATTTCCACTTTGAGAGGTTTCCTGAGAGTTCTTCAAGGGTTTTTTGCCCGTGGGTTGAAGGTGAAGAGTTCTTTTACTGTAAATCAGGTACAGTAAGTTAAAGTGGACCTAGATTTTGCTTTTAACCGTGTTATAGTTGTTTTCTCTCTCCATTTACGCACCTGAAGCTGTATCTGGAGTCATTTGTGCTTCCCTCACTTATTAAACCTCACTGTCCTCTGATTTTATGTTCTTAATCAGTGATACACAGTTCGACAGTGTTGCGTTGTCACTTTGGTACAGATTTGTAAAAATCGGCTGCTCACTGCTGTGATCTGCAGTGGAGTTTCCGTCTCTTTGTTCTGATGACATTTACGGCCTCAGCTCTCACTGAGCACCGCCGTTTTCTTACTGATATCAAGTGCGCACCAAAAGCTTCTTGCAATTCGGTTTTTAAAAGTGTTTTCATCTCTTCCCAAAAGCATCCAGATGTTCAGTCATCAAAACAGTTATGTTGGTCTCGGCTGGTGGTTCCTCGAACGCCTCGGGCCGTCATACGAGAGGATGCAGAGCGAGTCGTGAGGAGGACTGAGGACGTTCACGCTTCATCCCTTGTTCTACCCTTCTAAATGTGCCAGACTATAATAATAATCTGCACAGGAGCCCATCTGCACGTCCTCCTGCACGTTAAACCAAGCCGGACGTTTTCTAATGCAGGACACAGTGGACTTCTTCTGTTGAGCTGTTTTAGACACATACTGTGATTTTAAATGTGCAAAAAATAACAATGATCTACGGGTGTCATTAAAGCGTGTAGAAGACACGAGGTCTTTTTTGAAGTCTCCATGGGGAAAAATACATATACAGTATAGAAAATACAGGCACACTGTGGCCTCGCCTCCTCACAGATCTGACTTGACTTGGTGGTGTCAGCTGTACATGAGACAAGCAGCATCCTCCACAACCTAAGTTACATAATGCACCTTATCATAATCAGTTTCTTCATTTTAAATATTTTCTGTGCTAAACTGAAGCATTTTGTACCTTCTTTAACAGGGCGGATGAGCTCCAGGGGCCCACAGTGTGACGTGTGCAGAGTTCACAGTGTGACGTGTGCAGAGTTCACAGTGTGACGTGTGCAGAGTTCACAGTGTGACGTGTGCAGAGTTCACAGTGTGACGTGTGCAGAGTTCACAGTGTGACGTGTGCAGAGTTTTGTACAGCAGTGAAGTAAACAAGAGCCAGAGGCAGAAGAAAAGGAATGGAAGAAACCCAAAACTCAAGGCCACTTCCTATGGAAGGTGGAAACATAATGGAGAGTCTGTGCCAGCCGGTGTCGAACACCATCCATCTACCGGAGCGGCCGAGCGGGCACCACGCTGTTGCCAAGGTTACAGCGCCACACTGGAGCTGTGTGTCAGCACATTCACTCTGCAGCAGCAGCAGCCCCAAGAAAGTCAGTTACATCAGGATATATGTTTATGGAAATATGCCACACTTAAAGCTGCACTGTGCAACTTTTTTGGTGGTGAGTCCATAGTTTTTAATGCATTTTAAGCCATAAAAACACCACTAACTGAATAATATTTTAATTGAACAGATTTATGCCTCTCACAGTCTCAGGCCTCTCTGTTTCTCCTCATCACTGTTTCCTTTGCTCTTTCTCCCACTCTTGGTTTTGTTCATGTAAATATGCCATATTTAAAGCTGCACTATGTCACTTTTTGGTTCCAATTTTTTAAGGTTTTGTTTACAAGGAATCGCTACACCTGTAACTGAACAGATTTATGCCATACGACCTTCCAAAGCAGTAAGATTTCCATAGAGACGAGCAATAATGTCTTTAATAATCATAAGTGTCAGGGGGAGGAACTATTCTAACCTGGTTCAGTGAAACTCTCAATAAATTTAACATTAATTTAATTACATTCTCTTATTAAAATAAATGAATAAATAAATAAATAAGGTTTAAGGAAGACCTATCACGCTCTGTCTGCTATAATCTACAACACATGTGAATCATTACGTTATAATATGAACTCTTTAAATCGCAGTATTCAGAAAATGTCATAAAGGCTGTGCAGCTGTCGGCTCGCTGCAAATCACTGAGCAGCAGATTTTTCTTCTCATTTGTACCAAAATGACGCAGACCTGCCGAATCCTACGCAAATAGCAGATTAAGAAAATAAAAGTGTAAAAGGAAGGAAGTACAGAGCAGTGGGAGTTTGCTGGTGGCAGAACGGGGTCTTGAAAATAAGCGATTAAAGATTGTGCAAACATGAAAGAACCAGTTACAGATACAGGTTCAGGCGAGTAAAAGGTGAAAGGAAACACGTATAAAATATTGTATACAATCTGAAAAGTGTATTTTTTGCAGAATAGGCCTGTTTTAATGAGAATCTGTGATATAGGGAAGACGCTTCTGCTGTTTTGGAATGTGGAGATGTTCCTTTCATGTGGGGTCCAGACTGCAGGGACGTGACTCTTTTTCAGAAGCACCGGCACAGCCCGGGCCCCCTGCCAGACAATTAGCTGAGTGGGCAGAAGCAGCTGTCCAGGAGCAGGTGGACACCCATCCCCACGTCCGCACCACCTGCTAATGCTAATGCTGCTAATGCTAACGCCTGTGATCTCCGGGAGTCCACTGCTCTCCCGGGGAACAGGTCGACTGTGGCTACAAATCACTGGAGCTGAGCCAATGACCACGGGTAGAAATGTAAAACCAAATATCATATAGCAAAGGTTTGAGTACATTTGTAAGTGGATTCAGATCATTTTTAAATCTAGAGGAGGGACCTGTAGTATTTTTGTCACTAGAAACAGTCACAGACACACTTACAGTTTCCTTCGGGACGTCTGACCTTATTTTTATTCTCACATTTTCCTCCAAAAAAAAAAAAAAAACAGGTTCAGAAGCAACAGCGGCCGTGTCTGCAGTGCATTTTTCAGCTAATTAGATGCACTATGCAGCTTTTCGGCAGAGCACACCACATGTTTGTCTCCATGTTTCTGTGTTGCCAGAACAGTTTCACATTATGGCATTAACGTTATCGCCACGGAGAGAAACAGCGAGTTACAGGTCACATGTGCAGAGAGGCAGGTCCCCTCACGGTAAGAACGGCTTTAATATGTGTTTAAACATTAAAAACATGGGTGAATGAATAATGGTGATATACATGGGTTTAATGCCCTACTGTGGAGCATTCCAGGCCAAGAAATACCATCTTAAAGGAGGCTGTAGTCGTGCAGTGAGAGGCTGTTTTATAGAATTATATGCTTCAAGAAAACTGAGAATCTAACACATATCTACGAATACACCAACACATACACTACACACATACACTACACACATACACAATACACTATTTTGAGAACTACTGTGTGTTATAAAGTTCTGAAACCTACCACTGCATGACATCATCAAGTGGAATAGAGCATTTTGAGCCTTGGAGATAATAAAAGGTAAATCAAACGTACACTACAAAAAAGGATTTTCTAGCAGAGTTAAACTGACTTTAATTAAGCAGATTCATCTTAAAAGACCAATTTTAAGATTTTTTTACTTAATAAGATGAGAATTTTGACTTGTTTCAAGATATTCATCCTGATTTATCTTATCTCGATATTACAACTTATTCTAAACACTTTTTATATTAACTCAGTCCAGGTTAAGCCTCTTTAACTTCCTCCTCAAACCAATAAGGTGAAAAATCTTGCCATAAATACTTGAAACTCGTGTTTTCTGCTTAGAACAAGATTCAGATTTCGTCTTGTTTTAAGAAAACTTGGTAAGTGGACATTTCTTACTGCACTGGCAGAAAATTTCACTTAAAATGTGGCATTTTTACCTCTAAATTGGTATTTTTTTCTTATTTTTGACAGTCCTTTTTTTGCAGTGTAAATGTCACAAAAAACAACTCCCGGAGTGTTTTTGTGGAGCGAACAACATTATAACATGACTAAAAATGCAGACATGTCAATTTTGTGTAATATAAGACCTTAATTTTACTCTCCTTATGGGATAAATTCATCTCAACTTTAGTTTTCTTGTTAATTACGTAAAATAGTTGCACATGTCTGATAACGGCTTTGACCAGTTTCCGCTCTTGAATCTTGTGCAAAAGCATCAGCTCCTCTTCGGTGCAGTTGTCTCCTCTCGGTTTGTCTCCTCTCGGTTCGTGCACTGTGTTGTCAGCTCACCATTCAAGTGGCCGGTCATTAGGCACCTGCCGTTATAAATCTCGGCTCTTATTAGAAACACCAAAGCTCAATATGTGGAAATGCAGCTACTCACAAACACTCTATCAACCCATTGCCGTATCGATCGCACTCTCCTCTCCTCCGCGCTGCCCTCGGCCTATGGAGATAGATGGTGTCAGCCGCTCCACTGACTCAGATGCCCCGGTATGTGTCTCCTTACAGTCACTTCCAGCAGCGACGGCCTCCACTCAAATGTCAGGCTAAATGAGCTGGCGGAGCTGCGCTGCTGTGTGTAAAGGAAACACACACACAGTCATGTCCACGTTTATTAGAGATTTTTTAACCTTTCGGAGACAAACTAATAATAAAGAGTTACTCCAACAATTGTATAAATGTTTAATAAGGTAAGAAACATCACCACATCGTTTGATGCTTCTGAAAGGCACAGACCCCTGCCAAGGCACTGGTGCAATCCTGAGACAGCAAAGACGGTACAAACTACATTTATTGATTTATTTACTGTGAGATACCGGAGCCACTTTAAAGATATAACGTTATTTATACTGTACAAACTGGAGCCGCTGTGTTCAGCCTTAACACAGCAATTTATTGTATATATAGTTTTATAATCCGTATGTTTATAGATGTTTATGTCTATTTCTAAGTAATTCTGTGCTTCTGTTGCTGCTGCTGTTTTCTTGCTGTTCTCTTAACTGTGCGTTGCAGCACTGAAATTTCCCCATTTTGGGACAAATAAAGAATATCTCATCTTATTTTATTTTATCTTATTGTTCACAGATGGAAAACTGGGATTTTTGATCATCTAAACCCGACAGAGTTACTGAGTTAAATGAGTATTTTTAGTTCTAATTTTACAACTAAACAAAACAACAACTATTTAATTCCCTTAAATTTTAATCATATCCTGATTTCTTTAATAAATATTCTTAGTTACACAAAAGAAAATATTCTACAATTAAAAATGAATGCTTCATGATGAAAGGGGAGAAGTATAAACTCCTCCAGACTCATTATCTTCTGGATATTATGTCATTTTCTTTGAGATTTAGACAAACTTTACTGATTCACAAAGGAAGTTACTTGGACACAGTGGCTCATACATCACAATAGATCCTAATAAACAATGTGAAATAAGGCGTGATTATATAAATGTATATGCACAACTAAAAATAACATATAGAAATGCAGTAACACAAATATATCTGAGCCGAATATCAGAGGGAAAACAGTGATTGACACGACACAGGGTCAGTGTTACATAAGGGAGGTTTTCCACATCATCGCAGAGCTGCAAAATATACGGACAAAAATACCACTATACATATTAATACAATAACTCTTGGCCTGAGATTAAACCCGTATAGTTCAAACTACACGGCAAAAAACTAAATCCAGTCAAGTTAAGATGACTTGAATTAAGAAAGTTTTACCGCGATCTGAGTAAATTTCACTTGGCAAGAAAAATGACCTGAAGACTTTTTGTAGTTAAAATATGAAAACGAGACTTAAAATAAGAATAACGACAACTTTTTGTACTTAAAATAAGAAACAGAATCAAATGTTGCTTGGATTAAGAAAAAAAAAACTCAGATAAAGTAAAATGTTCTTAATTTAAGTCATTTTAACTCACCCAGATCTAGTTTTGATCCCGTGTGAGTCTCCGTCAGGACTGAACACAGTCTCCTCATACACATCCCACTATAGCAGCTGTATAAGGGCTCCGCAGCCTTTAAGATCGGGCCCCCTGCAGTTCTCTGGGGGTCATTTGCTCGTTTATAGGTTTAATTAAAGCTCTGGTTAATTATTTAGCCTGGAGAGCAAGACCTTCAGTTTGATCACAGAGACTTTAAATACAGTCTGATCTTTCAGCCTGCAGAGGGTATTTTCAGTCCAGTACTGGATCATTCTTTAATAAGCCGTCATAGAAGAGACTGTACACAATATACTGTGTTTTCTGGACTATGAGCCGCTACTTTTTCACAGGCTTTGAACCATGCGGCTTTTATTCTGTGGATTTTTCTTCCACCACTAGGGGCGCTCTAACCGGAATTACAAAAACAAGATAGACGGAAAATTAATGCTAAGAAGAATACGCCACTTTTTATTTAGCAGATATAACACACACGACAAATTGCTAACTGGTAATTATTTTCAAATCCTCGCCCCTTCATCATAAAAAGCACGAAGGAGTTTGTATGATGCAAGTTTTAAGTTGAAGGCATCGATCTTACTCCAGGAAGGAAACCGCTGTAGAGCCCTGCACCCGCGGGACCCACGAGACCCACACAAAACAGTGCAGGACCATGGATGTAATAAGAGCATCTGAGAGAACGTCCTGAAAGGTTATTGCAGGCGGGAGCGCGACCACACGACGCAGGAGTGGGACTGAAAATTCTGTCCCGCTCAGACCTCTACCTGCTGCTGCTGTGAGCTCAGCGTCAGAGGAGATGATTAAAGTAACTTGTGGTTTCACTGCACAGGAGAAATGAAGGTCAATTATCGGTTCTTTTCTGTTTTTGACCTCGGTTTAATCAGCACAGTTGCTGCTGTGTTAAAAGGCACTGTTCAGAGAGAATCTGTTCAGGTTCATAAATGTACATTTACAGTACAAAATCCTTCTGTAGATGCAGTAAATATCTCATTTTTCAGCATAGATATCAGCGGCTTATAGCCCGGTTGCGGCTTGTACAACTTTTTTCTTATTTTTTTTTTTAATGAGTGGATGTGGCTTATATACAGGTGCCTCTATAGTCCAGAAAATACGGCAGATGAACATTTTTTAACTGTGTCTATGTTTTACGCTGGTTTATACACAGCAGCAAAAACAGGACATTTAACAGGAACAGGTTTTTTAAAACGCAAAAATAAGAATAACATTTACCAAGGAAAAAAACATCTAACAACGATGTTTTAAAGCCGTTGTAAGGAACTTTTTTGACAAAAAATAAACTGTTTTAACTTTAACTTTGTCCAGGAAATCCAGGAAAGTGATGTGCCACCTCCAGAAAGTAGAAATGTTCACATTCTAACTTTAAGACTTAAACACTTCATAAGAAGGACCCGTTCACACAAACATTCACACACTGGTGCACACAGACACTGGCGTTAAGCCAGATAAATGTCTGGCTCAAGGACACAACAAGAGACTTCATCCATGGGAGGCGGAAGCTTCAAACCACCAACCTTCAGATCATATATATATATATATATATATATATATCAGTATAAACTCATTGGACGCAGTTGAATCTGACCTTTTTATATAAAGGAAACACGTCGGTATTGACTAAATGTCTAAAGATGTAAATACTGTCAGTGTCTTTGTCATGTTACTGCATTAAAAATATGAAATACAAACATGTTCAAAAGCAAAAAAATAAATAAATTTCCACATATTTCATGGCTGAAAAAATGCATTTACTAAAACCACTGCAGCAGTTTTCTGTTCTCCGCTCATCTGCACTTTACATATGGTTCATTCTGAACAGTGAGACTTTACTTTACTGTTATTTTCTTATCTTCTCACCAGTGCAACTCCATTCTCTTTGTACATTTTGTACATATACTTATTCACTTTACATTATTATTTCTATTTGTATTCTTATTGTTTATCTTGATTGCATCAGACTTTTTCCCTTTGTTGCACTGAACTGTCCTGGGGCGACTGTGACTGTTGAATTTCTCCACTGTGAGATCAATAAAGTCGTGTCTTAGTTTGATTCCACCTGTTTATGTGAGTGCTTCTCTGTTTTGACGGCTCCTGCTGACCGGCCCTTCACCTCACCCCACACGCCGTAATGACACTAAACCCTGTAAACGGCCCCGCCTCACTGCTGCCCCCGGTGCTCGGGGGGTCAAACAGCCCTTTTAAACCAATCTAAAAGCCGTCAATTAAGCTGGTGATTTGCGCTCGGACAGAACTCGCTCTCCTCCGCCCTCACCCACCCCGCTCGTCCCTCCCCTCCTCTCCCAGAATCCTCAGGGGCCCGTGGAAGGCATTGATTGGTTGAGCCGTGGACCCCGCAGACAGATCGATAATCCCTGTGTTGGACCGGAGCGCTGCTGGGGAGATGCTCATTTGCCAGTTCCCCTGAGAGCTGCCAGGCTTCCCTCCGCTTAGCACCACTTCACCACGTTTACTCCAACTTCTGCCTGGATTTTGACTCATTCTACATTTTAGAAGAGCACGTTTTGGTGAGGGCACAAGTTTGAGTTCACTGTTTTTTTTTATATTTTGTGATCTGCCTCGAGCCAGACTCAGACGGTGCAATAAGATTTGTTCATTTCAGTGATAAATGTGAAACAAAGGAGCTCATTGGTCACCGTCATTCTGATTCCCCCACACTTCACATTAACACTTTTATACTTTGCTCATCGGTTTTAAAAATTTTCAATATTTTCAGTCTGTGTGAAATATATTTTTCCTTTGTTTTTTCCTAACGCAGACATATCTGTTCTGGCCTCGATGGGCCACAGTCTGATATCGTCAGACCTCAGAAGCCACAGGTCTGGTTAGTACTTGGATGGGAAACCGCTGGGAATTCCAGGTCCACAGGGGGCGCCACAGGGTAAAAGTGTTGTTATTTCCTTAGGCAAAACACTTCACTAAGATTTCCTAATATGAAAGTGGAGTGTGTCAGTGGCTGTACAAAAAAGGATTTTCTACCATAGTTAAACTGACTTGAATTAAGCAGATTCATCTTAAAAGATCAATTTTAAGATTTTTATACTTAATAAGATGAGAATTTTTTTTACTTGTTTCAAGATATTCCATCCTGATTTATCTTATCTCGATATTACAACTTATTCTAAGCACTTTTTATATTAACTCAGTCCAGGTTAAAATCTGTCCATAAATACTTGAAACTCGTGTTTTCTGCTCAGAACAAGATTCATATTTCGTCTTGTTTTAAGAAAACTTGGTAAGTGAAAATGTCTTAATTTCACTTAAAATAGGGCATTTTTACCTTAAAATTGGTATTTTTTCTTATTTTTGATAGGCTTTTTTGCAGTGCTGAATGTGAAGTCTTTGAATGTCCGAAAAAGCACGGTGTAAATCCAGTGTAATATTATTCTGTGCGTCCTGAGTCCAGCGGTCAGTCCCTCTGAACTCTGGGAGAGTCTCTGCTCAGCCTCACACTTGTGTAAAACACTGGAGAAGTCTGTATTCCAGATCCACGGTTATGGCAAAATAATGAATTTCTCATGATTAAAAATTCTCTCAGAGACGGCCCAGAAAGTCTATTGATTTCCATTAAAACTAATCACAGCCTGTGTACTCGTATAGGGGAGTGGGATTTTTGTTCTTATTGTGAATTTTTAGGATGACCACCAGTCCAAACAGCAGGATTAATCATAGTACGGGCTCCATCGATCAGCTCTCCATCCAATATGAGCACGTGTAATAGTCCCGGCTCCTTACGGCCGAGGAGAAGCCATGAAAAGAGCACAAACTTTTCAGGCTGTGTCTCGTGATTCATCTGTCTACACGGCGATAGATGTGAAGCATGAATCTCCCACAGTTCGGCCGCCGATCGCTCCAAACATCAATCTCAGCTCTATTAGACTTCCTCTGTCTGCTGCCTGCTCCTGTCGTTTGGCAGAAGTTATGGGCTGTGGGGAGAGAGGGAGAGAGGGAGGAGGAGGAGAGGGAGGAGGAGGGAGAGAGGGAGGAGGAAGAGGAGAGGGAGAGGGAGGAGGAAGAGGAGAGAGGGAGGAGGAGGAGGAGAGAGGGAGAGAGGAAGAGGAGGAGGAGGAGGGAGGAGGAGGAGGGAGAGAGGGAGGAGGAAGAGGAGAGAGGGAGAGAGGAAGAGGAGGAGGAAGAGGAGGGAGGAGGAGGAGGAGGAAGAAGGAGAGAGGGAGGGAGAGAAGGAGGAGGAAGAGGAGGAGGAGGAGGGAGAGAGGGAGGAGGAAGAGGAGGGAGGAGGAGGAGGGAGAGAAGGAGGAGGAAGAGGAGGAGGAGAGGGGAGAGAAGGAGGAGGAAGAGGAGGAGGAAGAAGGAGAGAGGGAGGGAGAGAAGGAGGAGGAAGAGGAGGAGGGAGAGAAGGAGGAGGAAGAGGAGGAGGAGGAGGGAGAGAGGGAGGAGGAAGAGGAGGGAGGAGGAGGAGGGAGAGAAGGAGGAGGAAGAGGAGGAGGAGAGGGGAGAGAAGGAGGAGGAAGAGGAGGAGGAAGAAGGAGAGAGGGAGGGAGAGAAGGAGGAGGAAGAGGAGGAGGAGGAGGGAGAGAAGGAGGAGGAAGAGGAGGAGGAGAGGGGGATGGGAAGCCAGATGTTTCAGGCTTTTTATTCATTTAATTTTCTGCTGTGGAGTTTTCAGATGAAGAATGTGACAGACGTATTCTGAAAAGGGAAATTTCTCAAAATCTACTCAAACTTTACACCGAGAACTTTGACTGACATAATGTGGTTTTTGTGTTATGTAAAAATGTCAAACAATCTGTATGAAAAAGAAGGTTCACATTTCAGTATTTTAACATTTCAGTATTTAGTCGCTATTTTATACTGTGGTACACTGCAAAAAGGCCTATCAAAAAAATAAGAGAAAAATAGCAATTTTAAGGTAAAAATGCCCCGTTTTAAGTGAAATTTTCTGCCAGTGCAGTAAGAAATTTTCACTTACCAAGTTTTCTTAAAACAAGATGAAATATGAATCTTGTTTTAAGCAGAAAACACTAGTTTCAAGTATTTATGGCAAGATTTTTCACCTTATTGGTTTGAGAAGGAAGTTAAAGAGGCTTAACCTGGACTGAGTTAATATAAAAAGTGCTTAGAATAAGTTGTAATATCGAGATAAGATAAATCAGGATGGAATATCTTAAAAAAGTTTTAAAAAATCTCATTTTATTAAGTAAAAAAAATCTTAAAATTGGTCTTTTAAGATGAATCTGCTTCATTCAAGTCAGTTTAACTATGCTAGAAAATCCTTTTTTGCAGTGCAGAAGTACAGTTCTGTTACTCGAGTAAAAGTACAGACCCCAGGGTAAAAATAATACTCAATTAAAGGAAAAATATCACATGAAAAACTACTACTTAAGTGAAAGTATTAAAGTACCTGTTTAAAAGTAAAAGTATTTCAAAGTAAAAGTATTTCATACAGATTTTCAGATTTAATAAATCTTAAAATGTAGTGATTTTGATACAGATTTGGGCTGAATTTTGTTCAATAAAAATAACTGAATCTGTTTGTTTTTTCTAGCATATAAAACCTCACAGATTTTCAGCAAGTCACAAATAAAAATGCTTTTACTTTTCAGTCCAGTTCAGAAATGTAGTACAGTACCTTCTCTCAAAGGAAGTAAAAGTAAAAAGTACAGATGTAGTTCAGTACTTTACTACTTTTACTTCCACCACAGATTTTACATTTGGTCCAAAAAGTGCCACTTTTGCAATAAATAAAGTTTCCTTTTGTAGTTACAGCACTTATAGAGTCACAACTGCTAAATCCTTCTGTCTATGTTTCATTTTATAAACAATTAGCAATTACAAGTAGCATTACACACGGCTAATTTAATAATGTAATAATAAGATATGTGAACGGTTTAACCCTCGAAGACCTACGACATCGTACACGACACTGAGGAATATGTTTCTATAACCGCGCAGAACTTTGTAACGGTAAAAGACAGAAACGTCCTTTTCCCCT
This sequence comes from Odontamblyopus rebecca, assembly GCA_030686955.1. Lineage (NCBI taxonomy): Eukaryota > Metazoa > Chordata > Actinopteri > Gobiiformes > Gobiidae > Odontamblyopus > Odontamblyopus rebecca. The sequence goes on along the minus strand of CM060667.1, from coordinate 37,190,562 downwards.
CTGAAAGTGCAGACATAGAGGTTTCCGTACATTTCTGCGGCTTTATCCTACGTCACACTCACACTGTGTGATGACGGGAGCAAAACGAGTGTCCAACAGGAACTTTGTTTTCCCCAAACTCATGCGCTCCGTCCATTTTGATCGAGCCAAACTTTGCCAAAGAGTGAAGTGAGTCAAGATGGTCGACTCCTCTGACTGTGTGTGTTTATAACGAGGGAAAAAGTCGCTCTAAGTGGAGTTAATTCTCACACACATGGAAAATGACACATCTTGGTGTGTGTAATTGTGCATCTCTTTCTATTTTTATTTAAAGGTTTATTTCACTCAAAATGAACAAATCCAAATGTAATTTCCACCCTGGAAATGCAGAAGTGCTGTGGCTCTGGCCCTGGACCTGACAGGAGCTGTTTCCAGGACTGGACCAGGAAAGTCATGGAGCCACTGCACTTTTTTTGTTTTTAGGGCAATAAGGAGATTTTTAATTTACTTACAGACTTGAGATTTTGCATTTTTGTAGCTAAGGCCCTAAATTAAGCATTTTTATGTCCAAAAAGTTGTTTCTACATGTTTGCTGTGTGTTTTGTATAAAAGAGTGAGATGTTTTTTTTTTCATCTCTATTTCTGGTCCTGTAGCTTTTATCACAGCCTCATGACACAACTACAGCAGCAGATTGTGAAATAACAGGTTGGACTGAACAAAAGGAGGTAGAACACTTCATTAGGGGCGAGGAGAAATGTACTAAAATTGCCCTCAGGTCTTCAGGGATTCGCATTACAGATTCTCGGTTAACAACACCTCAGAACAATTCCTATTTGTAACTTTTCCACTGTGTTTATTCCCCTTATTTATTCACTGAACTCTGAAAATACTTGTAATTAATGTGTGTACACATAGTGGCACAGGCTCAGTCATCCCAGCAGCTGAGATATGCCTGGTATTTAGATATGAGCCACATGAAGAACGACTCTATCTGGAGTCAATGCCCTCACCGTGGTCCCGGCGTCATAAAGTGTCCAGCGGGGCCCTATGTTCGGGGGTCATAAAACCAAATTAAAATATTAAATCTGCCAGATACTGTCCTCGTAAATAAAGCCGTATATTACTCCCCCGTCCATAAAAGTGAAAGGAGCCGGGGCATTTTACGAGGGGGTGAGAGGGAGGAGGGGCGGGTCTCATCCGGAGGCGGCGGGGCCCGGGCCGGCCCCACCTGTGGAGAGGATAATTATTCAGCGGCGGTGATGGAGACGACACGGAATCAATACGGTGAACAAGGCAAAGACGTACAGGCAAATAGAGCACTCGGGGCAATGGGGCACGAAGGAGAGCAGGTCTGTTCTGTTCAGGTTTATAGATATACATCACAGCCGATGGCACCAACATCACCTGAGGGGGTGACGCTAACTGAAAGCACTGCTCTGTCTGAGGATCTAAAGTTTTAACACAGTCTGCACTGCAAAAAAGGATTTTCTAGCATAAATAAACTGACTTGAATTAAGCAGATTCATCTTAAAAGAAAAAATTTAAGATTTTTTTTTACTTAATAAGATGAGATTTTTTTTTACTTGTTTCAAGATATTCCATCCTGATTTATCTTATCTCGATATTACAACTTATTCTAAGCACTTTTTATATTAACTCAGTCCAGGTTAAGCCTCTTTAACTTCCTTCTCAAACCAATAAGGGGAAAAATCTTGCCATAAATACTTGAAACTCGTGTTTTCTGCTTAGAACAAGATTCATATTTTGTCTTGTTGTTACGAGCCAGGGATGGCTAGGGGCGCTGGCACAGTAACAAGTAAATGATGGTTAAATGGTTTTACCGGGTATGTAGAAAAAACAGGAGAATGGAGGTGTCTTGGAAAAAAAAGTCAAAACTGATATTTTATTTTAAATAACAAAGTACTGAAACTACTGCAGGAATGCAAAAACAAAGGAAAACGAAAGGTAGCTGCAGCACGATGACCCGTTGGCCCCAGAATGACGGTGGCGCTCGCCTTTTATGTCAGCTGATGCACTCCCCTCCAGGTGCGGCGAATCAGCTGACACGCCTTAAAAGGAAAAACAAGGAAAGAAAAAGAACACTATGGCGAGATGGCCGTAACACTTGTTTTAAGAAAACTTGGTAAGTGGAAATTTCTTACTGCACTGGCACAAAATTTCACTTAAAATAATTTTTACCTCAAAATTGGTATTTTTTTCTTATTTTTGGTCGGGCCTTTTTTGCAGTGTGACTTCTGATTTCGCTGGAACTACGACATATGAACTGATTTGTTAAACACGTCTCACACACATAAGTTTAATCACATCCTTCAGCTGAAAGTCAAACACTTAAACAGGACCATGAACGCTATAGGCTCCTGAAAATGTCATGTTTAAATTCATTTTGCACTTTTAAAACTGTTTTTGCGTCTCTAATGTCCCTGCAAAGAATATTTAGCCTTTTTATGCTTTTTTCAGTTACGCACACCAAAGATTTTCTGAAATTTTCATTTTTTTTATGCTTAAAAATTAAATGACAAACCTCAAAATCTGAGGTGAATAACATGAGGATCAGAACGAAATCAAATGACTCAGAAGTTCTTGTTTAAATGTCATTTCTGTGCTCTCTCTTTTATCTTTGCCCAACTCACCATCACCACACTCCAGCTCCAAACATACAAATCCGGTCACATTTTTCACATGTTTATTTATCCAAACTCCAGAGTAACTACAGTTTTAGTTTGAGCAAATAAGATGTCTGGGCACAAATGGTGTAACAGCACAGCAATTACAGAAGACGGACAAATCCAAGTATTAAATCAGTTTATGTGGGAAATAAATCGCACTCTGCAAGAACAAACACGGAGCCAAGTTAAGATGACTTGAATTAAGAAAGTTTTATCATGATTTGAATAAATTTCACTTGACAAGGACATTTTCTACCAGTGGAATGAGATTTTTTTTAACTTAAAATATGAAAATATGTCTTGCTACACTTGAAATGTTGCTTGAATTAGGAAAAACACACTTATTCCACTGGAAGAGCTGCGACTTCTTAAAAGGAGAGACTGGGTTTTTTGACTTGAATCTGCATCAACACTGACTGTAGTTTAGTTTAGTTTAGTTTAGTTTAGCCTTTATTAGAAGGCACAATGTACAGAGACATTAAGCTCATAAAAACAGAGATGTTCCTGTCATGGTTGGAGTGTGGCTGAGGACCCCAAAGCAGAGACAGAGGCGCAGGTAGATGTTAAACAGGTTCATTGCCGGGATAGAAGGATGTGATGATGGAAACTGGCTGGAGACATAGACGGAGGGAAGACACTGGGGTAGACTCACATGTAGACAGACTGGACGACAAGGTCAGGCAGGACGACGACGTGGACAAGCAGGACGAGGACGTAGACGAGGGATAGAGGAGGAATGAACTGACACCGAACAAAGGACAAGGACAGAACTAAGTAGTGGGGCTGATTAGGCAATGAGCTGCAGGTGAAGCACAGAGCAGGTGATCCACACTGCAGCATTAGCCCAGCCACACCCCCGAGAGGAGCAGACAGACACAGAAGGGAGGGGGACACATAACAGACACCAAACCCTGACAGTTCTGCACCAGATTAGAGGTAAACAGCTCGTTTCCATCTGCAGCCCCTGATTTACATGAATTAAAATGCAAAGCAATTATACTCAAACTATTTTAGTAACAGCAGCAGTTCATAGACTCACTCTGTCCCACAAACTCCTTCACACACAGACAGAACCACATCTCAGTCACATTATTTACAGGAACATTTGCCTTCTGCACATTACCGAGGTCCATTTAAACAACTACAAATAACAATAAGTTTTCCTGTGCAGAAGGAATTACACTGGTTAAAGTTCACGATCTGCATTTCTGCATCACACAGAAGCAGAAGCAGAAGGTGTGTGGGACTTAAATAGTTCAGTGTCTGCAGGTCTGAAGGTTCCAGAGCCTTTTGTAAGTTCTACAGTGAACGTTGCAGAGTTTGTTCGTTGTTTCAGTTCAGTTTTTACCTCCTCACCTCCCGACGGCGTCCGGTGAGCCGAGTTTCTGCTCAGTTTTGGCGTCGAAAGGCAAGTTTTCTTTGGTCATGAGAATAAAGCGTTTTTTCTTCTCAAAACAATCCGTGTTCGAAAGAGTCGGAGCTCGTAATCGCTCGGTACTATTTTCTCTCCAGTCATATCACTGCGCACAGATTCATGTCAAAAAACCCAAACTATCCCTTTAATTTCAGGCATTTGAACATTTTGCTTTTTGCCGAGTAAAAAAATAATCTCAAGTGTATTAAAAATAATGATACACAGCAAAATACCTCTTCACCATCTCAGCAGAACAGCAACTTGTCTTTAGTTATGGCTAAATATAGATTCTCATTTACAAGTTTCTGTAGCCGACGTTAAACATTTCTTCACATTATAATTACATTCGGTGAGGAGATGATATATGCATGTCTGCTCCAACCTAAAACCATTTCCTTCTACATTCCCTCATTAATAAAATAAACCGTGTGAAGAGACTGTTATTGTCTGATTAGTGACAGTGGATATGATGAAATAACCAGTACAGTTCAGATCACTCAGACTCAGGTGACCCGACAGTTCGAGCTGTTTTTGTGTGTTTACTGCACACAGGAAACAACTGGTGACACATCAGTGAATCAGGTGAACTTTGGAGTAACTTGTTCTGTATTTGGGAGTTAAAAACTGTTCATTTTAACTCTTTCAATCATCAGACGTAACTGTAAATTGACATTAATCAGATAATGAGGTAATGATCAGATTGACTTTTTCTCCACAGACTTAAGTCCTTTTCTTGTGAGGTTTAAGCCACGTCAGAATGTTGTTACCTCCTCAGAAACATCCCCAGACTTGGGTTTTGTTTCATTCACACATGTTTGAGTCACACTTTATTATTGCTCTGCCTACAGCTCCAAAGCTCCAAATCCTTCGCTCTACAAGTCACGGTACGTTTCAAATGAACAGCTTTTATGTTTTGTTCAGTAGAGACGGGAAATTTCAGGGCTAAAATTATCCAAATGATTCTCATAATGATGTGTGGAGTTTAAAAACACAGTGGAGCACTTGTATTAACACATGATACAAGGTGGAAGAGAGCAGAGGGAGCCTAAATCTGCTGGATTTATGTGTTAAACTTGTGAATGAAACAAAACACAAACAACACCACAGTGCAAAAAAGCCATATGAAAAAAAAAAATATATATATATACAAATTTTGAGGTAAAAATGCCCTATTTTAAGTGAAATTTTCTGCCAGTGCAGTAAGAAATTTTTCTTAAAACAAGACGAAATACAAATCTTGTTTTAAGCAGAAAACACGAGTTTCAAGTATTTATGACAAGATTTTTCACCTTTTTGAGTATATTTGGGTTATTATTACTTATTACTGCTTATTTCTAGTGTATAACATGTTTTATATTAGGCTATTATTTCTTAAATAGATTTTTAAGAACACCTTGTTTTAAGAAAACCTTCTTTCGAGCGTTCACAATATCCACACATTTGGTCAAATACAACATGAAATCAAATACATTTAAAACTGCATTTACTGAAATGTCACATTTTCCACTTTCCCAACATCTTAAAAATGCCGTAGATCTGCACCTAAAAGCCCCGAGACACGACTCTGAGGAACAGATCTGAGCCAGAGAAAAGAAAGAAAGAGGCTTAACCTGGTTTGATTTAATATAAAAAGTGCTTAGAATAAGTTGTAATATCTACATAAGATAAATCAGGATGAATATCTTGAAACAAGTAAAAAAGATCTCATTTTATTAAGTAAAAAAATCTTAAAATTAGTCTTTTAAAATTAATCTTTTTCATTCAAGTCAGTTAAACTATGCTAGAAAATCCTTTTTTGCAGTGTACAGCATAGATCAGAAAACTGTAAACGAGCACTTTATTTTACACTTTATTTTACACTTTATTTTACACTCTTATAGGCCACAAAACAGTCATTTATAAGCGTCGATATCTTAAAATCAAACAAGTATTTTTACACTGGAAAAAACAAAAAAGGGCAAAATGAGCCATTTCAAAGCTTTGTAAGAGTCTTCGTTACTGAATCTGTGCAGAACTGTGAGCGACGGCCTCATCCACCCAGAACACATCCAATTAATATGAACTCCACAGACGCTGTATTTATTAAGTAATGATCCCAAACTCAGGTCGCCCCACATCGGAGCAGTATTTTCCCTTCAGCTTTCCAGTGGCAGAAACACTAAGAAAAGTAATCAATCACAGCTCTCCGACTATTTCAAACCACAGGCCAAAAGGTTTCTTGTCCAAGTTTATACCTGAGCGATGAGAGAGAGAGGTCCCCATCCGTCTGCATCCCCCCATCACAGCCCCGCCCCCTCCCCGCTCATACGCCGGGTCTTTAGTGCTGGTAAAGAGGAAATGAATGTCTCCTTGGGCAGCACAGTCAGGATATTAATCTCTCCGCTTCACTCGGCTCATTGTGGCATTTCTCTGTGCATAATTCTCCCTCATCAACAACTTATGCAAAACACAGGTACGAGAGACATAATCACGGACCGTTATGAGTGTATTAAGCCACTCGTTTTCCATGGAACTGTCTCAACATATGTTTTAAGTTTATCTGCTCCAAATATTTAGGGATATTGTGTAACTTTTGCTTGCTGTGCCTGTGATGTTACACAGTGTGGAATAAAACATTTATTACATTTTTTATAGGCAAACAAACAAACATTCTCATAGTGAACAGGTTTAACCGTCTTACAGCTGTTTCCCCTTCTCTTTATCCTCTCAAAGTTGTATTTGGAGGGATTCGTGCCTGTTTGGGTAAACTTTAATCACTTATTTTCAAGACGCCATTTTGTCCATTAGGCCCTGTTTCCATACAGCCACTGCTCTGCACTTTGTTCTGTCATTTCATTTTCTTAATTGGTGAAACGTGTAAGATTGATCCTAGTTATTTAGGTACAAATGAAATCCACTGCCTGCGAGCATAATGTGATGATGTGATGTGATGATGTGATGATGTGATGATGTGATGAGGTGATGAGGTGATGAGGTGATGAGGTGATGATGTGATGATGTGATGATGTGATGAGGTGATGAGGTGATGATGTGATGTGATGATGTGATGATGTGATGATGTGATGATGTGATGTGATGATGTGATGATGTGATGAGGTGATGATGTGATGAGGTGATGATGTGATGATGTGATGTGATGATGTGATGAGGTGATGATGTGATGAGGTGATGATGTGATGTGATGATGTGATGATGTGATGATGTGATGTGATGATGTGATGTGATGATGTGATGATGTGATGTGATGATGTGATGTGATGATGTGATGATGTGATGATGTGATGAGGTGATGATGTGATGAGGTGATGATGTGATGAGGTGCTGAGGTGATGATGTGATGATGTGATGAGGTGATGATATGATGATGTGCTGATGTGATGAGGTGATGAGGTGATGATGTGATGATGTGATGTGATGATGTGATGATGTGAGAAAAGGCCTACCAAAAAATAAGAAAAAATACAAATTTTGAGGTAAAAATGCCCTATTTTAAGTGAAATTTTCTGCCAGTGCAGTAAGAAATTTTCACTTACCAAATTTTCTTAAAACAAGATGAAATACGAATCTTGTTCTAAGCAGAAAACACGAGTTTCAAGTATTTATGGCAAGATTTTCCACCTTATTGGTTTGAGAAGGAAGTTAAAGAGGCTTAACCTGGACTGAGTTAATATAAAAAGTGCTTAGAATAAGTTGTAATATCGAGATAAGATAAATCAGGATGAAATATCTTGAAACAAGGGGAAAAAAACATCATCTTAAGTAAAAAAAATCTTAAAATTGGTCTTTTAAGATGAATCTGCTTAATTCAAGTCAGTTTAACTATGCTAGAAAATCCTTTTTTGTAGTGTAGTAGGAGTTCTTTAATGCCACACTGTGGAACAATCTCAGCAAATCTACAAAGACACACAAATGGCAAACCTTCCCTCCGAAGTTTTCCTTTAAATGGGACAAATAGTGGCAAATTGTGTTTATTTACAGTCAACTGATCACATAAAAAAAAAAAAAAAAGCTGTTTTTTCCATTCAGGCTGAGCAACAGGATCAGAGGAACAACTAGGGCCAGACCATATAGAGATAATAACCGGTGTAAGAAACGCGTCTATCAAGATGACAAATGTGCTCACAGACGACATGTGGCTCGGCGTTTTGTTGAAGAAAGTCTTTAAAATGACATTTATAATGAATTGCTAAACATTCTCTATTTCCCCATTGTGTTTGATAAGTAATTAGCAAACATCTAAAACCAGAGCTCGGATAAACACGCTCCCCGGAGTCTCTCCCTGTGAGACTGTCGAGAGGAAATATGTCACCTTGTTTGGATCTATCATTAGCAGCTCGCAGGGACCGTCGGAGGAGAGGGGAATGCCAAATAAAACAGGACTAAGTGGTGCCTCATAAAACAAAATAATTAAGATATTCAGACTGAGAGAACACATGAAATCATAGAAAAGTTTATTTTTAGGGGGAATAGTCAAATAACTAATGAGTCATTGTGCATCCTTCATGTTTTTCCTTATATCCCTCCTCCCATCCTTACCTCACGTCCTTACTTACCTTATTTGGATCTGGCTGCACAGGACTGATGGAAATAATACTTTGAAAATGGATTTAACTACAGAATAGTGAACACCCCAATTAAAATGTATTTGTAACATACGCTCATAAATGGTCCAATCAGTGTATTGTCCCGAATACTTGGGATATTTTTACACTGAGTTACGTTATATTATAGCACATGTGTCAAACATGCGGCCCGGGGGCCAGATCCGGCCCTCCAAGACCTTTAATCTGGCCCTCGGCTGATTTTTCTATTAAAATACTTAAAATTTTCAGATTTTTCTGTTAATTTTCTGCACCGTTTAGCATAGCAGCGTCTCCGGCGTTTCTGTACGTTGCGACTCCCACCAGAGCAGCACAAATGAAGACTTTCCTCTTTCCAAACGCTCTTAAAGGACGATCGTTTTGACTGTCGACCGTGACCCTCATCAGCAAAATGTCAAAAAATGAGAAAAGCAGATGCTGAGTTCAGGATTTCCCAAGAAAAATAGTCTAATTCTTATTTGTTGACAGAGGTGAATGGGAAATCTGTGCTCAGTGTGTTTGGAACAAGTGGCGTTGCTCGAGGAATATAATCTTAAACACCACTACGAGACACGGAGAAAAATACAATAACTTGAAGAGAGAACTGAGTTTTCTGATCCGGCCCTTTTGGGATCAAAGTAGTTTGCATACGGCCCCCGGACCAAAGTGAGTTTGACACCCCTGTATTATAGTGTAAAAACATGACATCATTACAAACAAAGTTCTTTCTTTTGTTATCATGGATTCATTTATGTCTAAATAGAGATGAAAAATCACGATGCACTGAACTTGCAAGATAAAGTACCGTTATGTTTTCTTTTTAATTTAGAAAAGTGAGCGGATTCTGAAAACCACCAGATGAAACGTAGTCACACAAACAAACCTATTTCAGTTAGAACCCGTCCAACATTTACATCATTTAAAACAAATCTCGAGATATGGCTGAAAAGTAATGAAAACTGTAATGATCCAAACACACAGCAGCCATAGCAACAGCAATAAAATGCACTTTATTCTGCAGACTGTGAGACGCTGCACTTTAGCTCAGGCTCATCAGCAGTTTTATTATAAATCTATTGTGTGGTGTATCACTACTGTACATATATAATCATTAGTTTTATGTCTGTGACTGTTATATATCGTCTAATGATTGTTATATTTTAGGTTCTGTGACGGACGGAAATTAGCACTGAGCTAAATCCGGCATATTTACGCCAATTTGTGTGATTTTGTACAAGTTGTGCGTTCATTAATCTGCACTGTCCCATCCAAATAAACAAAGAGAGAAAGAAACTAGTATTGAGTTACTTCTCAACATGAAGCATATAGACCCGATACCCGACGGGTGAACCGCACATTTTAATGAAACGAGTGAAAAATGTTGTGCTGTGAGGGATGCGGGTTTTGGTCGGACTCAGGAGAATGTGAGTCTAATCTGAGGTTCATGTGCGAACAAAAAAACAGAGCTGTGTTTTAGTGAAATGCAAAAATGCCGTTGTTTTTACAAGGTGATTAGATGTAAAATCCATATGTTTTGCCTGGACAAGCGCATTCATCTCTGCCACTTTCATTTTCAAACCGCGCATGAGAATGAGGAGCTGAAAAGAAAATTAGCGAGTGGAAGGTACGAAGTTGTGGCTCTTTTTTGGCTGATTTTGATTCGGGTGTGGTTCAGGTGTCGGTATCAGCCTCTGCCAGACCATCAGTTAACCAACACGGTGAACATGAGCTCCAGCCTTTTTGAGTGTTATTGAAGTGTTTTTGTATTTTTGTTACTTATCTGCCCCGTCTGTTCTCTGCTCCAGCTCCAGCAAATCCACACCTGCCAAGTCCACGCTCACCTGCTGCTCTCCTACACAACAAAACACATCACAATTGGGACTAGACCGGGACTAAACCAAACCTGGACCAGACCACGCTGAACCAGGAGTAGAACATGACCAAATCAAAATGAAACTGGACTCAAACCTGGCGTTCACCTTTACTTTACCCCCTTCGAAAAACCACGATTACCACTTCCTTCCTGCTTGCAGTTACTCGAGATTGCATGATTGTTTGACCATGTGCACTGCCAAATGTCGCTTCTGGACCGGCCTCTCTCACAAAGTCCCCTTGCAATAGCAGAGAACTAAGTAAAAATCAGAAAAAGAAAAGGAGATTAACCCGGCTCTGACCATAGTTTACATCACGCTTAACCCAATGGAGCAGGCGGCTCCTCTGGGGGACAGAACACCAGATAAAGCTAAGTTCATTATCTACTCCTGACGCCGGGGCCACGGGTCAGGCCTGAGCTCAGCCTCTGCTTGGCCACTGTTCGACCTGGAGCTCTCACCCGCCTTAATCAGATCTGGGGTTAATGCTGTTTTATAAAAGAGGACAGCACAGATACAGAAACACACACAGCTCCTCTCTGTCCGTCCTCATCTGCTCCCCGCTGACCCAACACTTCAGCCCACACCACCAAACTGTGACTCGCACGCGAAATGCAAGAGCTGCAAAATAAATATCATTAACCCCTCATTAAAATCTGTGCACTGATGCCTGTTATTGTTCTACGGTCAATTACACAAGTGCAGCAGACAGGAGTCATTTCGACCTGAGTTAAAAGTGATGAAGTTATGTGAGGAGATTTACACCGATGTGACAGAAGGAGAGAAAGAGGAGCTGCTCATCTCTGGTCATGAGGTGAAATGTCAACTACACGACAACGCAGGTCCGATTCAGCGGACGGCAAAACGTGGCACATCACACTGCCTTCTGGGAAGCCATTATTTTTTAGCTCCTTAAACTGGACAACATGCTCGTGTAGCCATGGAGACAGGGTCCTACCCCGGGGCTCGGGATATAAATGGCTGTCTGATCTAAGGCTGGTTTTGACTTTCAGAAAAAACGGAAAGTCTGTTCGTCTGAAATATTACATTTTGAAATATGTCCAAGATTTTTCTGATTTGTGTAATGCAGAAAGCTGTGATTAGAATAGAAATTACGTTTCACTGGAAGTTTTCTGTCTAAAGTCGTAAATAATTAGTAGATAGATAATAACTATAATTTTGTTTTCAACAGCTCCAAAGTTGTGTGATATTCTGGACAGCTCGGATCAGCTCCGATCAGCTCGGATCACCTCCCGAAGATGTGTATATAAAGCAAAGGTTTTGGTTCCCACCGTTATGATTTGTTAGGGAAAAGGCACAAATAAAGTCATAGATTTACCCCAGTTTAGGCCTGATTATATGATATATACACACACACACATAATGTATATCGTATAATCATTGTTTGGCCGTTTCCTGTATGTCCGTCCATGTAATACCATAAACTCTTATAAATGAACAATCCACATTTACACATTTCTAACATTTATGTCCTTAGAAATATCACAGGATTTCATTTCTGTCAGTGGCCTCCGATCGGGGAGTGTTTTAATACCTTTAACCTTGTGTGAGTGTGTGTGTGTGTGTGGCTGTGTAAACATACTTGTTTTTGTGCGGGGAGAATGGCCCGTGAATTGGCTGAGTGAGGCTGTTAAGCGCGGGTCAGAGATGAGAGCAAGGCAATTTAAGGTTGGAAATGAGCAATGTCCTGTGCCATTTGAACACCACACAGGGCTCAAACACTGCGTATATGTCAACAGCGTGGCCACTCCCGGCGCTATAGTGTGGCTCGCAATACACTGTAGGCAGGAGGGGAGTGAAAAACATGGAGTTAGACATTTCAGGTCCTATATTACACAAACTGACTCCTGTGAGTGTTGAGCCATGTTATAACGCTGTTACTTTCTCACACGCAGACCTGGAGTTGTGTTTTGTTTCATTCGCACATGTTTGTCTTTATTATTAGTCTGTCTACATCTTCAAAGCTCGAAATGCTCTGTTTTCCACCTTGTGATGTCATGAAACGATAGCATTTCCAGAGCGGAAATCACCCAAATGATTCTAGTGAAACACAGTGGAGCATCTCAAGAGTGTTTTTTGTTTGAGAGAAGAACCTAAATGTGCAGGTTTGTGCGTTAAACATGTGTGAATGAAACAAAACACAGCTCCAGGTGTGTTTGCGATGAGGAAACAACATTAGAACATAATACGGACCCTTTAAATCTAAGAAAGAAAGTGTAGAGCAGGGACGTCGGCTCATGAAGGGGGTGTGGACAGCTTCAGGAGGCCCGGCGTAGGGGAAAGGACAGGGCGGAGGGGAGGGGAGTGTGACAGTGAGATGTGGATGGAGAGGGGGGCTGGCTGGGAGGGTCTTTACACATGAGTGGAGCAGTGACACCGACACTGCTCTGGTCCAGCAGGATTAAAATCTACAGGGAGGAAACCCGCCATCAGACTCTACAGGCGAGATGTCAGATTAAATTGCAAAACAAACTGCATTTTTGTCAGTTATTTTGTATGTTCAGTGCCGTCTCAGCCCCAGTGTCACTGCACAAAACACCAGTGAAAGAAGAAGAAGAAGAAGAAGAAGAAGAAGAAGAAGAAGAAGAAGAAGAAAAAGGCACCCCCTGCTGTTAATGTCTACCAAAACAAGACAAAATCACTTTAATCTCTCATGAAAACGACATGCTTTCTTGTCTTTTGTCTGGCCTAGGTAGAGGTTGAACACTGGCGATACAGAAGAAATATTGTACCTTTAAACGTGCTATTGCTCCCTTATTAAAAGTAATACATTCAGTGCCAGATATATAATAATAGAGAAACAAAAAGAACAATGAGACGAGCACCAGGGCTAATGTAAGAGGTGTAATGACAGGTCTCTATGTGGTGCCATAATATAAGATCACACCTGCTGCACAGCCGACAGTCTGAGGCTAAAGGCGTTTCTCTGGTTCAGCTCCTGCTAACGAGAGGAGGCCCAGAACACCACTGGATCTGTCTTTTACCCAACTGCATCTGATTAAAATCATGTTAGCTGGTGCTGCTGTATTTCTACAATCCTGTTTAGTGCAGGTGCTAATAAGACAACGATTTTGATTATTCATCGTGTTAATTAGTCACAGTTTATTGCCTCAGTGTTTTTGAGTGCTTGTTTTCAGATTCTAGGATGTCTCACTTGGAATAAAGCTGCACTCATACTTGAACTGGTCTGATCCTGGTCTGAAGTCAGTCTAATTCTGGTAGATTTGGTTTAGTCCTGTTCTAGTTCTGGTTTAAACCTGCTCTAGTCCTGGTTTTAGCCCTGGCCTAGTCCTAGTTTAGTTCTGGGTTTAGTCCCAATGTTGATGTGGTATTTATGCGAGTGAACTCACCCTTAATTAAACATTTGTTGGAGAGTTCATTAACCAAAAAATATTCCAAAGTAAAAAAGAAGAACAACCCAATTAACTGGGTCACTACTGGTATTAAAACTTGTGCCAGAATAGTTAACATGGCTAGTTAGCATCTTAAAATTATTAACTTGTAAAAGTAAAAAAGTATGAACTTATAATCATACATCAATTCACTGCAATGCAAACACAATTCTCTGGTGCGAAATCTCAGTATTTTTAAGGAATTTAAGGAATTGAAAGTGCCAGAAATGAGTGTGAGGAAATCTCAAACATGTGTTGAATATTTTGGTTGCCGTGGTGATTGGGAAAATGTATGTTGTGATACTCGACAGTGAAAGACCTTTGTGCGGTGTCCTTGAGGCGGCCCCTCGTTCCATCACAGAGGATTTGAAACGGCATTACTCTGGTCTAAATGAAGGAATGTCAGCCAGCCCTGTCAACAGCTGCTCCGGCCTGTTTTTTATTATTGTGGTGAAGGCACAGAAGAGGCTGGATAACATCACACAGGTACAATACACAGTGAAAGTCACAATAAGAGCCCCTGTGATGACTGGGATTGGCAACATGGGTCAACAAGAATGGATTCTGTGATAAGCACCAATCCGATGGATGGACCGCGGGGCTTTGATGGAGAGCAGGGCACTGTTGCTGAGAGGCCAGGCCAGGAATGGAGGCACCAGGGGCGGATAAAGAGCTCCAGAGAATCACAGGAGATGAACCTCAGATGAGAGCTGCAGGTGATGGAGAGCAGGGGCCCAGACACAGAGAACCGTGAAGAGCCAGAGCTACAGAAGACCACACAGGCTCCATGACACACTCTGCTCCTCTAATGAGTCCCAGTCACGCATGAACACACCTCTGTGCTTCAGCGCAGAAACAGAAGCTCTACCAGAACCAGGCCCAGAACAAAACACACGATACAGAGCGGTGGACGCAGCATGAATGAGAAACATAATCATTATATGATTTTATTTTTACATCACAAGTGTTACCGCAAATGTCCCATGTAATAAACACACTGAACTCTCCAACACTCAGCCCTTATACCTTAAGTACAGTGTTTGTTTCACAGCTTCTTACATAGTGTGTTACATGTTACATATTATTACAGACAGTTACTGTGGGATATATAATCATTGGCTGCTACACAGAGCATTAAATGTTGTTATATTTTCTTACAAATATTGATATTAATACAGATATTGTTACATTGTGTATTACATTTTCTTACAATAATTGTATGTTAACAATAATTGAATGTGCTAAATATAATTGTGTGTTATCATAAGCTGTATTACGTTATCATAAGATGTATTACGCCTTAAATGTTACTACAGGTTGGTCCACAGTGAATTACATATTGTTAAAACTTGTTACCCAGTGATTACTTTGTTAATTAATTAATTACAGTGTGTTCCATTATTATAAGTTGTTACTACAGGGTGTTATAAAGAGTATTACATGTGAATATTTGTTCCAGAGTGTGCCACATGTTACCACAGGTTATTATTAGACTGTATGTGATGTTATTACAGGTTGTTACACAGTGCATCACATATTATTACACCTTGTTACAGTTAGTTACATGTTATTACAGGTTGTTACACGTGCATTACATATTACTGCAGCTTGTTACAGTTAGTTACGTGTTATTACAGGTTGTTACACAGTGCATTACATATTACACCTTGTTACAGTTAGTTACGTGTTATTACAGGTTGTTACACAGTGCATCACATATTATTACACCTTGTTACAGTTAGTTACATGTTATTACAGGTTGTTACACAGTGCATCACATATTATTACACCTTGTTACAGTTAGTTACATGTTATTACAGGTTGTTACACAGTGCATTACATATTACTGCACCTTGTTACAGTTAGTTACATGTTATTACAGGTTGTTACACAGTGCATCACATATTATTACACCTTGTTACAGTTAGTTACATGTTATTACAGGTTGTTACACGTGCATTACATATTACTGCAGCTTGTTACAGTTAGTTACATGTTATTACAGGTTGTTACACAGTGCATCACATATTATTACACCTTGTTACAGTTAGTTACATGTTATTACAGGTTGTTACACAGTGCATTACATATTATTACACCTTGTTACAGTTAGTTACATGTTATTACAGGTTGTTACACGTGCATTACATATTACTGCAGCTTGTTACAGTTAGTTACATGTTATTACAGGTTGTTACACAGTGCATCACATATTATTACACCTTGTTACAGTTAGTTACATGTTATTACAGGTTGTTACACAGTGCATTACATATTTTTGCAACTTGTTACAGTTAGTTACATGTTATTACAGGTTGTTACACAGTGCATCACATATTATTACACCTTGTTACAGTTAGTTACATGTTATTACAGGTTGTTACACAGTGCATTACATATTATTACACCTTGTTGCAGTTAGTTACGTGTTATTACAGGTTGTTACACAGTGCAGCTCAGTGTCATTAATGCAGTTGGTACAGTGTATTAGTAAAATGCAGAGTACATTAAAGTGTGATCTTTGTGTGTTTGTGCCTTTAAGGTGACTAAAAGTTATTTGTGTGATACCAGTGCGATCACGCAAGACTCCTGCCGTGATTTAACAGCACATGCACTCACTTAGCTCTCAGCCACCTGCTCTGTCTTCATCATAACCAGCCAAATCACACGCTCAGGCCAAACAGCTACACATCAGACAGGCCCCGGGGAGTAGGGGAAGAGCCTGTATCATAGAGCGGTGACTAAATCCATTCAGTAATCTCCTTATGTGGCTGACACCGCACTATCAGACGAGAGCGTCGAGGTAACTGTCAGGGAATTTGATGTGCGTTCCCCTGTCACAGTCACTTTAGCGTGCACCTGTCAGTCAGCGCGTCGTGCCCGGAGGGGCCCCTGACAAGAGCGGAGTCGGCAGGCGAAGGAGAAGGAGGGAAGCGAGGGGGTTCTGGAGGGCACTCAATCCTGGGACAGAGACAGGAACTCGGATAAAATGAGCCAAGACTCGTCCCTCCAGGGTAGAGATGGACACTGTTCCAACGGGCGTTAGTCCGCTGCAGCTCTGGTGTCAGATAGGACGTCGTTACCAGGGCTGTTACACGTGACGGAAATAGGAAATAGGGACGTCACACTGTCAGAATTAAAGGTGCACTGTGTAACTTCTAAGATTGAGGGTGTGCTACTTGCTTGCCTCCATGGTGATGTTATTTCTTTTCATGAGATGTTCAGTACAGTACGACATTACATGTGTAACCCACTTCAAGGTATGTACACGTCTCAACCTCTAGGTTCGTAGGAGCTGAGAACATAGCAATAATCAATAAACACCAGTAATTTAGTTAAAGGTAAACTTTTAGTTTGAAATATGAAAGGAGTGAACAATACAATTACAATCACAATTACAACCTATGGGCCCAGAATAAACTAAAAATAAAATGTTCCTTTAAAGATGTTCTTCCGAAAGTGTTGCCTTGCAACTTCAATCAATGTCCAAGTCAAATAGTCAGGGGAATAGTCAAGTCATGGGATGTATCCACAGTAGGCTCTTGCTGGTGTCGGTCAGTGGGACTGACACAATCCTACCACAGGATCCGTCGTATGGAGTGGTAGGGGCTCACAGTTCGACTGGGAAGGCTCGCCATCAATGGGTCATCTCCTCAACCTCGTTGAACCCAAGGCTGGGACATCACTTTTCCACGTAGGCAAAAAACCTGACCTGTATTTGCAAAACAGGTTTTACAGTCCAATTCTCAAATGCAGTCGCAATTCACATAGATTCACATAAAGATCTCAATAGAGGTGTTGTACAACATAAACTTATCTTATCAATTGGAAAAATAACTAAAGATAGTTAATAATAGGTAACTACAGTTATTTCCCAAATAAATGGTTCATATTGTCAAAATATATAATTTTAACCAATAATAACTACAATGAATTGTAAGGATATAATCACATTTTACCAATGAATTCACTCATGAAAAACACATTCACTTGTACAGTGAAATGCGTATACCATATTCTTGTATGTCTGTCTCTTTGCAATCCCTTTTAACATAGGATTTTAGATTGTAAATAAAAGAAATGAATTACATTGTTTTTAATTACAAAAATCACAGCTCTGGTGGTTTTAATCATTTTAGATAAGTAACTAATGACAATTTTTATCTTAAAATGCTTTTTTTCTTTCACAGTCACATTTAGCATGTGTGACTCTTTTACAGTATAAACCATACATACTGCACCTTCAATGACAGAGCGTGTCACCATGAATTTCCTTCTTAAATAATCAAATAAATGATTTTAACAATATGTTCCTTTACAAAATTAACTTAAAATGTACAATATACACAAAAATAATTTGCTAGCATTGCCCTTAAGGGGGCATCATAATACATACAGTCAATGAGAACATGTGAGTGCTAGCTTACCAAGAAGATAAACTCAGGAGTGGTTCAACAAAATAAAAGTACTTCTTCAATGGTTCTGTCACTTCTAAACAGGAGTTTTGACCATATTAGAACATAAACTTCAACATTTGTAATTTTCAAACATTACATTTTGTTTTTCATACCTTTTTCTTTGTTTTTCAACTGAGATGGGAGAGAAAAGGCCAAGCTCTGTGCATCACTGAGCAAGGGTTTAGCTATCTGTGTATCTGCATACCACTTCCTGTCTCCCGTCAAAATAAACTTCCGGTTTTCAAAATAAAACCATTTATATATGAAACGTGAACTAAAACAGAATCTCAACATATATATATATTTTTTAACCTTTTAACCAGGCAGGTTACACATGTATTTGTGTTAATCTTTATTTCGAGCGATGTCACAGCAGAACAAACAGAAAGTAGAAAGTGTTGCAGAGATTAAGGCGATCTGTTCTGTTTGGGTCTAAGACTGCCTCATACAAATGAAGACTGATGCTCAGAATGGAGTGCAAAGAAGTAACACTTATTTGAAATAAATGAATACGTTTAATAAATTAGCCCTGCATTTATTCAGTCACAGGTGGTTTACAGCTCTTACTATGTGCAGGCTGATTTCTCCATAGATCTGACTCTTCACTTGTCTCCTTTGTCACAACCAAGTATATTTCCGCACTGTGAAATAATCAAGACAGAGCAGTACTATCTCCAAGGAGACAAGCAGGTGGCAGACCCTCCACCAGAAAAGTTACATGGGGCAGCTTTATGTGTTATAATTGTTGTGAGATCTTACAAAGTTAAAGTTATTTAATTCATGTTGTAATTCTTATCCTCTTATATACCCTACAAAAAGCAGGGTTAGGTGGTAGAGTGATGCTCAATCCCAGCTCAGAACATATTATTACTGTTGCGTCTTTGGGCTCAACCATTATCATTAATAACATTTTTCGTGACATTTTTTGTTATTAACCCCTGAAGACCTAAGGGCAATTTTAGTTCATTTCTCCTGGCCTGGATTTTTTCTTAATTTTGCTTTTAAAACTTCAATTCAATTCAGTCACAACAAGAGTTGCCCCAATGTTCTTCACAGTGAAAAACATGGAAATATGATCGAACACAGACATCAGCAAACACACTGTCCCATCCTCAGTCTCTCGAACACAAGATCCTTGGTGCCAGAGCAAAAAACCCACAGGCAGATGCATTATGGGAAAATTCTCTCCAGACACTGTTGCCAACCAGTTTTGCTTGTTTCATAATAGGGTAAAAACTGCCCCTTTTACCCCCTAATGAAGTGTTCTACCTCCTTTTGTTCAGTCCAACCTGTTATTTCACAATCTGCTGCTGTAGTTGTGTCATGAGGCTGTGATAAAAGCTACAGGACCAGAAATAGAGATGAAAAAAAAAACAGAAAATAAAATTCACACTCTTTTATACAAAACACACAGCAAACATGTAGAAACAACTTTTTGGACATAAAAAAATGCTTAATTTAGGGCCTTAGCTACAAAAATGCAAAATCTCAAGTCTGTAAGTAAATTAAAAATCTCCTTATTGCCCTAAAAACAAAAAAGTGCAGTGGCTCCATGACTTTCCTGGTCCAGTCCTGGAAACAGCTCCTGTCAGGTCCAGGGCCAGAGCCACAGCACTTCTGCATTTCCAGGTGTTTATTACATTTGGATTTGTTCATTTTGAGTGAAATAAACCTTTAAATAAAAATAGAAAGAGATGCACAATTACACACACCAAGATGTGTCATTTTCCATGTGTGTGAGAATTAACTCCACTTAGAGCGACTTTTTCCCTCGTTATAAACACACACAGTCAGAGGAGTCGACCATCTTGACTCACTTCACTCTTTGGCAAAGTTTGGCTCCATCAAAATGGACGGAGCGCATGAGTTTGGGGAAAACAAAGTTCCTATTGGACACTCGTTTTGCTCCCGTCATCACACAGCGTGAGTGTGACGTAGGATAAAGCCGCAGAAATGTACGGAAACCTCTATGTCTGCACTTTCAGAGGGGGAAAGGACGTTTCTGTCTTTTACCGTTAGAAAGTTCTGCACGGTTATAGAAACATATTCCTCTGTATCGTGTACAATATCGTAGGTTTTCAAGGGTTAATCAGCTTTTGTTATATCTAAACATGTACTGGTGCAATATATGTTTTAGATTCATTCCTCTAAACGACTTCTAAAACTGAGTTACGACTAATTGCACATCCAGAGGTAAATATTTGTACATTATACGCTGGCCAAGAATAAAACCAACAAAATGGCGAGCCAACAGAACGCTCAGTCTCTTTCAGCTTGTGGTGTGGAAACAGTCTATGATCAAATAAGTGGCATTGATTTCGCGGCACAGTCGTCTCTGTTGCTGTATGTATATTGATTTTGTCCATCTTTGACTTGTCAGACCGGAGGGGTGAACAGTAATGGGAAAAATGACCCCCTCCGTCCCCCCTCTTTCCTCCACCCCCCTCCTCACCAACAGAACCAATGAGGCGAGCGCGGATCATAGCGGGGAACCCTGCTATTAGGCCACTGCCCTCTGCCCAGACAAATCAGGGTTTATTACTCTAAACTGGGCTCTTTTGATGCGATTGGCGCGTCTCAAAACGTAATATGTGAACACCGCTCTACAGTATTTCTCACAACACCTTTACAGCTTAGGCACAAACAGATAGAAACACACCGAAACCCTACGCATTGTGAGCTGGTGGGTGTAATCTGCTCTGCCTCGGCGATCCTCCTGTGGGTGTCTGTGGTTTGCTGTGCCAGTGAAATGAAAGCAGGCCTCTCTAATAACACAGAATTTAATACCACTGCCTTAATGAGAGTGCCCCGTGTTTGCACTGGGCTCATATCCGCAGCACCCGTGGGAGAGCGAGGCGAGGAAGAGAGGGGGGAACGTAGTTAAAATCTCCCACAGGCTTCACCCCCGGGGCAGGGACGCGCGCAGGCTCCCCGGGCAGCGCTGGAGGTCACGGTGGTGGAGCCGTGTCTGCCTCCGCACAGTTAATCACGGGGTTATTTGTGGCAGCGGTAATGCAAAGGAATTTCTGACAGCAGCAGCGTCGTCAGGAAAACTGAAATCGTGAAATGATGTGAGGAAATGTTTGGTTCAAGACGATGGTGCACACAGACCACAGACGGGACTGAAGTCGCCTTCCGTGGAGACACCTGCATGTTTCAATAACTGCAGTTTTTGTTTGTTTGTTTGAAGAAAAAAAAACTAGGCTTTCTAACTGTGAGCAGGATCAACAGATCTGGCCTCCCCTGACTTGGCGGCTTGTTCATGTTTAAGATCTTCCACAGACTGTATAAAGAAACAGACTAAGGGAATGTGACGTCACCCACGGCATTGAGTCAAATGAAAGGAACGAATTAGCAGCTGAGTTTCATATTAGGAATATGAAAGTATTTACGGACAAAATAGTGAAATAAAAACGGATAAATGCAACAATGGAGCAGATTAATACATTTAAAGACCAAAAATGGCGGCAGTTACAGAGAGATTTCGATGTAAAGACAAACGGAAACACAGTCAGTGGTTGTGCTCACTTCCTGTTTACTATGTCCAGTTTATGCTTCAAACCGATGAAGATTATGAAACCAAATCTGATTAAAATGCAAGTGATAATACAACTGTTGTGTGTTTGTGGTGATCGAAGTGATAGAAGCAAACGATCGGAGCATTTGACACCGTGTTTGAGGATTGACCATTGCAACTGTGACAATTACAGTCCTTCACCGGCATTTAACATGTCTGACATATTGTGAAGTGAAACCAAACAGAAACAAGCCTTCATCGGTGCTTTTACACAGCGCCGCAGTCCCCTGAGTGTTTACTAAACAGACTGGTGGCGGCGGAGATTTGAATATTTAATAAACAGGAAGAGATTGTAGGATGGAAGCGTCTGGGGAGAACAACAATCCTTTTGGACTCGCTGGAAAAATGAGGGAAAATCTAGGCTGTGCTCATTCCCTCATTGAGGCGGTCCCTGTGGTATTATGAATTTTAAATGGATTTTAGAGGAGAAAAATACATTAAAAAACCCACTGACTGTTTCCATATTGAGGTTATGTGTTCTGACAGTGCAGTGCGTGTGGTCTTACGGCGCAGATGTGAGACTTATCAGGCAAAGTCTCAGAGGTACAGATCAGAACAGTTTCGTTCCTCCAAGGCTTTCTGTTGTTGCTTTCATTGTGAAGCAGCCGTCACACATGGGATCACAGGGTTTCAGTACAGACATGTACATACAAACTGAATTTAGAGTGAAGACTGCAGGTCCACACCAGTATCATCGCCCTAACAGTGGTCGGCTCACTCATGTCACGGTTTTAAAGCTCCTGGATTGTCCAAAACTGACTCTTGTGAGCTTCAAACTCAGGCCTTGTCCACACGTAGCCGGGTATCTGATAAACCGAAGGTGTTTTGCTGCATTTTGACCTGCCTGTTGAACACGCATCAAAAACGGGGAAAACTCCGGCCAAAGTGAAGATTTTTGAAAACTCCGTTTATGCCTGTTTGTGTGGACAGAGATAACTGGGGTTTTGTGTTTTAAAACGTCACTGTCTGCGCCAAAAAATATGAATCTGCCCTGACGTCAAACGTGCGACATTTGTTTAGGCGACTGCAAAAGCCAAAGCCAAAGCCAAAGCAGACTATGGATCAGAGTCGTTTCTTCAGAGCTGTGGGAGCATTAATTTGTTTAGGAGCAATTCTGACTCCGAGTCTGTCCAGACAGAGGAGCTCGGCGCCATGTTTTCTGTTGTTTAAGTTTAGGCGGAAGTGACTGTGAAGTGATGGAAATAACGCCATCTACAGGTTTGGAATGTGTATGAATGTGGTTGAAAACGCAGATGTTCGGTTATGTGTGGAAGGTTTTTTTTTCGAAGACGAGGTGGTGTGGATAAAACAATTTTTATAAACAGGGGGGGAAATGTTCGGTTTTAAAAATACCCGGCTACTTGTGTACATGGCCTATGTTAGGATCTTGTTTCCTTGTCAAAAACTTACCCAGGGTTGTGTTTTGTTTCATTCACATCTTTGACTAATCCTTTATTATTAGGCTCAAACCGCTCTGTTCCACCTTGTGACGAACCTTTTGTTCAGTTGAGATTTGTAATTCAAGACCTGAAATGATCCAAATGATTCTAATGAAAGTGTACGGAGTGTAAAAACACAGTGGAGCACCTCCTCTGTTACCACATGACATTGCAAAGTGTAACAGTGTTTTGTGTTTGAGAGAAGAGTTTGAGTATTAAACATGTGTGAATGAAACAAACCACAATTCCAGGTGAGTTTTTGATGAGAAAACAACATTACACTACACAAAAGGATTTTCTAGCATAGTTAAACTGACCTGAATTAAGCAGATTCATCTTAAAAGATCAATTTTAAGATTTTTTTACTTAATAAGATGAGTTTTTTTTACTTGTTTCAAGATATTCCATCCTGATTTATCTTTTCTCAATATTACAACTTATTCTAAGCACTTTTTATATTAACTCAGTCCAGGTTAAGCCTCTTTAACTTCCTTCTCAAACCAATAAGGTGAAAAATCTTGCCATAAATACTTGAAACTCGTGTTTTCTGCTTAGAACAAGATTCATATTTCGTCTTGTTTTAAGAAAATTTGGTAAGTGAAAATTTCTTACTGCACTGGCAGAAAATTTCACTTAAAATTGTGCATTTTTACCTCAAAATGTGTATTTTTTCTTATTTTTTTGATAGGCCTTTGTTGCTGTGTATAGATCTGAAATAGCGTCACATGGGCCCTTTAATGAAATACTGGTCCTTTGAAATAATCAGTGGTTTTCTCAGGGTTTTTCACAGATCTGGTGTAACACATCTCCAGGCCTCTGTGGGTAAATGAGTGCGGTTTAAAAATGCACAGAGATGTTTCTCTCAGCCGGATCTAACAAAAGTTTGATTTCTCATCTTGTTCCACTGTTGTGACACTTGGCTTAATCAGTGTGAAGTATTTATCTAAACCCATTCTTTCCGTCGAGAGCCTCCTCAGATAAAGAGTATTTCACATATCAGTCTGGCTCCTACCATCTTAAATGAACATTTACATAATCTGGATTAATAAGGAGCTGAACGCACAAACTGCTGTTATGAAGAAAATACTGAAAATACTGATAAATACTGAGGTTTTGTCAAGTGGTTTCCCTTTGTTCACTTTCTGACACCAAATCTGAGTGTAAAATAACACATCTAAATTGCTCCTTAAAGACGGGATATTTTCCTTTTCTGCCACAGAACAACATATTTATTTATTGTTTTGAAAAAGAAGATTTGCCGAAACAAAGTATGAACATGATTTCATTTTTGACACTGAAGAATCCCCCACCCCTTTGCTCTCGGTGCTACGTTCCTCCCCCTTTAGAGCTCGATCACAAAACAATCAGCACGAATCTCACTAATGAAACGACTGCACATCGCATCAGGTTCGTCAGGTTTTTGTGCACAGTTTTGTGTCTTACTACTGTATTTATACACTCAAAAAAGCCAGATTGTGTGTCTGCTTGATTAATCAAAGTGTAATATGTAGTATCTACCATATCTAATTATGTTTTGTGGTTGAACATCATTAAGTTATGCTATTTTAGCATGATATGCAAAAACCTGACACTTACTAAATTCAGTCATGCTGACAGAACATGAAGTATTTGAGGTGAGAGAGCCATTTGCGTGTACAACTCCACAACAGAAGATGGCAGTAAGGTGCAAGTCGCTGAAGAACATGAACATCCTCTTTGGCAAGTGGCTTAACACGTGGAAGAAAGACAAGCGCGCTCATCATTATTATGCCACTGTTGTTGCACTGATGCTCAATATTTTCACTGTTGCACTGATGCTCACTGTTTAGTTTTGACTGCTTGGACAATGTGCGCATGTGTTTTGTTTTTTTTTGTTTTTTGCATTTGAGCATTTTGGAGGGGGCAGAGGTCCTCATCGAACTCAGATCACTCTTGAGTGGAAGTGTTACTATTTCAGAACTGTATGGAATTGTTCACAGTTCAAAAATGGACAATGCAAGCAACAATATAGGCAGGTAAAAGCAATGCATGTAAAACATAGCACCACAATCTTTTCTGTTAAGTTAACAAAGTTGTCAAGGACATAAGCTTTGAAGCACCTTTATTGTAATAAAAAATGAAGAAACATTTGCTGTGGCTTTAGTGTATTTTCTTTGTGTACTAGTATATCTGATTTGAAATGGAATTTAGAAGGCACATTTGCTATACATTTGTATGTATGCAATGTACTTTTGCGATAAAGCCAGTGGAATGCATAACCATAATTAGGTTGAAAAGACCTTTAAAAATTATGTTGGCTTCACCTCTTATAATAAAGTTACAGTAACAAAAACACATTATGTGAGCCTATTTATCCTATGTCATTTAGCCTATGTCATCATATTTACATTGATGTCACTCAACAAATCCATCGTAACTTTAACATGTTCGTTCAACATGTTTGATTTAGGTGTGGGTGACCTGATTTAATGGGGTAGGAACAACTATAATTTATATGATTCATTCAACAAAACAATGTCTTGCTAAATGAGCGCGTTATAATTGGGTGGAAATACTTTCCATAATTTTTTTATGTTCCCCCAACAAATTATTTTTTGAGTGTAGAGACGTGTCCTGTGGGAACATGGGGAAGAATGTTTATCTAAAACTTAGCATCCATGAACTTATTTCCAGCCCATCAACACTTACCAGAAACTGCTTAGTTTAACTTCTAGTCTAGAGGTCGTTTATTTTAAGATAACTTGTCAAGTAAAATCATCCTGCTGCATGTACAGATAATATCACTGCTTTTAAATCATTTTCACACAGATATAAGTGTTTATATCTTAAACTTTGGCCAAGCTTTTTGGCTGTGGCAAAAGATAAATCAACTCTGCAGACTGTAATCTCGTCAACTTTCAGCAGCCAAGACATGAACCAAAACCTCTGAGGTTGAAATAACACATTCCAAGAACATGGTTAATTACAGCCGCGGATAAAATTAGCCGTTACACAAACACTCGCTCACAGCCAGAGCCCCGTCTCCGCTCGTCCTGTCTGGCTCTATTAGGGAGACCCCGGGGATGGTCCGCGGACCCGCGCTGGCTGCTGTCCCAGGTTATGGAGGACATCTCTCTTACCATCTGCTCCATCCAGAAGGCAGGCGCCGCTGGGGGAGGCTGCGGACGAGCGGCCAGAGGAGAGGGGAGAGGGAGGAGCGAGAGCGGGGGTCCCGGGCTGATGGAGGTGTGGACAGGTGGCAGCCCTTTTGCCCCTCTACTCAAGGCTCAGGTGTCCAGGGAAAGTGCAGGTCATATGTTACCTGTGCACCTCTGACACGGCCATCTGCGCTGGAGCGGAGGGGCCAGCAGGGGGCGTGAGCCGGCAAAACAGCACGGGAGGTTAAAGTGACGGGTTAGACTATTCGTTAGAACACTTCAAACTGCACATAAGCCATTAGAAAAACAGACAACACTGCTCTTACAGCGTGAGCAGGTGTGATTTTTCCTTCTCAAGTTAGAGACAGGAAATGCATAAAGTGAAACAAACACAGAGCTGTTCACAGGACTGTGTGGCTGATGTTTAGACAATAATTTAAGTAAGTAAGTAAACTTTATTTATACAGCACCTTTCACAGATAAAATCACAAAGTGCTTTACAGAGTGCAGTAAAAATAGATAAAATGCAAAACAACAATAATAAATGTTAAAACAGGTAAATAAGACCAAGAGCAGTGAATGAACTAAAAGCTTGTTTGAATAACAGTGTCTTTAGCTGCTTTTTAAAAGAATCAACAGATTCAGCCACTCGAAGAGACAGAGGCAGAGGCATTCCACAGTCTAGGGGCGACTGCCTGAAAGGACAGGTCTCCTCGAGTTTTAAATCGGGTCTTTGGGACCTTCAGGAGGTTTTGGCCTGAAGACCGGAGGGAGCGGCCAGAGGTGTGAGGGAACAACATTTCTGAAATGTATTCAGGGGCCTGTCCATTAAGAGCTCTAAAAGTCAAGACTAAAATTTTTAAATCAATTCTGAATTTGACAGGTAGCCAATGTAAAGCACATAAAACTGGAGTGATGTGAGCTCTTCAATACAATGATTTAAATGCAACTTGATGTAAAAGTATCGTAATTTAAGAGGCTTTTTAAACTTTAACGTGCCTCATGTTCGAAGAGCAAGGAAGAGTTCTGGATCTCTGTTTGTGTCGTCAAATTATGGAACAACATGAAAATGGAACTAAAACTTTGTCCAAATAAACCTGTGCTCAAAAGAGGAGTTAAAAAAGTGATTATTTCAAAATACTGAGCTGAAGAGATGAATGCTGAGTATGTATATGTGTGTATATGTGTGTGTGTGTGTGTGTATATGTGTGTGTGTGTGTGTGTATATGTGTGTGTGTGTATATATATGCATAGATGTGTGTGTATATATTGGTTGTAGTTGTTTTGTAATGAAATGGGAATTATTCTCTGTTTGCTGTCGGTTAATTTGGGGCAGTGGGCAAAAGGGGTGGGGCTAAATCAGCATTTCCTTCCTCCCACTGCTTTAAAATCTGTGTGACATTTATTTGTGTTTATTGTCATGGTTCAGAAGCATTTGTTTTTTGTTCCGTATCTATGAAGTCACATTATAAGTTTGCATGTTCTGCGCATGTCTGTCCAAATAAACACTCATTCAATCCAAAGTATCCACAGATCTGACCCGTAAACTGGCCTCGTGTCATTTCCTGCTCGCCGTAAAGTCATAATAATATCTCCATGGCGACAAGCAGGTGGTGGGGCCTCCTCAGGGAAAGTTACACAGTGCATCTTTAGGGACTTTGGATGTTACAGATAAAAAGATTGTTATGATTTGAGCGAATCTGCTCACTCAGGCATCCTGCAAAGTCAGTGATCAGAAAAGTTCCACAGCATGGCATTAAACCTGTATCCTCCAGTTACTTCTGCTGCTAAATAGGTTTAATGCCATTCCTTGGAACCTTCCTGGCAAAGCAAAAGATCTCTATAGAAACAAGTAAGTGGCATAAAAACCACAAGAGAAATTACACATTGCTCCAGTTTAAGATACAAAACTAAACTATTCAAAACTATTATTTCTCGTCGCATAAAAAAATATGTATTAAGATCTTCATTTTGGTGTTAAAATGTTTGTATTAACTGAATTTACATGATTCTGGTGTTTTTATTTCACTATTTTGACCATAAATAAATTCCCATTCCTAATACGGACCTGGCGCCACATTCGCCTCTATAACCGCTGGCCTCACTGAGCTTTATTTGACTGGAGCTGAACGTTACGGGCGACGTCGTCCCCGTCTTCATACAGTCTGTGGGTTTACAGTCAGATTCAGTCACGTAATATGACTATGTCCGTTTTGAAGGATTTTACGGTTTTCCAATTTACATTTTTTGAGAAACAAAGAGCCTAAAATAAAAAGCTGATGGAGGTGACGGACGGCGGGATGAAAATAGTGGAACTGAAAGGCTCATTCTGCTCTACACGGAAATAGGGTTTGATTGTACACTGTTCCTTTTGGGGCCGGTGCACAGGCTGCTGCTGCTGACGCTCGCAGCACGGGGAAAATGGACTCGGAAAACAAAAGCAAAATGTTCTTTGCTGAAATGGGAGATGATAGTGATAAGAAAGTAAAAAAAAAGACCAGTCATTTCAGTTCACGTCCACATCTAACTAACACGCACGAGTGTTAATACAAAACGCACTGATGTGAGGGTTTTCACGTTTCAAAGGAGCCGTTTTACACTGTTTTATAATGTTGTTTCCTCACTGCAAAAAAGGCCTGTCAAAAAAATAAGAAAAACATACTAATTTTGAGGTAAAAATCCACGATTTTAAGTGAAATTTTACTTTTGTTAGATCCAGCTGAGAGAAACATCTTTCCGCACTCATTTACCCACAGAGGCCTGGAGATGTGTTAAATCAGATCTGTTAAAAAGCCCTGAGAAAACCACAGATTATTTGAAATGATTGGACCAGTATTTCATTAAAGGGCCCATGTGACGCTGTTTCAGATCTATACACAGCAACAAAGGCCTATCAAAAAATAAGAAAAAAATACCAATTTTGAGGTAAAAATGCCCTGTTTTAAGTGAAATTTTCTGC
Source organism: Odontamblyopus rebecca (assembly GCA_030686955.1). NCBI lineage: Eukaryota > Metazoa > Chordata > Actinopteri > Gobiiformes > Gobiidae > Odontamblyopus > Odontamblyopus rebecca. Next base: position 37,161,048 of record CM060667.1, on the reverse strand, counting down.
CAGTGCAGTAAGAAATTTTCACTTACCAAGTTTTCTTAAAACAAGACAAAATATGAATCTTGTTCTAAGCAGAAAACACGAGTTTCAAGTATTTATGGCAAGATTTTTCCCCTTATTGGTTTGAGAAGGAAGTTAAAGAGGCTTAACCTGGACTGAGTTAATATAAAAAGTGCTTAGAATAAGTTGTAATATCGAGATAAGATAAATCAGGATGGAATATCTTGAAACAAGTAAAAAAAATCTCATCTTATTAAGTAAAAAAATCTTAAAATTGGTCTTTTAAGATGAATCTGCTTAATTCAAGTCAGTTTAACTCTGCTAGAAAATCCCTTTTTTGTGCTCATCAAAAACATAGATGGAGTTTTGTTTTGTTTCATTCACAAACTCTGCATATTTAAGCCGAGTTCTTCTCTCAAACTGAAAACACTCTGTTTCACCTGGTGATGTCATGTGGTCAAAAAGGAAAGTGCACTATTGTGTTTTTAAACTCCACACACCTCAGAATAGAATCACTGGGATAATTTCAGTCCTGGAATTGCCAATATCTACCGAATAAAAGGTAGGAATTTGAAAACTACCAATTCATGACATCACAAGGTGGAATTGAGTATTTTGGTAACTAATGCACTGTAAACCCGAGGCGAGGCGAGTTTATTTGTACAGCACAAAGTCATTCAAAGTGTTTTACAGAATAAGAAATACATTAAAATCACAACACAAACAAATCAAAACATAAATAATCATCATAAAATGTAAAAATGGAGAGAGACATTAAATTAGAGAGAAGAAGAGAGAAGAAGAGTGCGGAATGAGAAATGAAAACCTTTCAGTCAATATGCAGCTAAACAGAACCGTTTTTAGCTTTGAAACTGAAAGGTTCAAAGTGATTAAACAGACGACGTTGTGCAAACTCAAAGTTTTAGAAATATCCTTAATTATGTGAAGCTGCTGTGGCAGGTTCTTCTTTTTGCGTAATTTTAACACATATTTTTTAATTAAAGTGAACTATTGTGAGTATAACTGAGCAGAACTTAAAAACAGATGAGGCACAAATAGGGATGATTTAAAAATAAACTTAATTCATACAGTAGGTGCGAAAATAAAATACAAGGTCAAAATGATGGAGTCGCTTTGACAGAAAACTATGCGTCATTTTAACTGCAGATGTTTGAGTTGAGGTAAATGAGCACTTTTCATTCGGCTGTTTTCAAAAGGAACAAATGTAGAAACGTCCAAACTTTTAAGTTCTGGAAGATTGGGACATTTAAGTTCATCAACTTCAAATAATTGAGGGAATCGACTGCCTCAGTTTTTTTGAGTTCTGGTGACTTCCTCGTGTTTACAGTGTAGTGAGTAAATGTATTTGTACAGTGTAGTGAGTAAATGTATTTGTACAGTGTAGTGAGTAAATGTATTTGTACAGTGTAGAGAGTAAATGTATTTGTACAGTGTAGCGAGTAAATGTATTTGTACAGTGTAGTGAGTAAAGTTGCGCCTCCTCCCGTAAGCCGCGCCTCCTCCCGTACGCCGCGCCTCCTCCCGTACGCCGCGCCTCCTCCCGTACGCCGCGCCTACTCCCGTACACCGCACCTCCTCCCGTACGCCGCGCCTCCTCTCGTAAGCCGCGCCTCCTCCCGTAAGCCGCGCCTCCTCCCGTACGCCGCACCTCCTCCCGTACGCCGCACCTCCTCCCGTACGCCGCGCCTCCTCCCGTACGCCGCGCCTCCTCCCGTACGCCGCGCCTCCTCCCGTACGCCGCGCCTCCTCCCGTACGCCGCGCCTCCTCCCGTAAGCCGCGCCTCCTCCCGTACGCCGCGCCTCCTCCCGTACGCCGCGCCTCCTCCCGTAAGCCGCGCCTCCTCCCGTACGCCTCGCCTCCTCCCGTCCGCCGCGCCTCCTCCCGTAAGCCGCGCCTCCTCCCGTACGCCACACCTCCTCCCGTCCGCCGCGCCTCCTCCCGTAAGCCACACCTCCTCCCGTAAGCCACACCTCCTCCCGCTCACACCGTGTATCGTGGATCGTGTCTTGTCATCTACGCTGTGTGGACCAGGCTTCCCCCTGTGCCTCTAAACCAGAACTAACACCAGGTCTAAACCAGGACTAAACCAGGTCTAAAACCAGGACTAAACCAGGTCTAAAACCAGAACTAACACCAGGTCTAACCAGGACTAAAACCAGGACTAAACCAGGTCTAAACCAGGTCTAAAACCAGGACTAAACCAGGTCTAAACCAGGACTAAACCAGGTCTAAACCAGGTCTAAAACCAGAACTAAACCAGGTCTAAACCAGGTCTAAAACCAGGACTAAACCAGGTCTAAACCAGGTCTAAAACCAGGACTAAACCAGGTCTAAACCAGGACTAAACCAGGTCTAAACCAGGTCTAAAACCAGGACTAAACCAGGTCTAAACCAGGTCTAAAACCAGGACTAAACCAGGTCTAAAACCAGGACTAAACCAGGTCTAAACCAGGACTAAACCAGGTCTAAACCAGGTCTAAAACCAGGACTAAACCAGGTCTAAACCAGGTCTAAAACCAGGACTAAACCAGGACTAAACCAGGTCTAAAACCAGGACTAAACCAGGTCTAAACCAAGTCTAAAACCAGGACTAAACCAGGTCTAAAACCAGAACTAAACCAGGACTAAACCAGGTCTAAAACCAGGACTAAACCAGGACTAAACCAGGTCTAAAACCAGGACTAAACCAGGACTAAACCAGGTCTAAAAGCAGGACTAAACCAGGTCTAAAACCAGGACTAAACCAGGACTAAACCAGGTCTAAACCAGGACTAAACCAGGTCTAAAACCAGGACTAAAACCAGGACTAAACCAGGTCTAAAACCAGGACTAAACCAGGACTAAACCAGGTCTAAACCAGGTCTAAAACCAGGACTAAAAGGAAAAGCCAAACTTAAACCCACATGTCTAATCTGCATAAACTGTCCTGGAAACAGTTCGGTGCTGATGCTTCAGCTTCTGTCAGACTAAAGGACACGACTCAGTGGATTATTTGTGCTGTATTTTCATTGATTTCATCAATAATTGTAAAAAATAAAGCTGATACTTCACGGATTCCGCCTATCGCGGGTTCTTTTTGGAACGTCGGATTCACTGAAACTCAAACACGTGAGAATGAAACAGAACACAGCCTCAGGTTCGGCTTTGACGAGGCGACAGCGACAGTATAACCTGGACTCAAAGCTCCAGAAAGTCAATTTTGTGTAACACGGGACCTTTGCACAAATTCAAAGGGATAAAGCAATAAGGACAGTGGCAGGTGAGGAAAAGATCAAGTTACCGTGACAACAGTAAGACTAGAGGCCGACCAGAGCTTAACAGTGGATTTACAGAGAGTCGCTCGTATCTCCAACAGTGAAATGTCAAGTGAGTTGTGCCGGCGAGGGCAGCTCTGCACTCAGGTCTGTGCAGGCGAGGGCAGCTCTGCACTCAGGTCTGTGCAGGCGAGGGCAGCTCTGCACTCAGGTCTGTGCAGACGAGGGCAGCTCTGCACTCAGGTCTGTGCAGACGAGGGCAGCTCTGCACTCAGGTCTGTGCAGACGAGGGCAGCTCTGCACTCAGGTCTGTGCTGGTGAGGGCAGCTCTGCACTCAGGTCTGTGCAGACGAGGGCAGCTCTGCACTCAGGTCTGTGCAGACGAGGGCAGCTCTGCACTCAGGTCTGTGCTGGTGAGGGCAGCTCTGCACTCAGGTCTGTGCAGACGAGGGCAGCTCTGCACTCAGGTCTGTGCAGACGAGGGCAGCTCTGCACTCAGGTCTGTGCTGGTGAGGGCAGCTCTGCACTCAGGTCTGTGCAGACGAGGGCAGCTCTGCACTCAGGTCTGTGCAGACGAGGGCAGCTCTGCACTCAGGTCTGTGCTGGTGAGGGCAGCTCTGCACTCAGGTCTGTGCAGACGAGGGCAGCTCTGCACTCAGGTCTGTGCAGACGAGGGCAGCTCTGCACTCAGGTCTGTGCAGACGAGGGCAGCTCTGCACTCAGGTCTGTGCTGGTGAGGGCAGCTCTGCACTCAGGTCTGTGCAGACGAGGGCAGCTCTGCACTCAGGTCTGTGCAGACGAGGGCAGCTCTGCACTCAGGTCTGTGCTGAGCAGAGACACAGAAAGGGAGAAGACACAGAAAACACTTCTTCATGCAAATTGTAAACTGGAATAGCATTGATTCGTCTATGAGCCTAAAATAAATCTCTTGCCTATTCTTCAAGTAATAAACAACTTTATTTGAACCAATAATTTTCTGAAATTGAAAAATACCTATCGTGGTTTTTAAAGTTTTTTTGTTGTTGTTGTTTTTCCTGTTCACTCCTGGAGGTTTGCAGCGTTCAAAACAAGTTATTATTTTTGTGCTGGGAAGTAGAAAGATTCAGAACTCGGTATGTTTATAATAAAATGCAATAGTAAATTTCTGTAATTAAGGCCAAAAAAAAGCTCTGAATCATCACTGTTCAGATGTGAGAGCAGTTTAAAAATATGTAGGTGATTATATTTGGACTGAGACGTATATGTAGATATAAAGATGTGAGTGTGATTTGTATCTAATGCGGGTTTGGGTTTTAAAAGTCCGATATTATGAGGAAAAAAGAGTTTTGTGAGCTTTTATCTTTGGAGATGTGTTTTGTTTCATTCACACGTGTTTGGGTCATTCTGGTTTTCATGTTCACAGCTACTTTTTACTTTTAGTTTAGTAGAAACTGGTGGTAACACTTTATAATAAGGCGCCATAATAAACAGCAAACTGATCATTTGGTTTATAGGTTTGGTAATGGTCAGTTTGCCGTTTGCTGTGTTACCAAATTGTCGATATGTGCGGATGAACCAAAACACAGATCCGTCTATGTTTGTGAAGAGGAAACCACATGAGAACACAGAACAGAAGATCACCCGGGCCCTTTAATACCCGTCTATTTCCCACATCTCATGCAGACAGATGAAGGGCCACTAGGCTCTCAGTCAGGGGCCCGTTGCATCGCTCGCATTGACTTCTGCTGTCCAGTTTTTAGCTTCTCTCCTGCTGCTTTACAATTAGCAGTCATTAGCTGCACTGGGGGGCCGCCGGCGTGGGGGTCTCGGGGGGGCGGAGGGGTTGGAGTCCACACACAGTTATTAATGTCACCTCCCCCCTTCCCCCTTTCAGCACCACAAACTGTCATGTAAAGATTTAAGCCAGTGGAACGGAGTGTTTAACAATGTCGAAATCCCCCAGGATCAATACTTAGCAGGAGTTATTACTCACTGTATCACATTTATATTGACAGTGCTGCTCTAAACAGGCGGCTTATACGGACAGAGAGAAATTGATGTCGAAGGTTAAAGCACAAAAGCAACACAGTGCTCAGCAAAACTCAATAGCAAATGTTCTGTTTCAATGACAGATATACAGACATGTTAAAGGTGCATTGTGTAACTTTTCTGGTGAAGGCTCGGTCAGACGCTGTTCTCTGTGGAGATGTTATTGCTTTGTCTGGAATGTTTCACAATATGGCGTTAAACTAAACACTAAATACAAATCAATCAATTAAACACTGTCCCACTTTCTTTCTCTGGCTCTTGGCGACGGCCGGACACGTTTCCTCTCCTCCGGCCCCTTATCTCTCTCCTGCTTTGCTCTTTGTCTCGTCTGGTTTCGTGTCTCGTCTTTTTCCTTCCAGAGACTCTCTCCGCTCTTTTCTCCAAAACCAAATAAACTATGGATTCGATAAATTGGTCCTTTAACAAAATTGACACTTTCACAAGTCAAGCAGGATCGGGCGAACCTGCGAGTTCTTCGGACACAGAGGATCGATCTGTTCAGAACCAGGATTACGGGACTTTGCACTTTGGATCACGCATGGACCAGATTTGTCCAAAAATGAAAATACTGAGGCAGCTTTTCAGAGCCCCATTTGGCTGCCCAGAAATCAGAGTGAGGGGCAAAGCTTCAAGTGCTCGAACTTTGAGACTCTGGGCCGGGGTCTGATGCTTGGACATTGTGGCTCAAAGCGCAATTTTTGGATAAAATCTGGAGGAAATTTGGAGTTCAGTGAGACCAAGAGACAATAGAGCTGCTGTGAAAAAAAAGCAGCTGCTCGAACCAAAGTCAAAACATGAGAAATCTCCTCCCCCGTCACAGCCTCGTCCCCCCGGCCGGGCGGGTCTGATCCAGCGCCGTCAGGGCTGCAGGACCCGGATGCTGCTCTGCACCTCCTCCTGCTGCTGGTCCTGTGGGATGTTTGCACTGTGTTTTGACTGTGCTGCTGATGCTCGGAGGTGTTTTTTTTTACTTCTGTACACATTCTATACGATGCCACGTGGTCTGGGGTGGTCCTCTTTTTATTTTCTCCTCCCCCCGTCCTCATGTGATGCTGTTTTCTTTTTTTTTTTCTATCTGCCGCCTGCCGTCCTGTCCGGTTCCTGTTGTCTTCCTCATGTAATATTGTTTTTCTGTATGTTGTAATGTACGGACGGGCGACACGTCCAATTCCAGTTGCTTTGTCTTGTACATGTGAAGGAATTGACTTTCATCATTCATTCATTCATTTATTCATTCACTTTAACTGTGGCTTTTAACTGTGTTTTAATCGTATTTAATTTGTTTATGTTGTTGGCGACCTTAGGTGTCCAGAAAGGCGCCTAATAAATAAAATGTATTATTATTATTATTATTGTTAAATATTTCTATCTTCATGGAGACCAAATGGGACCAAGTTATAGGTCAGATCTGTGGAGAGGCGACTCTGCTCACTGTTCTGTGGAATATTCCAGACAGAGCAGTGACACAGTGACATATCCACAGAAGACAAGAAGGTGACGGACCTCCAGTTAAAAAGTGACATAGTGCAGCTTTAATTTTCCCTGTTTTTTGGGGAAGACTTCATAGACACAAAGAGACGTATCGTAACTTTAAAGCAACACGGCCAAACTTTCTGGAGGTGGCACCTGCGTATAAAATCCATGGAAATAGAAAAGTCTTCATGGAAATATGTGTTTTAGATATTGTGGAATATTACAGCAGGAAAAACCCTCCTCAGGCCAAATAAGAGTCAGATTTATGGAGATGCAAACCTGCTCGCAGTAAGGATGCATGTTTTTACGTTGTTCAGTGCTTTAACCGCAATAACCTGCTTTACATTTACCTATTTTAAAGCATTCACATCATATGGACCTGATTTTTTTCCCCAGAAGGAAGCCAGAAATGATGTGCATAAAGATTTTAGTCCCTACAATGAGATAAATACCCGTATACAGATAAATAAATAGAACTAAAATGTTAAATATCTTAGACGCTTTCCGTGCTGCTTGGTTCATTACATTATAAATAACAATAAATAATAAATAATGGACCAGAGCTCGTCCCCCTCTGTTCCGTCCTTCTCCCTCCAAACTACAGGGCGGCGCCGTCTCACCTCCCCCGCTGTGATTTGTGTGTCCTGTCACACAGCTCGCCACTTTTACGGCGGCGATATTGTCAGGCCTAAGTGGGATATAGCATGTGGGGCCATTACAGTGTGTATTTTCCAGTGTGCAGGAGATCGGGTGCGAGCGATGGAAGAAAGACATTCATTTGCAGCATCATTTCGTGCTGGGACAGTCCCCGCCTCGGGCTTTTCGCCCCTCCGCGGCCCTATAGCAGGACTGTCCGCAGTAATAAACAGCGTGGATTGAGAAAGTGAATTTAAACCAGGGCTGTATTGCATATTTCTGTGCGGGGGGGAGGCAGAGGGACGGGAATACATCAATAAGGTTGGCAGCGTTTAAGAGGCAGACAACCTTTACCAAAGAGCGTCTGGTGTAATGGGCTGACTGGGAGGCTCATAAAATACATCCGAGACGAGAGATGCAACTGTGGAGGACAGATCACACATTCAGCGTGGTGCAGAAGGAGAGGGGCTGGAAACCACAGCGTCCAACCACACAACCGGACTTACATGAGACACAGGGTTTAATTAGGAAACTGAGAGGTTGGAGATACAAATTTAGTGCCACGAGAAACCAAAGATAAGTGAGGAAACTGTGCATGTCTTTAAAGGGCTTATATACCTGTGTTATAATGTTTCCTTTACAATCAGCGCATTATACAAAATAGTGAAAAGAGACTTGCACATTTTGTTTAGTTTTTTTAGGACGGGAAAGTACGAGTGACAAATGCAGTAAGAAATATTCCTGAGGCGCTCTTTACCTTATCACAGTAAAAGACTTTGAACATAGTCAGTTCCTCAGGGCCTGGAGTCACCGTTTGGGTAATTCCATCCTTGCAAACAAGCAAAAAGTAAAAAAGTAGCTGTTAATATGAAATCGACCCCTTCGTGACATCACAAGGTGGAACAGAGCGTTCTGACAACACACTGCAAAAAAGGCCTATCAAAAAAATAAGAAAAAAATGCCAATTTTGAGGTAAAAATGCCCTATTTTAAGTGACATTTTCTGCCAGTGCAGTAAGAAATTTTCACTTATCAAGTTTTCTTAAAACAAGATGAAATATGAATCTTGTTCTAAGCAGAAAACACGAGTTTCAAGTATTTATGGCAAGATTTTTCACCTTATTGGTTTGAGAAGGCCCCTCCTCGAACCGCCACCTTAACGTGGTGGAGGGGTTTGAGTACCCGAATGATCCCAGGAGCTATGTTGTCGGGGGCTTTATGCCCCTGGTAGGGTCACCCAAGGCAAACAGGTCCGGGGGGACGGGTCAGACGAAGAGCGGTTCAGAAGCCCCATATGATGATCAACATACAGAGGCCAGTTACGTCGCCCGGAATGGCGACACCGGGGCCCCACCCTGGAGCCAGGCCTGGGGTGGGTGCACGCCGGCGAGCGCCTGGTGGCCGGGCCTTTCCCCACGGGGCCCGGCCGGGCCCAGCCCGAAGGAGCGACGTGGGGCCGCCCTCTGGTGGGCCCACCACCCGCGAGAGGAGCCATAGGGGTTGGGTGCGGAGAGATCTGGGTGGCGGTCGAAGGCAGGGGCCTCGGCGACCAGATCTCCGGACATGGAGACTAGCTCTGGGGACATGGAATGTCACCTCGCTGGGGGGGAAGGAGCCTGAGCTTGTGCGGGAGGTCGAGCGTTACCGGCTAGATATAGTCGGCCTCACCTCCACGCACAGCTCGGGCTCTGGAACCCAACTCCTTGAGAGGGGTTGGACTCTCCATTTCTCTGGCGTTGGCCGCGGGAGCGGGGCGGCGAGCTGGCGTGGGCTTGCTTATAGCCCCACAGCTCAGCCGCTGCGTGTTGGAGTTTACCCCGGTGAACGAGAGGGTCGCGTCCCTGCGCCTTCGGGTCGGGGACAGGTCTCTCACTGTGGTGTCGGCCTATGGGCCGAACAGCAGTGCAGAGTACCCGGCCTTCTTGGAGTCTCTGGGAGGGGTACTGGATAGTGCACCGACCGGGGACTCCGTTGTTCTACTGGGGACTTCAACGCCCATGTGGCAGCGACAGTGACACTTGGAGAGGGGTGATTGGGAGGAACGGCCTCCTGATCTGAACCCGAGCGGTGTTCTGTTGTGGACTTCTGTGCTAGTCACAGTTTGTCCATAACTTGAACACCATGTTCGAGCACAAGGGGTCCATCGGTGCACGTGGCACCAGGACTCCTAGGCTGGGAAGGTCGATGATCGACTTTGTTGTCGTGTCATCTGACCTCCGGCCGTGTGTCTTGGACACTCGGGTGAAGAGAGGGGCAGAGCTGTCAACTGATCACCACCTGGTGGTGAGTTGGGTCCGCTGGCGGAGGGGGAAGCCGGAAAGACCTGGCAGGCCCAAGCGTATCGTGAGGGTCTGCTGGGAACGTCTGGCGGAACCTTCTGTCAGTGTGGCCTTCAACTCACACCTCCGGGAGAGCTTCTCCCAGATCCCGAGGGAGACTGGGGACATGGAGCCCGAGTGGGCTTCGTTCTCAGCCTCCATTGTCGATGCGGCCGTTCGTAGCTGTGGCCGTAAGGTCTGCGGTGCCTGTCGCGGCGGCAATCCCCGAACCCGGTGGTGGACACCGAGTAAGCGGATGCCGTCAGAAGCTGAAGAAGGAGTCCTACCGGGCCTTACTGGCCCGGTGGACTCCTGAGGCAGTTGACGGGTACCGGCCGGGCCAAGCGTGCTGCAGCCCGGGCGGTTGCAGAGGCAAAAACTCGGGTCTGGGAGGAGTTCGGGGAGGCCATGGAGGAGGACTATCGGACGGCCCCAAGGAAATTCTGGCAAACCGTCCGGCGCCTCAGGAGGGGGAAGCGGTCCTTCACCAACACTGTTTACAGTGCGGGGGGAGAGCTGCTGACCTCGACTGGGGATGTTGTCGGGCGGTGGAAGGAATACTTTGGGGATCTCCTCAATCCCACCGTCACGTCCTCCGAAGAGGAGGCCGAGGCTGGGGACCCAGAGGCGGACTCATCCATCACCCTGGCCGAAGTCACTGAGGTGGTGGATGAGATCCGTCCTGAGTACCTTAAGTCTCTGGGTGTTGTGGGGCTGTCTTGGCTGACACGTCTCTACAACATCGCGTGGCGGTCGGGCACAGTACCTTTGGACTGGCAGACCGGGGTGGTGGTCCCTCTGTGTATAAAAGGGGGACCGGAGGGTGTGTTCCAACTACAGGGGAATCACACTCCTCAGCCTCCCCGGTAAAGTCTATGCCAGGTGACTGGAGAGGAGAGTTCGGCCGATAGTCGGACCTCGGATTCAAGAGGAGCAGTGTGGTTTTCGGCCTGGTCGTGGAACACTGGACCAGCTCTACACCCTCCATCGGGTGCTCGAGGGTTCATGGGAGTTTGCCCAACCAGTCCACATGTGTTTTGTGGACTTGGAGAAGGCATTCGACCGTGTCCCTCGTGGTGCCCTGTAGGGGGGTGCTCCGGAGTATGGAGTCCGGGGCCCTTTGCTAAGGGCTGTCCGGTCCCTGTATGACCGGAGCAGGAGCTGTGTTCGCATTGCCGGCAGTAAGTCAGACCTGTTCCCGGTGCATGTTGGACTCCGCCAGGGCTGCCCTTTGTCACCGGTTCTGTTCATTGTATTTATGGACAGAATTTCTAGGCGCAGCCAGGGGCCGGAGGGGGTCCAGTTCGGGGACCACAGGATTTCATCGCTGCTTTTTGCAGATGATGTTGTCCTGTTGGCTCCATCGAACCAGGACCTGCAGCGTGCACTGGGGCGGTTTGCAGCCGAGTGTGAAGCGGCTGGGATGAGAATCAGCTGTTCCAAATCCGAGGCCATGGTTCTCGACCGGAAAAAGGTGGATTGCCCTCTCCGGGTGGGTGGGGAGTCTCTGCCTCAAGTGGAGGAGTTCAAGTATCTCGGGGTCTTGTTCACGAGTGAGGGGAGGATGGAGCGTGAGATTGACAGGCGGATCGGTGCGGCGTCGGCAGTGATGCAGTCGCTGTATCGGGACCGTTGTGGTGAAGAGGGAGCTGAGCCGAAAGGCGAAGCTCTCGATTTACCGGTCAATCTACGTTCCTACCCTCACCTATGGTCATGAGCTCTGGGTAATGACCGAAAGAACGAGATCGCGGATACAAGCGGCCGAAATGAGTTTCCTCCGCAGAGTGGCCGGGCGCTCCCTTAGAGATAGGGTGAGGAGCTCGGTCACACGGGAGGAGCTCGGAGTAGAGTCGCTGCTCCTCCACGTCGAGAGGAGCCAGCTGAGGTGGTTCGGGCATCTGGTCCGGATGCCTCCTGGACGCCTCCCTCGGGAGGTGTTCCGGGCATGTCCCACCGGTAGGAGGCCCCGGGGAAGACCCAGGACACGCTGGAGGGACTATGTCTCTCGGCTGGCCTGGGAACGCCTCGGGGTCCATCCGGAGGAGCTGGAGGAAGTGGCTGGGGAGAAGGAAGCTTGGGAGCCCCTGCTTAGACTGCTGCCCCGCGACCCGGCCCCGGATAAGCGGAAGAAGATGGATGGATGGATGGATGGATGGTTTGAGAAGGAAGTTAAAGAGGCTTAACCTGGACTGAGTTAATATAAAAAATGCTTAGAATAAGTTGTAATATCGAGATAAGATAAATCAGGATGAATATCTTGAAACAAGTCGAAAAATCTCACCTTATTAAGTAAAAAAATCTTAAAATTGGTCTTTTAAGATGAATCTGCTTAATTCAAGTCAGTTTAACTATGCTAGAAAATCCTTTTTTGTAGTGGAGTCTAGCCTAGAGCTCACAAGAGTTATTTTGGTGTAGTATAGGACCTTTGACAGCTTTTATGTGCTTGTGCATTATTGGTCTTTATGTTATACAGGTTCTGTCATGTTTTATAGTTTACGTAACATTTCCATTCAGTTTTCTATTGTTGTTTTCATATAGATTAAGACTGAAAATATTTAATTTGGTCCTTTATGTATTTTTCTCAGTATTGTTACTTCTAACACAGTCACACTGATAGTGGCTCCTTCTTTTTTGCATCACGCGAGTAAAAACAACTAAGACACGGGTTCTGATGCTAGTTTTAGTTTCCCCAGTCGGTAATATTTGGGTATCGACCCCATAGTCTTTGCACAAAACATTTCACCTTCCTTGCTTGTGGTAATGTGGTGTGTAGAACTGCCCAATGAGGGACTAATTAGCAAAAAAATGCAAAAAAAAAGTTAGTGATTCTGGTTGCAGAGGACAGTGATGCAGCTTCTGTCCGTCAGCCTCGGGGCAGCTGTGGCTAAAGAACAGAACATCACATTATTCAAACAGAGGAAGGTGGTGCTGAACACTGAGGCGCTGTAATGCACAGATGCACTGGTAAACAAGTCAGGCCCTCTCCAGAGGTATCTGTGCTTCATGACTCATGCAGTAAACAGTTATTTTTCAAAGAGGGAAGAAAATGTGCATTTTATGGGTGGTGTTGAGGTGAAGCACCAGGCCTTATAAGTCTGCTCATGTGAAGCCATAGTTTAGACTGGAGCTCGTGTTGTGTTGCAAACTACCAGGTCACTATCACTATTACCAGGTCTTATATTATGTCAAAATGACTCTTGTGAACTGAAAATCATGTTAAAATGTTGTTACCTCATCAAAAACACACCTGGAGTTTTGTTTCATTCACAGATGCTTTGAGTAACTCTTTATTATTAGTCTGTCCACATCTCCAAAGCTCAAAACGCTCTGCTCCACCTTGTGATGTCATGAAACTGTAGTTTTCCTGGACTGATGCCACCCAAATGAAGGTGTTTGGAGTTTCAAAACCCAGTGGAGCACTTCCTGTATTATCACATGACATCACAAGGTGGAACAGAGTGTTTTCTGTTTGGGAGAAAAACTCAGATGTGTGTGTTAAATGTGGGAATGAAACAAAACACCTCCAGGTATTTCTGTGATGAGGAAATGACATTAATAAATACATCAATAAATTCTGTAATATAGTTTATAATATAATAGTTATAGTTACTGTAAATAAAGGTTTTCTCGCTCACAGTGTTGTTGGTGTGATCATTCATAAAAACATTTCCTCAGTTTCAGCATCACTGCACTTTACAAATCCAAGTCTTTCTATTTGTTCCAGTCCCAAACCTACAAATATCCAAGTTTTGGTTAAAAAAAAAATACGGATCAGAACAGAGATTCACAAACTTTTCAGTTCAGGACCCAAAATAACCAATTTGTGATATAATTTTGTGGCAAAGTATTTTAAATTTCAGTCAGTATTGAAATTGGCTGCGTTGATGGACCTAATTTACTTCATAAGGACATTATTTCCAGTTAAATAAAAGATGAATAACAGTGTCACAATTTAAAGTGTAATTACTAAGTCGGGTGAATATCAGGCAGATTATAGATGTAAATATATGTAGATCGATGCAGGACACGAGACTGACCTGGACTGGCCAGACATAAGAGCCGTAAATACACAAATTCCCCGAGTCTAACTCACTCTTTGACTCGCCACCTGCCAAAAATACTCCACATTTTTTCTCATTAATATGCAAATGCAGAGAATCAGATTTGCGTGTTGGATTGAATTAATCCTCTCCACCCTTTCTGCTGGTGCTGTAATCACAAATTACCGACAGGATCTTGGCGGACGGCTAAAACCTTGAATCCTGGGTCTTTTACCTCGGGGGAAAACTCCTAATCAACGGCGCTGCTCTGACGCACACGCGGCAGCTGCACCGTCTTTCGCTTCACCCACTGCCAGTTTCAAAGGGATATTAATTTCCCCCATTCTTATTTCTTATCTCTTTGTTCTTGTAATGTCATTGCGGGGCCATCGGCACGAGACCCACGGACACGGCGCGCTTCCTGACACGTTAATCAGTGGACGATTTGCTCCCATTTAGCGACGAAATGAGCGCGAGCTGATAAATGCCTCCGCCCTTTGTACAATACACTGACAATTTGGAGTTAATTAGGACACGGCTGCGGAGGAAGCGCTCACGGCCAGGATTCATATCGGCCTGAGAGAGACGTGCACCTCAGCCCATAGCCCCGGGTCCACTGGTCAGAATCTGCTGATGGTTCCTCTGACAGGTTTTAAAATAGTTCCTCTCGAACTTTGGAATGAAGCAGCTCTGTACTCGCGCTGCTGAGATTTACATGGTTAAAAAGCTGGAAACAATCCTCTTTGCCCTGGAATTTCCTATTTCTGCGGGAAAGAAGGTGAAAGGCAGACGTTAACCTGAAAACTTCATGACATCACAAGGTGGAACGGCACGTTTTGGGCTTTGGAGATGGAGACAAACTTTGTGAATGAAACAAATTATATTTATTGATTTATTTAATAATGTCGTTTCCTGATCACAAAAATACCTGGAGGTGTTTTGTTTCATTCCCACATTTAACACACAAATCTGAGTTTTTCTCCCAAACAGAAAACACTCTGTTCCACCTTGTGATGTCACGTGATAATACAGGAAGTGCTCCACTGGGTTTTTAAACTCCAAACGCCTTCATTTGGATGGCTTCAGTCCAGGAAAACTACTGTTTCATGACATCACAAGGTGGAGCAGAGCGTTTTGAGCTTTGGAGATGGAGACAAACTTGTGTGAATGAAACAAAACAGAACTGCGGGTGTATTTTTGATGAAGTTCTCGTTTTCTAAGAGATTCAATTCTGTGTAATATATTGAACCTTTAATATTAATGTAACTTTTGCAGTGTTGTATTATTATTGGTCTCTGTAATGCACTTTTATATGATTTACTATATGTTATGTATATTAATTAGTTCCCTATGGCTGCATGTTTAACAAATCACAAAGCATTAGATTGTCCAGTGCACAGTGTATTCGCCCATCTTGATGAAACCTTGTGTAAAATCTAATATCACAGAATCCACATTTGTCCCGTCAGCTTCTTGTGGCCCAGATGGTTTCGCGTAAAAACAATAAGAGGACACACCCAGAGTACAGTGTGTGAGTGAAGGGGGAGCGTGTGGTCCTGAGTGAGCGTCAGTCCTCACATCTGCCACAGAGACACACACACACACACACACACACACACACACACACACACACACACACACACCACCGTAACAGCATTATTCAGCTCCCTCATGACGCCGCTTTATTTAATGAGACACGAGCTCGAGCCCGTCTCAGTCTGGGACAAGGTCAATGAGCGAACACAAGGGCAAAACCAAGGAAACCACCGCCAAACAACGCCAAAAACACCAGTCCAACTACACACACCCAACAGAGAGGATCAGAGACGCCACAGCGGAGCCCCACAATATCCCCGTAATTAAATGCTAACATGTTGTAAACAGTGTTTGCTGTGCGGAGCCGTAATAACATTTAACAGAGAGGAGGAGCTGGCCACGTTATTAAATGCTCGCGCTCACCTCCCAATGTGCTAAATTACAAAGCCGTAGACGCAGCTTTCCACTGTAGCAGACGCCGCCAAACAAAAACACGGCTCTGTCCAAACATAGAGGCGGTGGTGAGGCGCCTGTCGGCCTCTCCCCGTCCTTCTCCTCCATCTGTCTGTCAGCGCAGACATGCACCCGCCAAGCAGCAGTCGCCTGGCAACATGGCTCCACTCGACACGTTCCCGGTTTGGTGAGCTACACTTTCAGCTCCATCTTATTTCATTAGGACAGAGCGTGTGGGTTTGTGTTCCTGCGTCTGTGTCTCCAGCCACCTGCTTTTATTGGAGCCTGCCCCCGGAGTGTTTGCTGGGGGAATATTAAAAAGACACTGCCTTGAATGGGATATTATAACATCATTAGCAGGGGTTCCAGGCTGGCACACCGCTCCAAAACAGATGGCCTGCTAATTCTATTAGCGGCTAAAAGTGACCGCGGAGCTTTCAGCAGTGATACAGAGCGGTGACCTTGAGCCCTGAGTGGTCCGGAGCAGAACCTCGGACTATTACAGAGACCAGCTCTGACCCTGGCCACTCGCTCAGTTTAGACTCCACTAAAAGTGCTTCTCTCTCAGACTCGGAGCTGCACTCGTGGGTCGTAAAAGTCTGCTTTGGTCCAGAAAATGTGGAGCTGATTAAAAGAGGAGTTTTGAGGTGCTATTCTTCACTGTTTATTGCAGTTGTGGTCTATAAAGCGTAATATAAGACCTGCTCCGGCTTTCAGAGAGAGAAATACAATAGTTACCTTTCACTGGAGAGGTTTTACTAGATAGACAGATAGATGGATAGATTCAAACATTATACTTATTTAAGATTTTGAGTTGGATGCACTTTAGGGCTGAAACGATTCATCGAGTTAATCGATTAAATCGATTAGAAAAATGCATCAATTTTTTTTTTTTTGCCTCGATGCTTCGTTTTATTTTCATACGCTCGGCGATGGCCGGAACCTTTTGTGGCGGAGGTAAAGTTTCCGCACGACCACTGCACTTCACTGTACACACAACAGCGCGGCCATGGATGTGTAATAAGAGCAGAACCTCCTCGTGCGCGGTTCGGTCCGGTTTGCCATGCGCTCCGCATCTCCCGTTCACGGCGCACGCGTGGATTGTGTCTTGTCGCGTACACTCCGTGGACCGCGCCAGAACTCACACCAGGACTAAACCAGGTCTAAACCAGATCTAAAACCAGAACTAATCCAGGTCTAAAACCAAACAAGAATTTGCAGGAGTTGTTGCTACATTTATGTAGTTTTAAAAATCATGACAATATCAAGTAATCCAAAGTATTCAGATTACGTTACTCACTTTAAGTAATTTAATTGATTATGTCACAAACTACATTTTGGGGAATGTAATCTGTAATCTGTAGGGGAACATTTTAAAAGTGATCTTCTCAACACTGATGCTACAACATCTAAACAGAACCGTACATTACATCAAGTGGAAAAGAAACCGTGAGGTGAGTCGACCTGAGCCCAGCGATAATTATGTTTTTCATGTCCAAAACACGTGTATCTGTCAGTGCAGGTGGAGTGGACTTAACATGTGCAAAGTAGACGTGACATTAACCAACGATTACTTGATTATTCAAACAAAATAATCGACAGAATAATCGATTACTGTAATAATCGACAGCTGCAGCCCTAATGCACTTTATGTTCATATAGCTCCAGTTATGGGGCCGACATGAAGATGTGGCCATACCGGCTCGTCAAAGCCTGATCCCGTCAGATCTCAGGGCCGGGCCTGGTTAGTACTTGGATGGGAGACCACTGGGAATTCCAGGTGCCACAGGGGGGCGCCAGTCACAAAAACTGTCGTAGTGTCCTTAGGCAAGGCACATCCACCCACGTTGCCTAGTATGAAAGTGGTGTGTTGGTGGTGGTCGGAGGGGCCGATGGTGCAGATTGGCAGTATCGCTTCCGTCCAATAGTAGTTTACCACCACCGGGTCTGGAGTGAATGAATAATGCTCTGTAAAGCGTCTTTGAGTGTCCTGAAAAGCGCTATATAAAACTGATGCATTATTATTATTATTATAGCGACTTTCACTTTATGCTTTGTTTTCCATCACTGCGTTTCCAGGGTTAGAATAAACTCTTTCTTTGGGATAATTATATAAAACAAACTCATGTGTTTGTAGAACACATAATCTGATTTTCATATTAAAATATAGACATTGTTTAAAGGTGCACTCTGTAACTTTTTGTCGGGGGCCTGCCGCCTACCCACCTGTTTCTATGGATATGTCATCGCTCCAGCTGGAAAGTTCCACAGTATGGCATTAAACAGCTCTGCATTACATTTATTACGTCGAGCCAAATTTATTTGTATAATACAATTCGTAGAGAAGCAGCAGACGGGCTTCAAGTGCTTTAGAAAATAAGAAATACATGAAAATCACAACACAAACGAATCTAAACAAATAATCATCCTAAAATTAAAAAAGAGAAAGAGACGTTAAATAAGAGAGAAGAGAGCGGAATGAGAAATAAAAACTTTTCAGTCAGACGCAGCTGAACAGAACCTGAGTCTGGATTTAAACAGAGTCAGAGTCTCACATGTTCAGACTGTTCCAGGTTTTAGCTGCAGAATCTGAAACTCTGACTCCCCGAGTTTAGTCCTGAGTCTGGGACCAGCAGGAGGCCGGGACTAAACCAGGACTAAACCAGGACTAAACCAGGACTAAACCAGGACTAAACCAGGACTAAACCAGGACTAAACCAGGGCTAAACCAGGACTAAACCAGGACTAAACCAGGGCTAAACCAGGACTAAACCAGGACTAAACCAGGGCTAAACCAGGGCTAAACCAGGACTAAACCAGGACTAAACCAGGACTAAACCAGGGCTAAACCAGGACTAAACCAGGACTAAACCAGGGCTAAACCAGGGCTAAACCAGGGCTAAACCAGGGCTAAACCAGGACTAAACCAGGACTAAACCAGGGCTAAACCAGGACTAAACCAGGACTAAACCAGGACTAAACCAGGGCTAAACCAGGACTAAACCAGGACTAAACCAGGGCTAAACCAGGACTAAACCAGGACTAAACCAGGACTAAACCAGGACTAAACCAGGACTAAACCAGGAATAAACCAGGGCTAAACCAGGGCTAAACCAGGACTAAACCAGGACTCCAGCAGGAGGCCGGTCCCTGAGCTCCTCAGATGCAGATGGTTCATGTCACAGATGGACTTTGGTGCTCGGCACATGGAGAGACTGGGACCAGGACTAAACCAGGACCAGGACTTATGTGCTCGTACTTCTGTTCTGAGGTGGTTTTAGATCTTAAAAATCATGTGTTCTGACTGTGAGGTGAGTCGCCTCTCCACAGATCTGACTTTGGTCTGGTTTGGTCTCCCTAAAGATAGAAAGATTTAATACGATACCAAACTAAATAACATTTCCATGGAGAAAAGCGTTTGACGGACCTTGTGCCAGAAAAGCAGCCAATACAATGACCGATAATGTGGATGAAAAAGGTTCCACTTCACTGCTTTTGTCCCTTTGCAAAACACTGATGATTTAACAGAAATAAAACCTTTGGAGCTCAGTTATAATTGGAAGTCTTGTATTAAGTGAAGTTCAACAACACTGCTTAAACAAAAGTAACTTTCCTTTAAGTTTTACCATTAATGTAATATTAATCTTTTCATCAGATGCGTGGGGGAAATCTGAGGCCCGGTTTTAATATGAGTGAGGCAGAGGTGGCCGGGGCCTCTTGTTAGCATAAGAATGGCTCACGCAAATGGATGAGTGAATTAAACATATTGCCATTGTCGCTCCTGATTTGGTGTATGTTTCATCATTTCTTTATTCAGTTTAATATCCTCGTTCTGGCCACAGAGGCATTAAAAAGAGCTGCTTTAGAACGGCACTGAAGCATAAAACACTGGAGCGATTACAGTGGGGAGTGAACCATGTGAGGAAGAGACGCAGGTACAGTGGTTTAAAGCAGAAATATTAAACTGATTTAACAGTGACATAAATAAGACGCTTCTTTGTCTTTGTGTTATTGCAAATAAATCACTATATACAGTGTGGATTCAATCACTTTTTTCATGATACAGCATTTTATGGTAAAGGGATTTCACAGATCAAGGAGCAGAAAATAGTGGCACAATATTAAGCCCCACATCGATCACAATGAGTTTATTTATTTATCACTATTATTAATATTGAATTGTATATATTCTTTATTTTATTAATGAAAAAAACAGATTTTTACTGTCTTTAAAGGTGAAAAACACAAAGCCAAAACAAAAGCAGAAGCAGAACGAGTTCAGCTGCAGTTTGAAATGGTCCAGAGTTATTTTGGCTTATTTTTGCTTTCCAGCCAATGCTAATTATTCACATCAGTAAGTGTAGAAATGCTTTACACATATCTCACCAGACACCAGAGCAGAGTTTAACCATCATGGTAAAGCTAACAGCAACCAGCATGCTACCGTGCACTTCCTGATTGAACTAATAAAACAGTTCTTACCTATAAACACACATGATTTGATCTCAGGAGCTGCTTATACAAAGAAACTGTCCTGGGGTAAGAAAAAACCTGCTGAAATACATGTAAAAATCAGACCCTTTGTTCCTTTCTTCACTCAGCTGCAGTAATGATGCTCTGGTCTGTCTGTATTTACATGGCAGGGGGCATTTTCAGAAGCAGGGGGCATTTTCAGAAGCAGGGGGCATTTTCAGAAGCAGGGGGCAGGAGCCAAGAGGGAGACTTTGACTAAACGCCTCAGCTTTAATATCTTCACCTTTTGCTTTCCGTCTCCATCCATATGGAGCTTCATAGCAGGACTTACACAGGCCCCGTAATCGCACTGGCCCTGGGTAAATCCTGGGTAAATATCATCGGCTCTGCCTCATTTTTATTTTATTACCTGATCTGTCACTAAAGAGCCCGATATGGGTCAGGCTCCACTCACTGGACTCATATCACACACACACACACACACACACCTACACACATAGAGACACACACATAGAGACACACACACACACAAACACACACACACACACAAACACACAAACACACACACACACAGAGACACACACACACACCTGCACACACACACACACACAGACACACAAACACACACAGAAACACACGCACACACACACACAGACACACACACACACTGATGTTAAAGGGCCCACAGTATAGCAGTGGTTTTATGTCCGACAGTATTTGCGGCCCTGGAGTTCTGGTGTTGCTCTTTTCAGGACACAGAACATTAAGGACGGGAGGAGCTGCACCAGAGAAATTAAATGAAGATAATATTTTCTTGTGTCTGTGATACAGGAAATTTTCCTGTATCACAGACACAAGGTTCTGTTTTTATGTACAGTTTCACTGCAAAAAAGGCCTATCAAAAAATAAGAAAAATAATAATAATTTTGAGGTAAAAATGCCTCATTTTAAGTGAAATTTTCTGCCAGTGCAGTGAGAAATTTTCACTTACCAAGTTTTGTTAAAACAAGACAAAATATGAATCTTGTTCTAAGCAGAAAACACGAGTTTCAAGTGTTTATGGCAAGATTTTTCACCTTATTGGTTTGAGAAGGAAGTTAAAGAGGCTTAACCTGGACTGAGTTAATATAAAAAGTGCTTAGAATAAGTTGTAATATCGAGATAAGAGAAATCAGGATGGAATATGTTGAAACAAATAAAAAAAACTGATCTTATTAAGTAAAAAATCTTAAAATTGGTCTTTTAAGGTGAATCTGCTTTATTCAAGTCAGTTTAACTTTGCTAGAAAATCCTTTTCTGTAGTGTTGGATCCACCACCTACTTGTCTCCATGGAAATATTTTTGCTCTCCCTGAAATGTTCCACAGTGTGGCTTCAAACGTATCTGTCTTGCATTTCTTCAATTACCGAGATTTTTTATGACTCCAAAACCCTTGACAAACGCCCTCTTAATGTGAGCAGGCTCGCCTCTCCACGGACTCAACCTGTAGCTTGTCTTGTGGCACCACTCTTTGTCTCCATGGAGATATATAAAGCCATTCCAGGCACTCCGAAATGTTACATAGTGCACCTTTAAGTACATTTATGTCAAAAGTCAGTACATGTTAATCTGCACAGGAAAACAGGTCTGATGTGTTCATATTCGTCTCTGTTTGCACATTCAGGCTTGGGGGACCTGTGCCTTGAAGTCAGGCATCAAAATAATAGGAAACCCGTTTGTTGACAGCGAGAATTGAGGCGACATTTTAATATTAGCAACAACATGACATCATCTCATTGCCAAACTGCTCCAAGAGTCTAGAAACTGTGGCTCCTGTGAGAACTCAGTCAACGTGTTACAGACAGAAGAGTCTCCCAGTTTTGAATCAGACTTTTTAGATGGATTTGCAATAGTTTAAGTTTAAAAAGCAGAACACAGACCACAGCTCGCACACAAATCAACAAATCAGCTTTAGTGTGTGGGCGAAACTGAAAAAAAGTCAAATCTCACCATTTTTTAGATTATAAATTGTAAAAATGCTAAAATATAACTGTAAAAGTCTGGGCAGAAACAGATAATTTTTGCATTTATGTTTGTGTTGTTGATGTTTAATTGAATATTTCATCATAATAATATTCCTGTAAAGGCTGATTGTGCTGTAAGTGTGTGTGAGCAAAGGTCAGTTTGAAAACCTGTGTGTTTAAAGGTCCTAAATTACACAAAATTCACCCTCGATCTTAAAGCCCTGTTATAATGGAGTCGTGTGAGGTTTTCATCCACACAGGTTTGGTTAACCCTTTACCACTGGTCTGTCCACATCTCCGAAGCTCAAAATGCTCTGTCCCACCTTGTGATGTCATGAAGTAGTTTTAACAGCTGCTTTTTTACCATTTGTCCAGTAGAAACAGGACATTCTGGGGCTGAAATTATTCAAATTATCCCAGTGACGGTGCATGAAGTTTAAAAACACAGTGGAGCACTTCTTGCATTGCCACATGACATCACAAGGTGGAACAGCGTTTTCTGTGTGAGCGAAGAACTCACCGCCTAAACATGCAGGATTTGTGTGTTAAATATGTGAATGAAACAAAACACAGCTCCAGGTCTGATTTTTGATGAGAAAATCACTTACATAAAGAACATGAATGTTAAAATAGTGTAAAATGAGACCTTTAAATGCAGGAATGTGCCAGAAGAAAACAGCAGATGTGCTCGAGCTGCTCCTAAAACACATGAGGCCACATGTTAGGAGACCATCCCTATAATACTGTGGCATTCACTCTAAACAACAGCTGACAGTTGGCTGAAAATAAAAAAAATATCCAAAAAGACGTGTATAAAAATACGGTGCCACCTTCAGGCCCGTTACAGCTAATATCCAAACTGCTGATATAAAAGTCCTCTTAAGCCCCATTCACACAGGATCAGTTTGACCTGTGGACCTTTGGTGATTTGTGATAATTGTGGAGGACGTCTGAGATCTTAATCCTGTGCGAATGCTCCACGTCTGTAATTTGTAAAGTAAAAATTCCGCCGCAAATTCCCTACGATATTTCACCAAACACAGACGTCCGGTGATAATAAGAATCTGCAGCTCAGTGTTTGTTGTTGTAATTGCGTCTTTTCTGTCGATTCCTTTTGTTTCGGTGGTCTTTTCTCTATATATTGTGCACCTTTTATATCTCTTTGCGCCTCTTTCCGGCTTGAGTACTGGAGGCTGCGGTAGAAATTTTGATTTGCAGTTTTGAGCTTTTTAGGGGCAAATTCTAACACAGCCTCACAGCCTCTACATGGAAACTGATCCACAAAAAGGGCGAGAGATCCAAGAGGAGACGATTCTCACAGGACGTTGACCTGGATGACGTGTAGCAGCACTGAGGAACATTTATTTTATTTTTTTTAGCAAACTTTATAGATTTACTTACTTAGCAGCGCGAAAGAGATAGAAACGGATGTGATGTTGGGACATATCCGGTCGTAATTTCAGTAAAACAGAGTCATTTACAGACTTCTCTTACCCTGTGTGAATGAGCTGCAGGTAACACAGAGGTGGGGCGGGAATTTGCAAATTACCAGACGTCCCCAGGTCGTATTTATCCCGTGTGAACAGGGCTTTAATCTTTGCTCTATTTCTGAACTTCCTCTGAGCCTGAACTCATGTGGTCCAACCAAGATCTGAGGCACTTTCTGCATAAAACAATCAAAAAGAACGTCAAACTGAACGTCACCTCACAAAAAACAGACAGAGAGTTGTGTCTATTCCACCCTGTAATGTCAGGAAGTGGTCGTTTCCAAGTCAGCAGCTACATTTTATATTTAGTTCAGCAGAGGTTGGTAATATTAAGCCTGAAATTATCCAAATTATTCTAGTCAAGGGGGATGGAGTTTAAAAATACAGCCCTGTATTACCACACGACACATCATGAGGTAGAACAGAACGTTTTCTGTTTGAGGCAAGAACACAGCCTGAATATGCAGGTTAGAGTGTTAAACATGTGAACTCCAGGTCTGTTTGTGATGAAGAAACAACATTAGAACAGATTAGAAAATAACAGAATACAGGGCCTTGAGTGAATGCCAGATGAACGTTAAAATTCCATCATATATTTTATTCTTTTAACCCCTGAAGACCTGAGGGCAATTTTAGTACATTTCTCCTCGCCTGGATTTTTTTCTTAATTTTGCTTTTAAAACTGCCCCTTTTACCCCTAATGAAGTGTTCTACCTCCTTTTGTTCAGTCCAACCTGTTATTTCACAATCTGCTGCTGTAGTTGTGTCATGTGGACAATAAATAGAAAATAAAATTCACACTCTTTTATACAAAACCCACAGCAAACATGTAGAAACAACTTTTTGGACATAAAAAAATGCTTAATTTAGGGCCTTAGCTACAAAAATGCAAAATATCAAGTCTGTAAGTAAATTAAAAATCTCCTTATTGCCCTAAAAACAAAAAAGTGCAGTGGCTCCATGACTTTCCTGGTCCAGAAACAGCTCCTGTCAGGTCCAGGGCCAGAGCCACAGCACTTCTGCATTTCCAGGTGTTTATTACATTTGGATTTGTTCATTTGGACTGAAATAAACCTTTAAATAAAAATAGAAAGAGATGCACAATTACACACACCAAGATGTGTCATTTTCCATGTGTGTGAGAATTAACTCCACTTAGAGCGACTTTTTCCCTCGTTATAAACACACACAGTCAGAGGAGTCGACCATCTTGACTCACTTCACTCTTTGGCAAAGTTTGGCTCCATCAAAATGGACGGAGCGCATGAGTTTGGGGAAAACAAAGTTCCTATTGGACACTCGTTTTGCTCCCGTCATCACACAGCGTGAGTGTGACGTAGGATAAAGCCGCAGAAATGTACGGAAACCTCTATGTCTGCACTTTCAGAGGGGAAAAGGACGTTTCTGTCTTTTACCGTTAGAAAGTTCTGCGGTTATAGAAACATATTCCTCAGTATCGTGTACGATAAACATAACCTGCCTTAATTCTAATGAAATGAAATCAAACGGCAGTGCTGACAGATCTGGAGCCTGGTGCACACTGGTGCTGCTTTAACACTGTATAGTGAAATTCCACTTAATAACAGAACACTACATTTTCTCTAGAGTCAGACTGTACGTTATCTGAAGTGTCCCTTTTGTGCGGTGCTTCATTATCGCAGCCATTGTTCGGTCACTCCACTGTTTCTCATTTAGACTCAGCCTCGTGTCGTCAGCTGTTTATTAATGCAGCCTCGACGGAGCCGCTCACGCAACTCTCAACAAGCTCATCGTCACGGCAACAAAGGTTTTAAACGGTTTTAACCCATTTAAAGTGCAGGCCGGAGCTGATGTGTGACGCAGCGTGTCGGCCAAAGGTCTGAGTTCATCCCATCCATCTTCTCCCGCTTAATCCGGCTGGGTCGCGGGGGCAGTTTGCTGCCCAACACTCATAGCACCTGACCCCCCCTATGAACCCCTCTGCAGGTGGTGAACCCACAGGAGGGTGGACAACATGGTGTTAGTGATGTTAGTTCAGGTGCTGCATGTTTTTTGGGTTGATGGGGGAAACCGGAGCACCCGGAGGAAACCCATCCAGACACGGGGAGGAACATGCAAACTCCACACAGAAAGGCCCGGGTGACCCGGGGATCGAACCCGCAACCTTCTTGCTGTGAGGCCTGAGCGTTGCCACTCAGCCACCGTGCCGCCAAGTTCATCCCATATTTAATAATATCAGTGCGACTGTGCTTTACTGTGTCTGGAGGCTTGGAAAAGGGTCAAACAGGAGGAAAAAAGTATTATTTATCATTATTACATTGCAGAAAACAAATCTAGCCAAGTTAAGATGACTTGACTTGACAAATAAAATGATCTGCCAACTGAAGACTTTTTGTACATAAATTAGAAAATAAGAAAAAACATACAAATTCTGAGGTAAAAATGCACGATTTTAAGTGACATTTTCTGCCAGTGCAGTAAGAAATTTTCACTTACCAAGTTTCCTTAAAACAAGATGAAATCTTGTTCTAAACAGAAAACACGAGTTTCAAGTATTTATGGCAAGATTTTTCCCCTTATTGGTTTGAGAAGGAAGTTAAAGAGGCTTAACCTGGACTGAGTTAATATAAGAAGTGCTTAGAATAAGTTGTAATATCGAGATAAGATAAATCAGGATGAATATCTTGAAACAAGTACAAAAAATCTCATCTTATTAAGTAAAAAAATCTTAAAATTGATCTTTTAAGATGAATCTGCTTAATTCAAGTCAGTTTAACCTGATGGGGCTTTTTGCAGTGTCGATTAGAAAATATCTTCATGTTTTTAAGACAATAAAAAAAGATTTAAAAAATTCAATTCAAACTAAATTACACACGGGTGAAAAGTAAATATTTGGACACAGAGCTTCCTTTGCTTTTTAAGACTATTTATCGCCCTCTAAATCATCATTAGTGAAAGTTTTATGATTTTGTTTCCATTCCAAAGTGAACAAAAGAACCACACTCCAAACTTGTACAATTTCAAAATATATATATATATATAAAAATCCCACTTTTATTCTAATCATGCGGTAGCCAAAACTAAAATGCATAAAATTGCAGCCATTATTTCTATTTAGCGCAGCTCATCCAGGGCCAGATTTGGATTTACAAAAGTAATTCAGCTGCGTCCGTGGCCCAACACGAAGCACGAGCCTCTTCAGCGCTCACAACAGCACATCGACCTCGACCCCGAGCTCTGCCCGACCAACGCTGCGCCTCATTCACGGGCCAATGTTATTTGAAAAGTATTACCGTGTAAACGCCGAGTATATATATCCCACAGTGCACTGCAAAAACACAACTCTGGCCATATTAAGATTACTTCAATAAAGAGAGTTTTATCGTGATTTGAGCATATTTCACTTGAGAAGTAAAAAAATATCCACCAGACTTTTGGTGCTTAAAATATTCCACAGTACGGCCATAAACTTAGTGTCCCCATGGAGACTTGCAAGCCAATTTACAGGTTAGATCTGCGGAGAGGCGTTCCCACTCACAGTAAGAATTCATGTTTTTGAGCAATAAATAACACCCAGAGCTTAATAAAAATAAAGAGAAGACAGATTAGTTTAATACCATCATGTAGACAATTTACACCAAAGCGTTGATATCTCCATGGAGACCAACAGGTTGTGGACTCTCTTCAGAAAAGTTACACAGTGCAGCTTTAAGATAAGAAAAAAACAACAACTCTTTGTGCTTGAAATAAAAACCAAAACCTAATGTTGCTTGAATTAAGAAAAAAAACACTTATTCCATCAGTTTAACTTTACTCAAATGAAGCAAAATGTTCTCAATTTAAAGGTGCATTAAGTAACTTTTCTAGTGGGGGGTCCACCGCCTGTTTGTCTCCATGGAAATGTTATTGCTTTGTCTAGAATGTTCCACAGTAAAGATTAAACCTGTCATGAGGGAGACGAGCAGGTTCCAGCACTATGTTACCTTACAGTTCAGATCTGTGGAGAGTCGCTCCTGTTCACAGAAGGAATTACTGTATTTTTGGGCAATAGAAAAGCACATAATGAATAAATTCTAGATGGAAATGTTTAATGCCATAACATGGAACACAGTGAGGCACCAGTGGCTAGTGAAATATGAACTGTAATGTGATATATCGAATTAATGTTTGTAAGGCCCCGAAATCTGTATGGATAAGTGTGAGTGCTGGTGGGAACAGTGGGAACAGTGGTAACAGTGGGAACAGTGGGAACAGTGGGAACAGTGGGAACAGTGGGAACAGTGGGAAGGCAGAAGGGTTTTTACATATGTTATTGTAGAGTAAAGTGGAGCAGTGTTTACTGTGTTGTACGTTATTCTCTTATTTCCCCGAACCCTTGGGACAACGGATGGAAATGAGCATTTCTGCTAAAATCCAGTATGTTCACACTCTACAGATACTTGTCTGTTCATTAAGCTGCATTGTCCCTTTAAATAAATAAATACAAATAAAAATAAATAAAAAAGTGGCTAAAACTGTCAGTGTGTCCTCAGGCAAGACACTTCACCCACAGTCCCTGGACAGTGGAGTGTGGGTGGGGGTCGGAGGGGCCGATGGTGCAGATTGGCTCTGTCAGTTTGCCCCAGGGCAGCTGTGGCTACTGTAGTATCACCATCACCAAGTGTGACGGTGTGTGACCAGAAAAGTTTCACAGTGCATCTTTATGTCAGTTTAAAGATCCCGTATTAACCCAAATTGTCCCTTGTGAGATGTTAGAATGTTGTTACCTCCTCAGACACTTACCCGGGGTTGTGTTTTATTTCATCCACACATGTGACTAACCCCTGATTATTATTCTGTCTGTCTCACAATGCTCTGCTCCACCTTGTGATGTCATGTCGTGGTGGTTTTCAACTTAACGGCCGCCTTTTACCTTTAGATCAGTAGAGACCGGCAATCGCAGGACTGAGATTTACCTAAAGGACTCGAGTGAAGATGTAAGGAGCTTAAAAACACAGTGGAGCACTTCCTGTCTTACCCTACGACATCACAAGGTGGAACGGAGCGTTTTCTGTTTGAGAGAAGAACTCAGAGTAAATATGCAGGATTTGTGTGTTAAACGTGTGTGAATGAAGCAAAACAAACTCCAAAACCTGCACGTTTGTGATGAGAACATGACATTATCAGTGAGATCAGAAAACAGTGTAATTTGGGCCCTTTAACTGACGCAGACGGTGCTTTTCGCAGGGCAGCACATTGTACAAGGCCTCATGCTCTGTTCATTAAGTGGATTGACAATGCGGTGACTATATTAGTCTCATCATTGCACATACACCCACTGTAATGCCCTCGTTTGTTTAGTCACATCGGAGCTGCCGGAGATGTGGCTCATTAAATCAATAACACAACACCTTGTCACTTTTAAAAGTCACAAGAACATTAGCTTCTGTGGGGCTGTGGGGAGGAGGCAGCCCGTACCCCCTCTGCACAGCCTGTGGGGCTGTGGGGAGGAGGCAGCCCGTACCCCCTCTGCACAGCCTGTGGGGCTGTGGGGAGGAGGCAGCCCGTACCCCCTCTGCAGAGCCTGTGCACCTCACACAGTTTGGGTTTTGTTCCGTTGGCTGTTTATCCAGTTGTGTGAGATATAACGTTATTTATAGCACTGCACAAACTGTAGCCACTGTATTCAGATGGCAACTTATTGTATATAGAGTTTTATTTTATTTTATAATCCTTATCTTTATAGATCTTTATAGAGTTTGTCTATTTCTAAGTAATTCTGTGCTTCTGTTGCTGCTGCTGTTTTCTTGCTGTTCTCTTAACTGTGCGTTGCAACACTGAAATCTCCCCATTGTGGGACAAATAAAGGATATTTTACCTTATCTTATCTTAAAAAGGATGGTTGGTTAAGTGTAAAATGTAAAATATTTGCTTTCGTTAATACTTTATATTTTATAAGTAAAGTAGTGCTATTTAAATAGTTAATAATCACTGTTCCAACTTTATTATAAGTCGCCCCACACTGACACCTACATAATACTAATATATTAATTATGCTTAAACCAACTTAACCCACAGTGATCCTGTGAGGAGAGGTTCAGACTGAGATCAGCAGAGCCAACGACACATTTAGTTACTATTAATAAATATTAATATGATATCAGTTAATAGATTATTTTCTATATGTTAAAATGTTAATACACTGATTTCATGCAAACAATGAAAAAACTATTAACTTGTGCAAAATAGACTTTTTAGTCAGAATGAATAGATATTAGTGAAGCGTTTGGTAATGATTAGTTTGCTGTTTATTATGGCGCCTTATTATAAAGTGTTACAGATTTTTCTTTCGCTATGGACGACACAGAGGGATCACACAGATAATTAACACACACAAATGTTCACATCATGTCATATTGTTCCTTTACTTAATCATGTTGAGAAGAGTAAATGTTGTAGTAATACAATCATACAAACTAATACAAACGTATTCTTGCTTTCTCAAGTAGGAACAAAAATATATTGTCTGAACTATGGATAATTGTATTTAGAAGATACTTGAATGTAACTGCGTGCGCCCACCTCATTATAATATAAGAAAGTATTGTATAAAAATAATGTTGCTTTCTATTTGTTTTGTCCTCTTTTCTAATAAGAACTGA
Source organism: Odontamblyopus rebecca (assembly GCA_030686955.1). Taxonomy (NCBI): domain Eukaryota; kingdom Metazoa; phylum Chordata; class Actinopteri; order Gobiiformes; family Gobiidae; genus Odontamblyopus; species Odontamblyopus rebecca. Next base: position 37,130,709 of record CM060667.1, on the reverse strand, counting down.
ATGGCCACAGTCATGTTTCAGTACAAAGGAAAAAAAGGAATGTATCTGAAATAAGAAACCACCTACTTCTCTCTATTAAAGTTGTTAATTGTTGTAATTGTCTTTTAATGGCTCGAGGGAAAAGTGAACAGTGTTTGAGTTCACGTGTAGGTGGATATGAAGGACACGGAGGCCTTTCACTGAACAGAATCTCCTGCACAGTTCAAAGGAAGCAAAAACCTGGGAAAAAAAAGGTATTTTCTCGTGTAAAATAACCGTCTTTTTCCTGAACAGATGAATAAAAGGGAGAGAAAAACTTACCAGGCCACACACGTCAAGATAACTCTCCTGAGCACAAAGGGAATTGGCAGGTGGAAATAGAGACGGAAAAAGCTTTTGCATTTTGATGAAAATTCAGAAATGAGAGTAAATAACGGAAAAACTGTATCCGACCGGGCTTTGATAGACTTTTGATGCAGGTGCACAGAGGAGGCTGGGGGGGGTTTTACTGCAGATGAGCAGCTCGGAAACACAAATGGGCAAAATGAGAGGACGGAAAACCTAAAAAACTGTATTGTAAATAAATCAAGCTGTAAACAGTCCTTCTGCACTTCTCATATGGACGCTGTGTTTTCACTCACAATAAGCTGAAGGTGAATTTGCATTTTTATGTCAGATGCCTTTTCTGTCGTAACCACCCACACTCCTTTAAGCTGAGTTCTTCTTTCAAACTGTTCCACCCTGTGATGTCATGTGGTGATGCAGGAGGTGCTCCGCTGTGTTTTTAAACATGCACTTTCACTAGAATCGTTTGAGATCATTTCAGCCCTGGAAGGGTCTGTCTCTTCTGAAGGTAAAATGGAGCTGTTCATTTGAAAACTGCCACTTCATGACATCACAAGGTGCAGAGCATTGTAAACAGACTAATAATAAAGGGTTATTCAAACACGTGTGACTGAAACAAAACAGCTCCAGGTCTATTTTTGATGGGATAACAACCTTCTGTCATGTCCCACTTTTGTGTAATATGGGACCATTAAATAATGAACTAAATTCTTGTAAGTACATTTATTTAATTTACAAGAAGATGTTGAAGTTTCCCAGTCACACAGTTGTCTCACTCTGGCCACATGGAGCTTATAGTGTCCAAAAGTCTTATAGTGTCAGATCTGCTCCTGTGGAATTATTTCACAGAGACTTTGACGCCGCCGCAGATATTTTAGTGCTAATGAAGGGCGGAGCTGAGAGACACACTGTCGTTCATCTCACTGTCGTTCATCTCACTGTGACCTTTCGGGTGCTCAGCTCTTGTTTGTGAGTCTGTAAATGTGTGTGTGTGTGTGTGTGTGTGTGTCTGTGTGTGTGTGCGCAGGTGCAGGTGTGTGTATGTGTGTGTGTGTGTGTGTGTGTGTGCAGGTGCAGGTGTGTGTGTGTGCAGGTGCAGGTGTGTGTGTGTGTGTGTGTGTGTGTGTGTGTGTGTGTGTGTGTGTGTGTGTGTGTGTGTGTGTGTGTGTGTGTGTGTGTGTGTGTGTGTGTGTGTGCAGGTGTGTGTGTGTGTGTGTGTGTGTGCAGGTGTGTGTGTGCAGGTGTGTGTGTGTGTGTGCAGGTGCAGGTGTGTGTGTGTGTGTGTGTGTGTGTGTGTGTGTGTGTGTGTCTGTGTGTGTGTGTGTGTGTGTGTGTGTGTGTGTGTGTGTGTGTGTGTGTGTGTGTGTGTGTGTGCAGGTGCAGGTGTGTGTGTGTGTGTGCAGGTGCAGGTGAACAGCAGGACTGATAAAAGCAGACAGTGCAAAGCCTCTTGAAGGACGCCTGACCTCATAGATCCTGCTGCTCCACTGCCTGTGGTGAAATGACGGATTCTGCCTCCCTCTGTCTCCCTCTGCCTCCCTCTGCCTCCCTCTGCCTCCCTCTGCCTCCCTCTGCCTCCCTCTGCCTCCCTCTGTCTCCCTCTGCCTCCCTCTGCCTCCCTCTGCCTCCCTCTGTCTCCCTCTGCCTCCCTCTGTCTCCCTCTGCCTCCCTCTGCCTCCCTCTGCCTCCCTCTGTCCCCCTCTGCCTCCCTGTCTCCCTCTGTCTCCCTCTGACTCCCTCTGTCTCCCTCTGCCTCCCTCGTCCTCCCTCTGCCTCGCTCTGACTCACTCTGCCTCCCTCTGTCGACGTCTGCCTCCCTCTGCCTCCCTCTGCCTCCCTCTGTCTCCCTCTGTCTCCCTCTGTCTCCCTCTGCCTCCCTCTGTCTCCCTCTGCCTCCCTCTGTCTCCCTCTGCCTCCCTCTGCCTCCCTCTGCCTCCCTCTGTCTCCCTCTGCCTCCCTCTGTCTCCCTCTGCCTCCCTCTGCCTCCCTCTGCCTCCCTCTGCCTCCCTCTGTCTCCCTCTGTCTCCCTCTGCCTCCCTCTGTCTCCCTCTGCCTCCCTCTGCCTCCCTCTGTCTCCCTCTGCCTCCCTCTGTTTCCCTCTGCCTCCCTCTGCCTCCCTCTGTCTCCCTCTGTCTCCCTCTGTCTCCCTCTGTCTCCCTCTGTCTCCCTCTGCCTCCCTCTGCCTCCCTCTGCCTCCCTCTGCCTCCCTCTGCCTCCCTCTGCCTCCCTCTGTCTCCCTCTGTCTCCCTCTGTCTCCCTCTGCCTCCCCCTGCCTCCCTCTCTCCCCCTCTGCCACCCTCTGTCTCCCTCTGACTCCCTCTGCCTCCCTCTGCCTCCCTCTGCCTCCCTCTGTCTCCCTCTGCCTCCCTCTGTCTCCCTCTGTCTCCCTCTGCCTCCCTCTGCCTCCCTCTGTCTCCCTCTGCCTCCCTCTGTCTCCCTCTGTCTCCCTCTGCCTCCCTCTGCCTCCCTCTGCCTCCCTCTGCCTCCCTCTGTCTCCCTCTGCCTCCCTCTGTCTCCCTCTGCCTCCCTCTGCCTCCCTCTGCCTCCCTCTGTCTCCCTCTGTCTCCCTCTGTCTCCCTCTGTCTCCCTCTGCCTCCCTCTGCCTCCCTCTGTCTCCCTCTGTCTCCCTCTGTCTCCCTCTGTCTCCCTCTGTCTCCCTCTGAAGCACAACACAGCATTAAGTCACAAAACTATTTCTTTCCTCTGTGACAGTAAACGCAGTTAAAGTGCAGCGCTGTTTTATATTCATTATTGTAAAGGGAAAAGCTTTCAGGAAATAGGTGACCTTGCCTGTGACTGAAATCAGAACTCATAATATGGCTTCATATTTTTATTTTTAAAAACTTTTTTAAAGGGAGTGCTCTGGTGCTGGCAAATCACAACTGAACCTGGTTTAACTTCTTGGGTTCTTTTTAAAGACGATACAGTAGATGTTTTGTTGACAAGTTTTGAAGAAGTTAATGTACAAAAGAAGTCAAAATGAATGTTTTGGAACCTGGTTTCCCAGTGTTTAACCAGCATATAGACACAGGCAGGTGTTTTCTCATTACAGTGAATGGACAGGCCATTACGTGAGAGCGCTGAATCTTTTAGGGTTAAACCTGCTGGATTTCAAAACTGGAAACTCAAATGAGAGCCACAGGTGAGGCTTATTCTTCTCTCTGTTTAAATAAGAACCAAAACTCTTGCTCCAGGATTCCACTTCTCCAATACTTTATGAGAACGAGTCTGGTCACTGATGAATCTCCCCAAATCAGATGTGTGTGACTGACAGGTGGATTATCCAGGTACACACAGAGTCAGTGCCCATATGCTTTGCAAGAAATGGTCTCTAGTGCTGTAAAAATACTTTTCTTTTTTCTTTTTGAAAGAACTGTATTGCACCAGCAGCAGGACATCCATTTGGGGAGAGCTGGTCGGGTCATTCTCACTGATTCAGGCTAATGTAATCCTGCACAGTTTGCATGAGGGCTGGTTAGAGGTTTTGAGGTTATTATACCTGCCCCGGTTCTTGCTTAGATGAATTGCATTACTAAATTATTTTATTCTTTGCGTTTTGAGACAATCCCATATTTACTTCTTGTCTTAGTCTGTTTAAAAGGTCCTGAGTGTTATAATGGTCAGAACCAGTGGAGAAATTAATCGTGTCTGATGTTCATCGTTGACGTTCAAATTAATCTGACGTTCAAATTAACCGTGTCTGACTTTTCCATGTAAATCAGACTAAACACACAGCCACCCAAACAGGAAAGTGTCTGTTTCTCTGTAGCTAACTGACCAACTGCTAACTGAAGCTAACTGAAGCTGAACCCATCCAGAGAGCCATGAAAAAACACAACATAAGCACAGCAGTCAAACCACACACAAAACTCCGCCAACAGTTAGTACACCCCAAAGATAAAATACCACCAGAACAAAAATGCAACGCCATCTACGAAATCCAGTGCAAATCGTGCAATAAATTTTACATAGGGGAAACAGGCCGGGCATTTCACATCCGAAAAAAGGAACACCAAAAAGAATGCGAAAAAGAAATAGCAGGGAGACTCACCAGAACAAAGAGACAAAGCAGAACAGGAAAACCTAAAATCCGCCATATCAGACCACTGTAAAAGAAATAACCACATTCTGGATTGGGACGGGGCTCGGGTCATTGGATCGGAGAACAACAAGTTCAAGCGCTGGATCAGGGAGGACGGAGAGATCAGGAAACGAGGCACTGACGGCATCAACCGTGATGACGGCGCGTTCCTCCTTTCACACACCTGGGACACCCTCCTCCAGAGACCACCGGGCGACAGGAGGCGTGGTCAGTCTGGGCGACCTGCAGGTCCCATCAGGCTGACCACGCCTACCGGAAGTAACAACAGCTGAAATATGACACATCACCACCAACACCGGTGACAGTTCTGAAGACGGCAGCAGCAGCAGCCGAAACATGTCAACAAGGTACAAATACACTTGGCTACATTGTCTTAGAAAGGAACCTAAGAAGTTAATGCTAATTGAAGCTTATCAATCAATTTATCAATAATCTGTAAATGAAGTTTACAGTATGAGGCACATAGTTCATAAAATGACTTAGATAGGGCGCTTGGATGGTAACTGGACCAATCCCACTTTATATTGGTTGGTTTGGCACATTAAAGTGGCTTAAAATGTAACTGTGGGAAGGGGATTATTTGGGGGCGAAGGTGAAGCCTCCGTCGCGAGAGGGGAACGCTCAGACTGTTTGGGGTTTGGGCTGGAGGGAGACGGACGTTGCCTTGACTCATGGTGGTTTTCTGACAGACGGTGAAGGAACAAATGGACCCGGCACTAGAGTCCTGCACGAGACCCAACGCGAAACAGTGCGGCGAGGGCCACATTTTGAAAGTGCACAGTGCAGGAGTGTGCGAATGGGGTGATAAACCGCAGTCCCGCAAACTAAATATGAGCGTAAAGTAAAATATACAAATGATTAATATACGCCTGTCATACGTGATCTGAGCTGGATATTTTATTTGGTATTAACTCAAACTAGCAGCCTAAACTTGGGGATCAGGACGAATCTCACGCACATTTTAGACAATTCCTTTCCGCTTTTCCGTGTTTGATAGAGCTTCAAAACAAACGTCCCCATCTTATAAGATTTGCGGGTGGGAGCGGGACAATATATGACAGATGGGGATGAAAATTACAATCCTTTGCGGGCCCGGGCGGGAGCAGGACTGAAAATTCTGCCCCGTGCAGACCTCTGTGAGGCACATGTGAGTGTGTGTCTGTGTTCTGCAACTCCATAGACTGAATGAGTGCGCAGCTATTACGCTTTCCTGCCAGTGCTGTGACGGTAGATTAAAAGGACCTTTTAGACATTGTAAGTACTCTTAATGTGTTTTTTATATTTGAGATATGTGAGCAAATATGGCATTTTTAACATGATTTCAACCTATTGCCACTACACTTGTAAATCTGAAGAGGTACTGACCATTCTGTCAGTGGGAACATTCTGGTCATAAATAAGAACCTTGTCACATAAACACAGGTCATTTCTATAGATTCTTATGTCCACTTGCAGCTCCGTCTTTAGTGGTGAAGACATACGGCTGTGATGGTCGGACTCCTCAGACTCTGTTCTCACACACACACACACACACACACACACACACATTTACTCTTAAAGCTCAGGTCAGGCTGCTGTGGTCTTCTGCCTGTTTCCATGACACTGGCAACATGATGCCCGCACGCCACTGGACTATCAATAAGCCACAGGAGAAAACTGGGGCAAGACCATAGTCTGTATATCTGAGTGGGCTAAGCTAACCCGTTAGCCGCTAACCCGTTAGCTGCCGCGTGCCATACAGGAAGTGCTCCAGGAGGCTCTTGGGGCTCCTTCACATTAGGATCTTCTCGTCCCTCTGTCTGTACCTGCTGCTCTGAGCCTCGTCATTCTGGACTTAAACTGTTCGTCTGAAGCCGCCACACAGGATCCTGAACATTTCATTACTGTTTTGTTCCTAAATCAAGACATGAACATAAATAACGGACCAATCAGACACCTTCATTCCCCGAGGCCCCTCCCCCTAGCGTTAGCAACAGGTTTGATTGACAGCTCGTTTCGTTGCTAAGTAAGTTCCCTTCCCGCTTTCCCCCGAGTGACGATTTCTGAAATAAAATGACAAAATATCTCAAACAGTCACAATATCTAATGTGACTAGAATCTGAACGAGCAGAATTTAACGAGCAGAAAGTAAAGTGAATTTGGTTAAATTGTGACTCTATTGTTGTTCGTACGTAACAGAACAAACAACATAAATTAGTGACTTAAACTATTTAAAGTTTGATGCTAAAAGCTCAAAGTTTCTTCTTCTTGTGCAGAATCAGGTAAATCCAGTGTCCTGCAGGTGCAGAGTATCACATCCATAGTCCGTATATATGATGCATCAGCTCTGCCAGGAGGAGGCGCCACATTTAACCTCCTCACTCATGATTGGCTCTTGTGTTGCTATGATACTCGCGGGAGGATTTCCAAATATGGACCTGGCTCCAGATTCGCTCCTGTAACCGTGGCAATGAGAGCCTGACGCTGTGGAGACGTCACACTCACTTAGTCCACTTATATATACGTAATATGGGCAAGACACAGTTTTCTACTTCTTTAAAGAGCCGATATTATGGAATTAAACGTCAAACCCTCCGATTATAAGATTTTACTTGACTTGTCCCTGTCACAGCACTGGGGGTGAATGATGAGCGGGACTGAAACCTCAAACATTACTGAACATGTCTGGCTTGTGAAGTCAGAGCCTCCCTTGAAAACAGTAACTTATATTGTGTCTCATATGTGAAGAGGAAGCAGAGGCTCACATCACCTCAGAAAAAACAAACAAACTGCCGATTGGTGAGTGAATGATCCTATTAACACAACGATTTCACAGACTGCAGCATACAAATGAGTCACTTACAAAAGTTTGATCAGATACAACAGCCAAACTTATTCAATCATTTCATTGTGAGACTGAAGCGGGCTAATTGGACAAAGCAGCACTAATCAGAAGTGACAACAGGACAGCCCAAGGCCCGAGCGCCGCCACACACTGTTTATTTAGTCACATTTAATGAGACTCAGAGAGAGGAGCGCAGGTTTTAGCACACACGCTCATCAAATAAAAAGAAATGAGAGCTCCATATGTCATTTAGAGTCCATAGTTATTTTTTATTTCATTTACACAAAAATGATCATATTCTGCTGGCGCTTTTGTACAGTGGATTTTAAAGGATAGAAAATCACTCTAGATATTGTAGTAATGAGGTCATAATCAGCTTAAACCAAAAAATCTGAGAATAGGACTGTGCAGGTAATAAGATTTGAATCCAATCAGAGTTCAAAACATTAAAATTGTCAGTTGTGAAGAAGATCTACAGACATGTTTGGGAGCAGACTTCCAATTTTTTTTTTTTTTTTTGTCTTTTGTTAGCACTGACATATTTTTTGTGTGTGTCACAAGGTTGGATTTTATTGTCCGGTGAAGTTTGGCAAAGCTGTGGTGGAACAGAAAACACGTCTGCACAGGAGACTCACAGGGAGAGTCGTGTCTGTGTGAGTGGTCGGCTCTTGTGACTCGTCCTCTTCTGGTCCTCGTGGCTCCAAACCTTTTGTTCATCTCCTTTTGGTCTTATGATGGTCTCTACACCAGCGGCGGCCCCCGTTTGCCAGCTCCCGTTCGGCCAGTCCTCTCTCCGCTCTCTTCACCCTGTTTGGTCCGTGTGACTCTTCGCTCTGGGGCCGTGGAGCAGGTCTGTTGATCGGCCTTCACTTGTAATTAGCGAGGAGCTGTGTGTCCCTGATCCCAACAGGACGGAGAACTTTCCAAAATGCCAAACCAAAGATAAATACAGCAACTAAAAATAACCATCCCAACTCGGACTGTGCCACACGTTCATGACTGGATGGACACCATTCCAGTCTCCTGCCTGAAATCGGTGAATAGCAGGATTTCAATGAGCGGCAATTGTTCTACTGTATAATTTGGGCTTCAAAAACATTTGGACATTTTTATGTATCTGGTAACACAAGCCCATGTTTTTCACTCTACACCAGACGTCTATAACTTCCCAGGTGTCCCAGTGTGTTGAACTGAGATGACACCAGCGTCCACCATCTTGTTTCCATTTATTCAACACTCGTCTGTTTAATGTACAAGTACGTGACGAATGCTAATGATAGCGTCTGTGTGCCGAGTGCAGAAGGTCAGAGCTAAGCACCACGGTGCTCTGGGTGCTCACTGAAGCAGAGACAGAGCAGAGACCCTGAGATGATCGTGGACTGTGATTAATCAGTGACAGCTAAAGCACTAATTACACCCCCCAATCAATTAGCTCAGCTCTCATTATCCAGTCAACACGCCGCCTGGAGAGCTGTAACGCCTTAGACTCCAGGGCAGACACTCGTCTTTGAACGTCCTGATAGTGGAGGTAACGAATAATGTAATAAACCACGGTGTTCAGAAGAAATGGATATCATATTTTACCAAGTACAAAGCATATAGGCATTCATTTTGGAGAAGAATTGTGCTACAAGTCAGTGAACTGCAAATTCTGTGCCCTAAAAACAAGACATTTAAATTCCAAAAAAAAGACTTTATGGAGAGAGAGACGGAGTTGCTGGATACAACCTCTGCGAACATGAATAAATAGGATCAACATATATTTTATAAGATAAGATAAGATAAGATAAGATATCCTTTATTTGTCCCACAATGGGGAAATTTCAGTGTTGCAACGCACAATAAAGAGAACAGCAAGAAACAGTAGCAGCAATAGAAGTACAGTTAAGTTAAAAATAGACAAACACTATAAGGATCTATAAAGATAAGGATTATAAAACTATGTATCATATAAATTGCAATCTAAAAACTATATATACAATAAATTACTATTTTACATTATTGCACAGGGTCCCAGTATTGCACAGGCAGCAGAGTTAGCAGTGTTCATTGTAAAGTCTGAAGTTATTCCCTCAAGAAATCAAATTTGTCCTCTGCATTTGACCCAACCCATCAGGATGGATCAAATGCAGAAGACACATTTCTCTAAAAGGACAGTAAATTGTACCATAACTTTAATCTATTGGCTGCAGAGGCAATTACCACTGGGAAAAAAAAAAACATAACCAGCTGATAATCAAAATGCCCTGACATGTTAGTGTAAGAAGGCAGTAGTAATGAAGGTGATTTGACGGCAGAAATGCATAAGTCTGGTAATAATTTATTGACTTTGTGACGGAGTAGCCCCGTCAAAGCCCGTGCTAGCCTAGGCACGCCCGGAAAGCCCGCACCCGCTCACCTGGTTTCATTGATTCTCTGCCGGTTCCCCGCTCCATTTCCCGCTCCGTCCGCTCTGTTCCCCGCTATATTTAACGTCCACCACCGCAGTAGTCTTGGGTGCACACAAGTCCGCTGTCAAATCATCCATATCCATAACTTCGTCCTCCCGCTGGCTTCGGCCGGTGTCCATTTTTCGTTCGCGAGTCAAACAGAGCCCCGACAATCACTTCCTATTTACGCGTTCCCGCGCGGGACCCTGGCGTCTGACGTCACTGTGACGTCACCACAAAATATCACCCGTGGCAATAAAATATTAACCTTAATTTTTCCAGTTCGTTTACAGTTGCAGGGACATGGCCATGTTGTGCAATATGTTTTTCCATATTTTCCAATATTTATGTTAGATTGATTAACCCGGGTTTAAAGGTAGAAACCTGTAGTAAAATGTTAATTGGTTTGGGGGAGGAGCCTTGGGGGTATAAAAGAGCCACTCACCCTCCCTCAGTCAGTCTGGATCGGGACCTGTATGTGGAAGGTAACTACAGATTATGAAGCATATTTCTGTATGTGTATGTGTATGTGTATGTGTATGTGTACGTGTACGTGTACGTGTACGTGTACGTGTACGTGTATGTGTTGTAAATAACTTTTCTTTTGTTTCACTGTTTTGTATACAGCACTCTTCAAACTTTTCCTTTTGGGGACACAATTGTTCAATAAAACATGAAAAAAAACACATCCTTCTGACTACGCCATCATCATTTCCCAAGTAGAACCCCGTGACAGACTTAAAAACAGCACAGAGTTTCTACTTATGACGCAACAATCCAGGGAAGTTTTAAGCCACATTCTCTGAGGCAAAGGTTCGGTATTTTCTATTTTGGTGACTACTGAAACCACTGAACACCAGGAATGTTTATGTGAGGAACATTGTTATAACACAGTTTTCACACAATAAACGTCCTTTAACCTGAAATTAAACTTTACACGGTTTATGCGTTTTGAGGCAATTGCCATTTTTGTGATAAGTCAAAGTTTGTATGTGCTCCTTGAAAGTTCACAAGTAGAAATTTGGAGTCTGAGTGGAGTTCCAGTGCAGAGTTTCCAGAAGTCCAGTTACCCTGAACACACCATTAGTCAGGACAGTGTTGCTGAAGAATCATCGCAATTCAAAGTCATGTCTGGTCTTATCACTTATCCCTAAATCGCTAACATCACTCACTGGATTTATAGCTGCTAACGCACAGATATCACAATGCCACACGCCAGCTCATGTGTGTATGTGGGGTCAAACCTGGCCAGAGGGCTACACGAAACATCATTTTACATTTAGAGCGAAATGAAAGATTAAAGTGGCGAGTCCTGGAGCTTTCCAACACCCCACAACCCAATTACACCTGTGCGAACCCAATAGTGAGGAGAGGAGAGACAGAAGCACATCAGAGGAGCTGGGGATGAAGAGGGAGATTGGTGGAGCATAGGAGAGGTTCAGACAGATGGATTTGAGGGGCGACGGGGGGGTGGGGCCGTGAAGACAATGTAAAGGGGTGTTACAAATAGAAAGCGATGGGGCAAAATTGAATAGAAAATATCTGAGGTGTGAGGAAAGCATCGCGGAGCATCTCCTCCGGGATGGAGCGCTTCATAACAGGAAGGCGTGACTCTAAACCCAGAGAACTGAAAAAAACACACAATCAGGACTCGTTTTCAGCCTAATTAAAATCTAACAGAAAAGTATAGTTAAGGTGTAATGAAGTTATATTATTCTAATGCTTCTGAATTAGCTTCTTTACGGCCTTGTCATCATGTTACAAATACCAAAATCAATACAATGGTTATTTTTATTCCTGCTGTCAGTATAATGTTGTATTTAATAGTAATTTGCATTCTCCATTTGGACAGATTTTACTTTTTCAGCCGTTTTCATGCTCGACTACGAAAGATTATGTTTTTAATGGGATTTTTTGACCGATCTTCTATTGACTTTCCACTTTGGTAAAGCTAATTACAAAATCTATCTGAGAACTCACCTGATTTGTGATATTATTTCACTACAGTTTGTACAGCCGCCTCTTTTTTTGATTTCCATCAAAGTCATTGTTTAAATAAACAAATATCTGCACTGGCGACGCAAGGAGCTTAAAATTTTATATATTATAAATTATATATATTATAAATTTTAATACACTATTTTCTAATCTGTTATAGAGTTTTCCTCATCGTACCCGGAGTTGTGTTTTGTTTCACTCACACATGTTTAACACAAAAGTCCTGGATATTTAGGCTGGGTTCTTTCAAATAGAAAACACTGTTTCACCTTGTGATGTCATGTGGTGATACAGGAAGTGCTCCACTGTGTTTTTAAACTCCACACACCTTCACTAGAATTATTTGGATCATTTCAGCCCCGGAACTGCCCATTTCTACTGAACAAAGGGTGACATCACAAGGTGGAACAGTGCATTTTGAGCTTTGGAAATGCAGACAGAATAATAAAGGGTCAAACATGTGTGACTCCAGGTCTGTGTTAAGATTAAAAACTCACAAGAACATTTTGTGAAATATTGGACATTTAAAGAAAAATATGGGAACTATATTCATAATGTATCATATATTTACACATATATATATATATATATATAGATAGATAGATAGATAGATAGATATAGATATAGATATAGATATATATATTATCCTCATTATCCTCAATATATTTCCACCCCTAATGATATGAGAATGAAAAGACTAGGACTTTGGACTTTCTTTTGCACATCACATAGTTGCCCAGAGCCGTGTATAAGGCCTTTAGTGAGTGATGCTGTGTGTGTGCAGCTCTATACCAGTGTATTATGTATAAACCATGAAATATTCGTGGTGAAAGTGTGCAGAGTGTGGTCGGGGTGTGCACACCTGCAGAGTGCTGACGCTGGCACAAACACACAATACAGAAGACAGAGAGCGTACAGACAATAGAGCAGAGAAGAGGCTCACATGGAGAGGGCGCTGGCTGAGCTGGTCATTAAGGCATTTTTAACCGTCTAATTCAACACTGACAACAGTGAGCTCCACTTAGACACTATTCTTGACAGTAATGCTTTTACCGTAATGTCAAAATACTGGATATTTTGCTCACATAAGCATATAATATTAATATTTAATTTTGTCAGTGACATTTCTGGATGACTGAGGTATCACACACACGTCTGTAATATTACTGCGACATCTCAAAAGCTCAAAATTCTCTGTTCCCCCCGTCATCTCATGGACCTGTAGTTTTAAAATTAGCAGCATCCAATTGACTCTAGTGAATGTAGATGAAGTTTAAAAACACAGTGGAGCACTTCCTCTATTACCACATGACATCACAAGATCTCACCCTAAATATACAGGGTTTGTGTTTTAAACATGTGTGAATGAAACAAAAACCACCTCCAGGTCTGTTTGTGTTGAGGAAACATTATAACACAGATCTGAGCTCTTTTAATAAATGCACAGGCTGTGGTGCTGTGTACAGCTGGTCGTCAATAGATTATTCAGATACTGAACCCACGGACTGTACAATACTATCTGCACAAAATGCCCAGTCTGCAAGTCTTCTTCTCCCTTTCAACTTTCAGACGACAAGGCCGTTCTCACATTCATATTAGCGGCTCGTCAGCTCTTTATGATCAGCACAAATGTCTCCTCCTTTCTCTGTGCCCTGAAACAAAAGCCTAAATAAATTAGACATGGGCGGGGGTCACGAGTCCTCACCTCTGCCCCGTGCGTTTGACGGAGCAGGAGCCCAAACTGTGGAGGCTGAATTTCAATCAGGGCTGAGCCTTTGTATCAGGCTTAATGAGGCTAAGAGCGACTTTCATTTACTTATGCACAGGTAACAAATGGAGCCGACTGTGACCCCTCTGCCCCCTCGCTGCTCTTAATGTATAAACTTTTTCACTGATCAGGGCCAACCTCAACTGAACTAAATGTGTTTAATGTTCACAATTATAATACGCTCTTTTATTCTCCACGTAACTACGGCACCGCTTTTAGTATATTAGCCCTGGCATCATGTGGGCTGTGTTAATGTTGACCCTGTTCTGACAAAACAGCACAGCAGCCCATAGATAACCAACGTGATGTGGTATTTAAAGGTCCTACATCAGGCAAAACTGATTCTTGTGAGTTTAAAGCTGTTATAAAGCTGTTACCTCCTCATAAACATACAGGGAACTCTTTATTATTCGACTGTTTACATCTCCAAAGCTTAAAAATACTCCTGTGTTCCACCTTGTGATGTCACCTTGTGATGGCTTTTAGCTTTTAGCACTGCTGAAATCATCCAAATCATTACAGTGAAGTGTGTGTTACAGTGAAGTGTGTGTTACAGTGAAGTGTGTGTTACAGTGAAGTGTGTGTTACAGTGAAGTGTGTGTGTTACAGTGAAGTGTGTGTTACAGTGAAGTGTGTGTTACAGTGAAGTGTGTGTTACAGTGAAGTGTGTGTGTTACAGTGAAGTGTGTGTTACAGTGAAGTGTGTGTTACAGTGAAGTGTGTGTGTTACAGTGAAGTGTGTGTTACAGTGAAGTGTGTGTTACAGTGAAGTGTGTGTTACAGTGAAGTGTGTGTTACAGTGAAGGTGTGTTACAGTAAAGTGTGTGTTACAGTGAAGTGTGTGTTACAGTGAAGTGTGTGTGTTACAGTGAAGTGTGTGTTACAGTGAAGTGTGTGTTACAGTGAAGTGTGTGTTACAGTGAAGTGTGTGTGTTACAGTGAAGTGTGTGTTACAGTGAAGTGTGTGTTACAGTGAAGTGTGTGTTACAGTGAAGTGTGTGTTACAGTGAAGTGTGTGTGTTACAGTGAAGTGTGTGTTACAGTGAAGTGCGTGTGTTACAGTGAAGGTGTGTTACAGTAAAGTGTGTGTTACAGTGAAGTGTGTGTTACAGTGAAGTGTGTGTGTTACAGTGAAGTGTGTGTTACAATGAAGTGTGTGTGTTACAGTGAAGTGTGTGTGTTACAGTGTTACAGTTACATTACAGTGAAGTGTGTGTTACAGTGAAGTGTGTGTTACAGTGAAGTGTGTGTGTTACAGTGAAGTGTGTGTTACAGTGAAGTGTGTGTTACAGTGAAGTGTGTGTGTTACAGTGAAGTGTGTGTGTTACAGTGAAGTGTGTGTTACAGTGAAGTGTGTGTTACAGTGAAGTGTGTGTGTTACAGTGAAGGTGTGTTACAGTGAAGTGTGTGTTACAGTGAAGTGTGTGTGTTACAGTGAAGTGTGTGTGTTACAGTGAAGTGTGTGTGTTACAGTGAAGTGTGTGTTACAATGAAGTGTGTGTGTTACAGTGAAGTGTGTGTGTTACAGTGAAGTGTGTGTTACAGTGTTACAGTTACATTACAGTGAAGTGTGTGTTACAGTGAAGTGTGTGTTACAGTGAAGTGTGTGTGTTACAGTGAAGTGTGTGTTACAGTGAAGTGTGTGTTACAGTGAAGTGTGTGTGTTACAGTGAAGTGTGTGTTACAGTGAAGTGTGTGTTACAGTGAAGTGTGTGTGTTACAGTGAAGTGTGTGTTACAGTGAAGTGTGTGTTACAGTGAAGTGTGTGTTACAGTGAAGTGTGTGTGTTACAGTGAAGTGTGTGTTACAGTGAAGTGTGTGTTACAGTGAAGTGTGTGTTACAGTGAAGTGTGTGTTACAGTGAAGTGTGTGTGTTACAGTGAAGTGTGTGTGTTACAGTGAAGTGTGTGTTACAGTGGAGTGTGTGTTACAGTGAAGTGTGTGTGTTACAGTGAAGTGTGTGTTACAGTGAAGTGTGTGTGTTACAGTGAAGTGTGTGTTACAGTGAAGTGTGTGTTACAGTGAAGTGTGTGTGTTACAGTGAAGTGTGTGTTACAGTGGAGTGTGTGTTACAGTGAAGTGTGTGTGTTACAGTGAAGTGTGTGTTACAGTGAAGTGTGTGTGTTACAGTGAAGTGTGTGTGTTACAGTGAAGTGTGTGTTACAGTGAAGTGTGTGTTACAGTGAAGTGTGTGTTACAGTGAAGTGTGTGTTACAGTGAAGTGTGTGTTACAGTGAAGTGTGTGTTACAGTGAAGTGTGTGTGTTACAGTGAAGTGTGTGTTACAGTGAAGTGTGTGTGTTACAGTGAAGTGTGTGTTACAGTGAAGTGTGTGTTACAGTGAAGTGTGTGTGTTACAGTGAAGTGTGTGTTACAGTGAAGTGTGTGTTACAGTGAAGTGTGTGTGTTACAGTGAAGTGTGTGTTACAGTGAAGTGTGTGTTACAGTGATGGTGTGTTACAGTAAAGTGTGTGTTACAGTGAAGGTGTGTTACAGTGAAGTGTGTGTTACAGTGAAGTGCGTGTGTTACAGTGAAGGTGTGTTACAGTAAAGTGTGTGTTACAGTGAAGTGTGTGTTACAGTGAAGTGTGTGTGTTACAGTGAAGGTGTGTTACAGTGAAGTGTGTGTTACAGTGAAATGTGTGTTACAGTGAAGTGTGTGTTACAGTGTTACAGTTACATTACAGTGAAGTGTGTGTTACAGTGAAGTGTGTGTTACAGTGAAGTGTGTGTGTTACAGTGAAGTGTGTGTTACAGTGAAGTGTGTGTTACAGTGAAGTGTGTGTGTTACAGTGAAGTGTGTGTGTTACAGTGAAGTGTGTGTTACAGTGAAGTGTGTGTTACAGTGAAGTGTGTGTGTTACAGTGAAGGTGTGTTACAGTGAAGTGTGTGTTACAGTGAAGTGTGTGTGTTACAGTGAAGTGTGTGTGTTACAGTGAAGTGTGTGTGTTACAGTAAAGTGTGTGTTACAATGAAGTGTGTGTGTTACAGTGAAGTGTGTGTGTTACAGTGAAGTGTGTGTTACAGTGTTACAGTTACATTACAGTGAAGTGTGTGTTACAGTGAAGTGTGTGTTACAGTGAAGTGTGTGTGTTAGAGTGAAGTGTGTGTTACAGTGAAGTGTGTGTTACAATGAAGTGTGTGTGTTACAGTGAAGTGTGTGTGTTACAGTGAAGTGTGTGTTACAGTGAAGTGTGTGTTACAGTGAAGTGTGTGTGTTACAGTGAAGTGTGTGTTACAGTGAAGTGTGTGTTACAGTGAAGTGTGTGTTACAGTGTTACAGTTACATTACAGTGAAGTGTGTGTTACAGTGAAGTGTGTGTTACAGTGAAGTGTGTGTGTTACAGTGAAGTGTGTGTTACAGTGAAGTGTGTGTTACAATGAAGTGTGTGTGTTACAGTGAAGTGTGTGTTACAGTGGAGTGTGTGTTACAGTGAAGTGTGTGTTACAGTGAAGTGTGTGTTACAGTGAAGGTGTGTTACAGTGAAGTGTGTGTTACAGTGAAATGTGTGTTACAGTGAAGTGTGTGTTACAGTGTTACAGTTACATTACAGTGAAGTGTGTGTTACAGTGAAGTGTGTGTGTTAGAGTGAAGTGTGTGTTACAGTGAAGTGTGTGTGTTAGAGTGAAGTGTGTGTTACAGTGAAGGTGTGTTACAGTGAAGGTGTGTTACAGTGAAATGTGTGTTACAGTGAAGTGTGTGTTACAGTGAAGTGTGTGTTACAGTGAAGGTGTGTTACAGTGAAATGTGTGTTACAGTGAAGTGTGTGTTACAGTGTTACAGTTACATTACAGTGAAGTGTGTGTTACAGTGAAGTGTGTGTTACAGTGTTACAGTTACATTACAGTGAAGTGTGTGTTACAGTGAAGTGTGTGTTGCAGTGAAGTGTGTGTTACAGTGAAGTGTGTGTGTTACAGTGAAGTGTGTGTTACAGTGAAGTGTGTGTGTTACAGTGAAGTGTGTGTGTTACAGTGAAGTGTGTGTTACAGTGAAGTGTGTGTTACAGTGAAGTGTGTGTGTTACATTACAGTGAAGTGTGTGTTACAGTGAAGTGTGTGTTACAGTGAAGTGTGTGTGTTACAGTGAAGTGTGTCTTACATTACAGTGAAGTTTACAAACACAGTGGAGCACTTCCTGTATTACCACATGACATCACAAAGTGGAACAGAGTGTTTTCGGTTTGTGAGAACTCCTAAATGTGCAGGATTTGTGTCAAATTGCAGATATGTTTTTGATGATGAAGCAACATCTGCGGTTATTGGATATGCGAAATGAAACCTCATGAACTGGTCTGTGAACGGAGAAGCACTTTGACTTTAATGTGGTAAATTATAATCTGTAGTGTGTGACGCCGTGTGGATATGAATGAAAGTGAATTATATGAATTGCTCAAGATAATGAAATGATTGGCACCTTATATTATATACTGTAACTTTGTTGTTAATGTGGCTGCATCCACTTTGTAGTGAGTGCAGCGTGTGGTTATGATTGAATGAGTGGATGAATTGCCTAATATTAGTATTTTTTGTATGTGGTAAGTTGTGCATGTTTTTTGTAATGTTTTTATGAACTGTGGGGGTCGTGTGGCTGGTTCACACCAGCAGGACTGAGGATGGAAATTAGCTTTGGCTGTAATCCTGCGTATTTACAGATATATGTGATTCCTGTTTTGAAATGCATTGTCCCTTCAATAAATAAAAAAATAAAAAAATAAACATTTTAACAAAGAAAATAGTGTAATATGGGCCCTATAACAGTATTTTTGGAACTGTATTATCGCAAACTTGGCCTGTGCTCGCCGTCATATGGGAGATAAAATGGAAATTAGATTTTCACTTTTTGTCTTTAATTGTAGTTAATATGTTATAGGGTCCATGTTACAACTTAAGTTCGGGAGCAGGACCACGCCACAACCGCCCTCGCCTCCTCTCCAGCGAATCACAGCTCACTTCTGTCACACCTCAACTTCCCAGAAGCCTATTTGTATCAGCCTATCCCGGCGACCCAGTTCGTTCCGAATAACTCGACCCCACCCTCCCAACACATATCTGTTTATCTTCCAGACATAAGACGCCTACGAGGGGGGGTCCCGTCCTGCTGAGCCATGTGAGGATTGAGACTGAACCCCCACCCTGAGTCTCGACCCAGCCGACCCGCCTCGTCTCAATACAATAAAGGCTTTTCGCTTCGCACATGTGTTGTAGGTGTGGTCCTATGCTGCCCTGTACATGACGGGCTACCCAGACGTGGTATTCACCTGAAGTAGAAGCTCTGCTGTGCCAAAGGCTTTACTGAACAGGGACTTTCAGTGTTTGCAGTGTAATTTCTTAAGGTCAGATATAAGTATTATTAAGCAGTAACTATTTTTGCTCACTAAATGAATCCTCTGCGTTTGACTCATCTCCAGATCTTGGACAAGGTTTTATCAGGACTATCTGTCAGAAGAGCAGCCACGAAATCTTAGTCTCTAACATTAGCTCACCCAAGGCTCAGGATTCCACTGAAATGCTCTAACCACACTGTGTTTGTTTTCTTCAAAGCAAAGACACGTTTGTTGTTATCAATAGGGTGAGAATCTCGAGAGCGTTTCTGATATACACAAAAGCACGCGTGATTACAAAGAAAACTATACACCACAACAAAGCTTTTCACAGAATAATACATGTCGTTTTCTCATTGTAATCGTGGTCGTGGAAAAAACAAAAGGAGATGTGCACGTCACCGCAGGCAGAAAGGGCACGTCGACTCCAGACGAGAGGTGGGGTCAAAGTTACACACCAGGATTCCCATGATGCTTTGCCTGATGACAGGGCTTGTCAGCAAGAGGAGCCGCTCTGACAACGAAAACACCATAATACTGATAAAACATAATAATATATCGCACCTTTAGCACTTTTTTTAGACGAACCACATTAACAGTCCATAGTAGTAGTAAAGTAGCAGCATATTAACATTCTACACTCTATTTTAGTTGCCTGTGAACCAAGAAAACACTTTTGCACGGTCACCAGTAAATGATTGACAGGTGGATTGGCCAATCAGGGACATGCATGGTTCGTCCATGAGAAAAAAAAGGAAAAAAATATATATTACAAAGGCTGAACTTCACAGATTTCTGCAGAAGCACTAAACTGTGAATCTGCTGTGAGATAAACTTGATTTTATTTATAAATCATGGGTGACGAATGAGATCCTTTGACATGCGTGACGAAAAAGAACACATCTGATTGCATATTGTCAAAAAAAAAACACAAACTAAACCAAAGAGCTAATTCCACTGATAAATTACAAAAGAAAATATAAGCCTATTTTACATTATGCTGCTTTTGTCAGTGTGTAGAAATCAACATTACAATATTGCATGATAAATGATAAAAAGCCACTGCAGAAATTGTGTACTCACAGGATCATGTTTTGTTATATTAATTAAATGGCAAATCTTAAGTCCTGTATCTATGAATCTACGAACAGTAAAAGTGCAGCTTTATGGATCAGATCTATGGCACCTGGGAACCATGTCCACTAATGACAGACTGCAGCACAGAGACCACAGAGCTCCCCTCACATAAGCCCCGGCCCCATGCCACCCAGCAGTCCATTTCTCTCTATTTATTCTTCATTTATCTCGGCTTCCTCCACATCTTTTATCCTGGGCTCAGATTGGACAGGATTACTGCTCCAGCGGGAGGGGGGTTGTAAAATATTTGCCATGCTCTTTGGTACGTAAGCTAATTATTTCAGGGGGAATTCTTCAAGCAAGCCACTGCTGCCCTACTGCGAGGGAAGCCGAGACACAGGCTCGGGCCCACTGCACATATCTGAGTCAATCCTGTGTACGCCAAAATATACTGTCAATAAAAGACAAACTGGATGCCCTGTCTGTCAATTAAACGTACACTGGGGAAACAGGAAAGTTTCCGTACATAAAAATGAAAAGCCAACAACAGAACAAAAAGCCAAAACAAGAACAGCTAAAATGTGCTATCGCCAATCACGGGAAATTCCTCATTATGGACCGGAACGGAGCTGAAACTGTTAAATTATCAATAGCATTGGGTTTATTGGTCACAAACCCTCCTATTAGCAAACATACATAACATCATTTCCCTTATTGTTTTCTGTCTTTCCTCTACCTTATTTGTCTGCTGTCTGTTGTCATGTGCTGCTGCTGCTGTTGTTGTTGTATAGTTTTGTCTGTATGTGTTACGCTCGTCTCTTCCTCATGAGCCCTGATGCAGGTAGAGCCAAACTGTCCTGACCACAAGACACGAGGCCACGTTTAGGCGCTTTAAGTTTACTGCTGTAAGGCGCCAAGCTCAGTCAGGAAGAGTGTGCGGGCATCATGGGGCATCACGGGGCATCACGGGGCATCATGGGGCATCATGGGGCATCATGGGGCATCACGGGGCATCACGGGGCATCACGGGGCATCATGGGGCATTCGTGGCTTGGCGCTGGTACGTCGTCTGAGTGTTTGGGTGATGTGTCAGGATGAAGTTACAGGAAGCCTCCTCTTCGTCTGTGTACTTCATCTGTTCACCTGTCATGTCCTGTGCACTGCACAAAAGGCCTATCAAAAAATAAGAACAAAAAATACTAATTTTGAGGTAAAAATGTTCTATTTTAAGTGAAATTTTCTGCCAGTGCAGTAAGAAATTTTCACTTACCAAGTTTTCTTAAAACAAGACGAAATACGAATCTTGTTCTGAGCAGAAAACACGAGTTTCAAGTATTTATGACAAGATTTTTCACCTTATTGGTTTGAGAAGGAAGTTAAAGAGGCTTAACCTGGACTGAGTTAATATAAAAAGTGCTTAGAATAAGTTGTAATATCGAGATAAGATAAATCAGGATGGAATATCTTGAAACAAGTAAAAAAATCTCATCTTAAGTAAAAAAAAAAAAATCTTTAAATTGATCTTTTAAGATGAATCTGCTTAATTCAAGTCAGTTTAACTATGTTAGAAAATCCTTTTTTGTCGTGTGGGGAAAGGACTCGCTCTCTGGAATCTTTACATCTGCTGTAGGAAACCTGGTTGATAACGTAACAGACCTGAGGTAATCTCAAGTAAACAGAGTCACTGGACACATAGACCATAGACAATCAAAAGAGCCGAGGATTTGTTTCTTTTCTTTAAATAAACTCTCTCCCTGCTAAAAGCCAAGCAACAGGATCACAGAGGTGGATCTCCGTGCACTCACTACTCTGGAGGAGCCAAACTTTTGCACCATAAGGTCGGCAGGTCTCAATGATGTGAGCGTGTAAACATGTGAAGTGTCTCTCCTCGGACACAACGACATTACACACACAGAACCACAAACCTTTGAGCTGATGGGCAAACGCTTGAACCTCTCGGCCACTTCTCCACAGTTTCTCAGTCTATGTTAAGGGGCCATGTTTGGAGACCACTTTATAATAACTACAGTATTATAGACAGGGGTGCACATAACTTTTTCAGTGAGTTACTCAGGTGAGTACCAGGAGATGGAGTTTGGTACTCACTCATTATGTAGCGAGGTCTTAAAAAGTGCCATCTTCCTCACTGTCCTCCTCTGTTTCGCCCCCACTCTCCACTGCTTCCGCTCCCTGCATGGTAGATGATGAAGATGCTGCAGATGCACCTCTTTGTCTTTGGTTGAGCCTGCGATTAGCTGTCTCCATCCACAGCTCAACAGCTTGCTTTGGGTCTCGGCTAGCTTGTTTATTAGCAATGGCTTGCACCACATTCGTATGCTCTTTGCTCTTTTCGTGCTTGTCAAATAAAGGATGGTTGAAATTCTTTGAACCTTTATAAAACGCACCTGTTTTATCTGCTAGGTGTGGATGTGAGCGGCAAAGCTTACACCACATTTCAGTGCGTTCATCGTTAGCTTCAAGCCACTGCACATCTTGAAGCCACTTTTCCGAAAAAAGTCCTTTCTCCGGTTGGTGTTTCTTTGTAGGCGGAGAAACGCCAAAGAAGCTGCTTAATGTCTGTTGTTTTTTAGACATCTTTGACAGTAGTTGGACTTGGACATGTGTAAGATTGATATGACACGATCGGTCAAGTCAAGTGGGCTATGCAAAGGCGCTCAGTAACTGAAGTGGCATTACGCATTCGTTATTTTTTGCTGTGCATGCGTACCAGCGTACCAGTTATGTGCACCCCTGATTATAAAGCCTTATAAAAGCATGAAACAAGTGTAAATTCACAATAAACAAACAGAGTGATTCAGGGTTAGTGCTTCATTAGGTTTGTTCATATGAAGATGTCTATGTTTTATTAAGTCTGTCTGTCTTTTAAGTCGCTGTTACCAAGTGTGCCCATGTTTGTGTCCTTGGATGTCTTTACAACTTTCAGCCCCTTCATTTTATTTTATTTTCTAACCGTCCCCTGCCTCCGTGTCTGCTCTTGTTTTTCTGTCGAGATAAGTTCAGCTCCATCACCGCGAGCTTTCACAGGTCTCATTACAAATCAACCGGGAGGGAGCAGCCGCCTCAGTAAACAGATGAGGAGGCCGCTCGGAGACGCAGCCAACACCGACTCACAAACGCATCACACCGGGGACACCGTGAAATAAAAGCACTGATTTCCTCCAGGCAAAGTGTGTACCATTTAGACGAGATTGGCTTCATGCAAATCCGTCTGTCCAGCCTAAAAGTGAATCATCAAGTTTGCAAAGGAAAATAGAGAAATATTAAAGCAGGAGAGATTGGACATATTTTGAGCGGTGTGATGAGAGTCGGTTAATTGCCGACAAATTATAGGAAAGGGCAGCTTAAATTTACGGTTATTAAATCAAACTTTAAAGTGGTCTGAGAAACTTCACTTAGAATAGAATTAATGATTCTGTTTGTCCACCAGGAGAGTTTGTTTCCCTGTTACATGTTTCTGTTCCTCATAATGGTGCAGTGACGGGGCGTGGAGGCTGCTTTACTGGGGGAAGATTACGCCCCCTACTGGCTCACGCCTTCTCCAGGGCTGCATGTGTGTGATAAGGTTTACGCTCCCTTGTCTGGATTTATGGTCCTTGGCACAGCCGCAGGTTTGGTCTCAGCTTCGGTAGGGACATTATCAACACCCCCTGGGCGGCCTGGGTAACCCTGCTGTCATATCACTGTCTCAGAACGTCTAATAAACAAAATGTGAACTAAAATGTGTTAAATTAACACTACAAAGTTTGGGAAAATATCAGAATAAATTTATATTTTTGTTTATCAAAATAAAATGGCAATTCACCAGCAAGGACCACACCTACAACACATGTGCGAAGCGAAAAGCGTTTATAGTATTGAAAAGAGGCAGGTCGGCTGGGTCGAGACTCAGGGTGGGGGTATAGTCTCAATCTTCACATGGTCCAGCAGGACCAGACCCCCCCTCGCAGGCGTCTTATGTCTGGAAGATGAACAGATATGGGTCGGGAGGGTCGAGTTTTTTGGAACAAACTGGGTTCCCAGGTTAGGCTGCTATAAATAGGCTTCTGGGAAATTGAGGCGTGGAAGAAGTGAGCCGTGATTCACTGGAGAGAAGTCGAGGGCGGTTGAGGCGTGGTCCTGCTCCTGAACCTCAGTTAATCATATTAACTACATATATTGGTAGGGACTATTTTGTCTTTCCTAATTATTGGTTGTGACATGTCCCCATCGTCCCTATGCAAATCCACATCCTTGGTCCTTGCAGATCTCGATGGCCTCTCGGGTCCAGTGGTATTTGTTGTTTTCAGCACAGAAAACCCTACATACAATATATAGAATATACTGTTTTACCAAAAAAGTTTCACAATATGGCATTAAAGATATCTATCTCTTTGGTGACACCACCTGACCAACTGTGTTTCAAGTGCTATAGCAAAAAGACCTTAAGAATTGAATAAAAGCAGAGAAAGCAAAAGAAATACTACAGGAAAATTACAGAGTTCACCTTTACAAAACCAGTTTGTCCATTGTTTCTTTTTCTTTCAGACGCAATATTTTAATTTGCAAATTTGGAGGTTCTATTATAGCGTCTACCTTTACCTTTATTTCTTCGAGCATAAAAAAATGCATCAACAGAATCGTTACCATTGCTGCTTGTTAGCATAAAAAATGGCCGCGCTCTCAATCAGACGCACAGGCGGAATATTAAAACACAGGCACCTTCCTCTGTTGCCTCGTGCACAATAAGTCTTGGTTCATTAAAGCCAAATCTCATCCACTATCAGTTTACAAGCACAGAAGTCGTTTGAACCGCCTGGGAAATACAACTCTATTCCGTTTCGGGGTTATCTTAATATATGAGCTTGTCTCCGCCACATTGGTCTGCGGTTATGAGGCCAGCAAACACCCACGGCAACGCAATATTACACCGCCACATTTGCAGGACAGATTGGTGCACAGAAAGCAATTAGCAGCTCGAATATATGTATGCGTAATTGTATGCATGTGTGAGAGGAGTGAGAGCAGAGACGGAAACAGAGAGTGTTCTCGGTTTGTTTGGTGTGGATCCTGGTTTGTTTGGTGGCTCAGAGCGTAAATCCTTGTGCCAACCCTTTCAGAACGGGATCTGCAAACAAGTGTAAGCACAGGCTAACAACAAATAAAACCAGATTGTTGAACTGCTACTTCCGAATGCGCCAGTTCAATATTATTCACAGTTTAAATATAAACACAGAGGAAAATGTGTTGCAATATTAGACCTAAACCAGATAATTTTAAAGGGCTCATATTATGCTATTTTCTCATCTATGTTATAAAGCAGGGGTGTCAAATTCATTTTGGTCCGGGGGCCGTATGCAAACTACTTTGATCCCAAAAGGGCCGGATCAGAAAACTCAGTTCTCTCTTCAAGTTATTGTATTTTTCTCCGTGTCTCGTAGTGGTGTTTAAGATTATATTCCTCGAGCAACGCCACTTGTTCCAAACACACTGAGCACAGATTTCCCATTCACCTCTGTCAACAAATAAGAATTAGACTATTTTTCTTGGGAAATCCTGAACTCAGCATCTGCTTTTCTCATTTTTTGACATTTTGCTGATGAGGGTCACGGTCGACAGTCAAAACGATCGTCCTTTAAGAGCGTTTGGAAAGAGGAAAGTCTTCATTTGTGCTGCTCTGGTGGGAGTCGCAACGTACAGAAACGCCGGAGACGCTGCTATGCTAAACGGTGCAGAAAATTAACAGAAAAATCTGAACATTTTAAGTATTTTAATAGAAAAATCAGCCGAGGGCCAGATTAAAGGTCTTGGAGGGCCGGATCTGGCCCCCGGGCCGCATGTTTGACACATGTGTTATAATCCTCATCAAAAATATACTTGGAGTTTGTTTCATTCACACGTGTCACATTTAGGAGTTCTTCTCTCACACTCATTGTTCCACCTTGTGATGTCATGTGGTGATACAGGAAGTGCTCCACTGTGTTTTTAAACTAGAATCATTTGGATAATTACAGTTTTGGAATTGCCAAACTATGCTGAACAAACAGTTAAAGGTGGTTGTTAACTTGAAAACTACCACTGCGTGACATCACAGAGTGGAAAAGAGCATTTTGAGTTTTGGAGATATAAACCGATTAAGAATAAAGCATTAGTCAAACAGTTTGGTTTAGTTTAGACTTTATTTGAAGGGACAATGTACAGAGACATTAAGCTCATAAAAACAGAGATGTTCCGCACCAGATTAGAGGCAAACAGCTCGTTTCCATCTGCAGCCCCTGATTTACATGAATAAAAATACAAAGCAATTCCACTTAAACCATGTCAGGAAAAGCAGCAGTTCACAGACTCTCCCAAAAACTCCTTCACACACAGACAGAACCACATCTCAGTCACATTATTTACAGGAACATTTGCCTTCTGCACATTACCGAGGTCCATTTAAACAACGACAAATAACAATAAGTTTTCCTGTGCAGAAGGAATTACACTGGTTAAAGTTCACGATCTACATTTCTGCATCACACAGAAGCAGAAGCAGAAGGTGTGTGGGACTTAAATAGTTCAGTGTCGGCAGGTCTGAAGGTTCCAGAGCCTTTTTTAAGTTCTACAGTGAACGTTGCAGAGTTTGTTTGTTGTTTCAGTTCAGTTGGAGGATCGTTCCGCTCCTTTATCGCCTTATAGGACAAAGCTGTTTGTGCAGATGAGGTTTTACGTTCAGGTCGAACACAGTGGCCCCTGGAGGAAGCTCGTGTGACTCCAGATGTGAACTGGACAAAGTGCTTAAGTGGTGCAGGAGTTATTCAGAATTCTGTGAACCATTCGAATTGCAGCAAATCACTGTATATTATCGAAGTTAAGCCGTCTATGTTTTTGTAGCACACGGAATGTGTGAATGAAACAAAATACAACTCCAAGTGTGTTTTTGAGGAGGTAACAACATTCCAACATGATGAAAATCTCACAAGAGTCAGATTTCTGTAATATGGAACCTTTAAAGCCGCTCTGTGTAACTTTCCTGGTGTGGAGGTTTGTCACGATGGACAGAATATGGCATTAAATGTATCTATCGAGCACTTATTACATTAGGGATGTTTTGTTCCTCAAAAATACCTTTAGAACCAAAAGTACTGAGTGTAAACTGGTCCCACCTCTGAACTAATGTGAGCTATAATCAGGTCTCCTTGTTTCTGTGGAGACAGATACATTTAATGCCCTAATGTGGAGCATTCTAGGCAAAGCACGTCCTGGCAACAAGTACAGGCACCACTTAAGGTAGTCCTGACCAAGCCAATAACAATGAGAATACGGAGATGGGCCCCCAGACACTGCGCTGAGGAGAGGCCCCAGCAGGACTGAAGGACGGGTCAAACGCAGAGGACTTATTGTCATATGGGGACAGGAAAGTGCATCTTCACCTTAACCTTAATAAGAAAGTAGCAGAAAAGTCACCTGAAAAGTACATAGTGCAGCTTTAAATACGGGTTTCACTGTCCTGGTTTAGTTCTGTTTTGAGGCCAGTTTAGTCCTGATGTAGACTTGATGTAGACTTAGTTTGGTCCTGTTTTATTTTTAGTATTTTATTCATACACTACAAAAAAGGATTTTCTTAGATAAACTGACTTAAATTAAGCAGATTCATCTTAAAAGATCAATTTAAAGATTTTTTTTACTTAAGAAGATGAGATTTTTTTACTTGTTTCAAGATATTCCATCCTGATTTATCTTATCTAAATATTACAACTTATTCTAAGCACTTTTTATATTAACTCAGTCCAGGTTAAGCCTCTTTAACTTCCTTCTCAAACCAAAAAGGTGAAAATTCTTGCCATAAATACTTGAAAGTAGAGTTTTCTGCTTAGAACAAGATTCGTATTTCGTCTTGTTTTAAAAAAAACTTCGTAAGTGAAAATTTCTTACTGCACTGGCAGAAAATTTCACTTAAAATAGGACATTTTTACCCCCAAATTGGTATTTTTTCTTCTTTTTTGATAGGGCTTTTTTGCGGTGTATTATTATTGTCGTCAGGGTTAAGCTCATGTAGATTCACAAAGAAAATGTTAAATTATAACCTATACATGCTGTTCTTTATAAAAATCACTATCTGTCCTTAAACTTCTCTGTAGTAGCTGTAGACTCGCTGTTGCCTCGTGGTCCCAATATCCCAGCAAACTATTACAGTGAAACAAAGGATGAAAACAAGACTAAAAAGAGAGAAGAAGACAAATAGATGACAGAGACGACAGGCCTCTCAGTGCTGTCAGCGTGAGCGCCGCTGTGGTCATCCATCCTCCATCCCTCCTCCATCCCTCCTTCATCTCTGGTGTCTGGCCCTATTCCACCTGTATGACACCCCATCACTCTCCATCCCTCCACTCATCCATTACCCCTGTCACTGCATCCCCCTCTTCTGGCCCAAGGCTGAGCTGGGGAGGCCTGTCAAAGGAGATGAGGGCGCCGCGCTGGGTTACCTGGGATATAGGAAAAAACACACTAGATCTGTGCCCTTTATTAATATGGAACGTGTCAAGGCTTCTGGGCTGCAGGGTCAAATGTAGTTGGGTCATGTTTGTAGATACGACTACGAGAGCAGCTATAACGAGAGATGACATGAAGGATACAGGAGATACGCTGCGTCAAATGCCACATTTTTCTTCAGAAACTCAATACTCAGTGATGTAGTAGTGAAGTACTTGCAGTAGATCCAAATCTTTAGGATCCGTTCATTACAAAGAGCCGTTTAAAGACTTTTACGATTTATTTATATGACAGAAACAATGTGAGAGCTCAGCACAACAACAAAGTCATCATGGAGAGAAATGTCAAGGCTCAGCTCTGTTTAAAATGGTTCAAACTGAGCCTGGGAGTGTGTTTACGCTTTGAAATTATGAAAATTGAAATAAAACATTGCACTACAACAATAATAAAACTCATAATTAAGACTAACTGTTATTATGATACCAGTTTCTCTGTGCACAAATCTCTCACTCATGTAGACGACTTCTGTGCAGATGCTTCTGTTGGTTCAGCGTTAATCACTATAAACATGCAGAAAATTAAACAGAAAAAAATCAGTTCTTTTAAAAAAAATGAGATCTGGCTCCAGCCGTTCACACGAAGGAGCCGTTCAAAAGAGCTGATTCGGTCACATAGTAGTAGATACACGTTTGGTGCTGAAGTTTGTTTGTGCATTTGACCCACTGCAGCCGGGGCATCTCTAAATCAAGAACTAGGCAGGACTAACTTAGCTGGAGGTTTTAACCCACTGTGCATGTTTTGGGTGGATGGGGGAAACTGGAGTGTCAAGTGTAAACCCACCAAGACACAGGGAGAACATGCAAACTCTGCACAGACAGGCCTCAAACCTTCAACATGTGAAAATTATACGAACAGTTCAGTACCAAACCACGATTAATTATGACATACACCAGCAGTCAAACATTTGGAAAAAACCCCTTCAGTGTTATTTTCTAATTTTTGTTAAGTTTACTACTTCATTACATCAAAATAATTATGTAGCAAAGAAAAAAGTGAAATAACTCAGCACCGCTGCACAGCTTGGACTTCTGTTTCCCTAAATGATACTTTCATTTCGTTTATTATTGAACTCTAAGCCAGTATTAGTGTCTGTAAATCTTTAATGTTATCCAAAAGTTGCTGGTCCTGTGGTCAAACTATAAAAAAACTGCTTTAAATGTAAAGCTCCTATAAAAAGCTGCACTGCACCTATAGGAAAACTGCAGGTTGGGATCATAATGGCTCTGGTTAAAACACAGAGGAAGAACGAGCAAATCTGACCATTAATGAGCTCCTTCATTAAAACCAGGGACTTCCAGTTGTAACTAATAGCCGCATTAATGTTAATTAAACCATTGAAAATATTTTATAACTTGAAAGCTTATTAGAGTTTAATACAGGCCACGAATCTTCCATTTTACTGCAATTACCCGGCAAATGTTTATGAGTGCTAACAAATCAAAAATTAGCCTCAAGGTGCAGTGTTATGTGGAAAGCTTTTCCTCAGAGCCCGGATGGGTCAGATCCCCAAATGCACCAGGAAAATAAAAGAGCAGATTGTAACATATGAAGAAACAGGTCTCTTCTCTCCCCAGTTTTACAGTTTGTACATAGTAAAATACAGTTTTGTCGTTAATCACAGCGACGGTCAAACCAAAGTCAGGGAAACAGAAATGAGACTTTTGTCTTTAGTTCCTCAACAGACAAAATGCTCAGATTTGATGGACTCTTATAGTCTTATGGTGTTCACTGTTTTGCAGTGTTTTCCATATCTCTACACACAATAATGACTTTTATAAAATGGTGGCGGTGCTTGTTCTAGAGATGCATAATGTTCCACAGTGCGGCTTTAAATGTATCTGTCTTTTTTTTTTTTTTTTCTCAAATGCAGGTGTTTTTAATCCTAACATATTCCTTGAAAAACTACTAATTCAATTCAATTCAATTTATTTTTGTAGCGCCCAAAATCACAACAACAGTTTCCTCTAAGGCTGTTCCAAGATTTGGATGAGTAAAACATACACACAGACATATCAAAACAGGAATAAACAACATTCATGTAAAGCAGCAAATGAAACATGGTCCAGTCATCCCCTGTCCTTAGACCCTCCTTCTCAGCAAGGAAAAACTCCAAAAAACCCAGAAGAAACCTCGGGGAGAACTACAGTGAAGGAGAGATCCACTCCCATGGACGGACAGGCTATAGATGTCCAGGCCCGTGGGCCAGTTCGGTATGACCACAGCTCCCCAGGTGGGGAAGGAGCCGGGCGAGGAGGAGGAGCCGGGCGAGGAGGAGGAGGAGGAGAGGGGCGAGGAGGAGGAGCCGGGCGATCTGACGTGTAACTTGATCTGGAGGAGTCATGGACTCATCTCCATGTAACCTGTAAATCATTTAATTTTCCAGGCAAAGCAAAAGACAAATATTCAAAAGACAAATTTCATTATTTTCAGCTCTAAACATTCCAAACCAAAACATTTCACTGTCCAGCGATGGTGTTACAGTTAATCAAGTTGCTCAAACTAAGTTTTTAGGAGTGATTGTTGATCAAAAACTGACCTGGAAACACCAAACTCAACATGTGTGGAGCAAAATGATGAAATCCACTGGAATTTTGAGCCAAATTGGTTCTTGTATAAATGCTTCATGATGACTTTATATCACAGTTTAATCTGTCCACATCATCATATCCTGTAATATAGTTTAGGGCAACATCTTTAAGATGTGCCTCAAGAAGATTTTATTAATACAAAAGAGATTTTCTTACAATTATGAATGATTCAAACTGACTTCCTGCTCCTTTGTTTCGTAAATACAATATTTTCACTGTATATAATGTCAACATATATTGTATTTGCCTGTTTCTGTTGAAGTTTGTCCACATGTCCCAGGTTTTACCCTCATCCTCATCAGATGTTCACACCTACAAGACGCTGCAGAGACTTTCCTCCTGTGCTAAAATCTATTTCCACTCTTTTTTCTTTTTCTTTTAAAAGACAATAGAAACAAATGCTGCTCGTCTGAATGTCCAGTATTGTTTAACGTGTTCATAACTGTGACCTTCTGTTCCTGATGTAATGAAAATGTTTTTCGGGGAGGTGCCGTATGAGACCATTAATGCTCTTCTCACACTCTCCGGCACTCAGATGTTTAGACTTTTTAGTTTTACAAAATTGTTTTAACTTTATGTGCAAATAAAAATCTAATCTAATCTCCATGGATACGAGCAGATGGCAGACCCTCCACCAGAAAGGTTCCATAGTGCATCTTTAATATGGTTCTGGTTTTACCCGTTTTAGTCTGGATCTTGTTTCGGTCCTGGTGACAGAGGAAGAGAGAGATTTATTTATTCATCCCAAACAAACGATAAAGAAATAAATGTCTTGAAACATGAAAAGGCAGTGGGAATATTAGCAGGACCTTTTCTCGTGCTCTATATGTTGTGTAATCAGGACATTTTTTGGCAAATTCTGGGAAAATACAGTATTTTTTATGATTCTCCACTGTTATGAGATTTGCAATATAAACACCGAAAAGTGTGATTTAGTGTTTTTCTCCTGAGGCGGTGCCTTTTCTGCAGGATGTGGTTCTATTCTGGGCCGTTACTTCCCTGATCTGTGCTACTGCTGCTTTAAATGGCTCCAGTAATCAGAAGTGAAGTGCAATATGTAAGCACCGTGATGATGTACTTCTAACCCCGAGAACACCCACGGGCCCCGCTCCCGTTTACCCCCTGATTTATCTGCAGTCTTATCTTAAAGGACACCAACTTCTATCAAAATACACAACCTCCCCGGCACTGGAAAAAGAGGGAAAAAAAGTGCTGATGAGGCGGCTTTTCAATGACAAAACCCATTAAAATGTGACAAGCATATTTACATATACATTTTCAAGACTGAAGAGCTGACAGAAGAAACAGTTCATTTTTTTATATTTTTAAAATTTCATATAAACAGAACACAGAGTTCCTCTCATCATGTACATGTATATGCAGTGGACCATTGCTTATTAGCGTACGTATTCTGTTATAGATGTCAAGTATAACACTTAAAGGTCTTATATTCCACAAATAATGATTTTTATGAGTTTAAATCATGATATAATCTCCTCACAAACAAACCTGGAGTTGTATTTCGCTCACACACGTCTGAGTGTTGAGAGGAGCAGCTGAGGTGGCTCGGGCATCTGGTCCGGATGCCTCCTGGACGCCTCCCTCGGGAGGTGTTTTGGGCATGTCCCACCGGTAGGAGGCCCCGGGGAAGACCCAGGACACGCTGGAGGGACTATGTCTCTCGGCTGGCCTGGGAACACCTCGGGGTCCGTCCGGAGGAGCTGGAGGAAGTGGCTGGGGAGAAGGAAGCTTGGGAGCCCCTGCTTAGACTGCTGCCCCCGCGACCCGGCCCCGGATAAGCGGAAGAAGATGGATGGATGGACGTCTGAGTGTTTCTGGTGTAATAGTTAGGGTGACCAGATGAGAATGGCTGTAATTCAGGACAGTGTTGTATGGGTGGAGGGGACACACAAATATCAACTAATAAAAACACTGAGTTTTAATAAATTATTTTGTTTCCAACACAAAATGTAAGAAAGAAAAAAATTAAAATGCCAATAACAAGTCAGGGTCTTGAACCCGAGCGTCCGCACTAAAGACGAGTGACTTAACCTGGTGAGCCAAACGTCACATGGGGAAGAACTTGGTTGTGGCACATGTCTCTCCTGACCACACCTCACTGTCCCCCCTGCCTGAAGTCGCTCCCATCAAACACAAACCTGCACAGAAACTATGTCCATCGTTTGTGCTGCAAAAAGTTTCATTTGTGCGATTCTGGTTCTTAAGATATTTGGAGTTTTATTTTCGGTCGATTCCGTCGTTTAGCCCCTCAGAATGTGAAACAGAGCTCAAACCAGGAAGGAAATTATAGAAAACGTTTGTATTTCATTTGTGCTGTGACAGTTTCATTTGTGTGAGTTTATTTCTAAAATTATTCATTATTATTTCTGTGGTAATTATAGGACGTCATTTCCGCTCAACTGACGGCGACAAACTCCACAAAACTAGTGCAGAGAAATGATCTGAGGCTGAGGAAAAGTCTGTGTTATTATAAAATATGAATCAAAAGCAAATGACTAAAGACTGAAACAGACTTTTCCACAGCCTCAGGTCGTTTCTCTTCACTAGTTTTGTGGAGTTTGTCGCCGTCAGATGAGCAGAAATGACGTCCTATAATTACTGCAGAAATAATTATTAAGAATTTTAGAAATAAACTCGCACAAAACAGCACAAACCAAATACAAACTTTTTCTATCATTTTCTTCCTGTTTTGAGGCTGTTTCACATTCTGAGGTTCTGGACGACGTCATCGACCGAAAATAAAACTCCAAATATCTGAAGAACCAGAATCACACAAACAAAACTTTTTGCAGCTCAAACGACTGACTCCATTTTGGGCGTTTTCGAGCATTTTTCTTCTTCCTGTGGGTCTGACCCCAGTTTGACCTGTAAAAGAATCGTTAATTTCTCCAAAACTAAAGCAGCACAAAAGAAACTTTTTGCAGCACAAACGATTGACAGTTTCTGTGCAGGTTTGTGTTCGATGAGGCGACCTCACGCTGGTCATTGTTTCCCCTCTTTTCTCCGTCTGCTCCAAACGTGGCGGCTGCTGCTGCGTCTGTGCTTCAGTCGCTCTTATGGAGGCGAATGTTCACCTTGGAAACAGAGCGTCCAGAAACCATCAGGGGCTCAAACTCTCCACCAACAGTGTTTCATGTTTATCAGTAAATAACTACTCAGTTTTCTGTTTGAGTGTAATTTTCGGGACATTTAGGGCCGGATTCGGGATTAGGGACAACAGTTTATATTTCGGGACCACAGTTTTTGGGACCCAAGCTCAAAATGTTCTGTTCAACCTTGTGATGTCATGTAGTGGTAGTTATCAAGTAATGGACACCATTTTACCTTTTGTTCAGATAAACTGGACGTTAAAGGACTGTAATTATCCAAATGCTTCTAGTGAAGGTGTGTGGAGTTTAAAAACACAGTGGAGCTCATGACATCAAAAGGTGGAACAGAGTGTTTTCAGTTTGAGAGAAAAGCTCAGTTTAAATATGCAAGATCTGAGTGTTAAACGTGTCATTGAAACAAAACACAGCTCCAGGTCCGATTCTGATGAGGAAACGACATTAGAACAGATCAGAGAAGAGCAAAAACTATTGTATATTTTGAATGATCCTCAAAATGGCTTTCGTAAAAACCCAAACCCTCCATACTGAACATCTGTGTGTGTGTTTTTTACATAAATATAATCCTTAAAATCTATAAAAATACCAAAATGTCATCTGCTATTTGAAGTCACAAGTCTGTGAGCTCAGTCTTCCACTGCTAAATATAAAACTGAATTATACCAGCGACATTCTCACGTCGGGACCTAAAGTGAAAGTGAAAAAACATGGTGGAAAAAAACTTAAAAATACATTTGTTAGCAGTAAAATCAATACAAACGTGTGCTTTTTATCTTTGCTATTGTATTTAATAGAGGCGCATGAATATATTCTTCTTCAAAAGGTAAAAGCAGGTGAAGCAAAAACATCCATTTACACCGACTCCTGTCCACTTTACTTGTTTTATTTGAGTTCATAAAAGCGATATTAGTTTTGTATTAAGTTTGATATCAGAGGATCCGTGGCTCCATCTCTCTCGGCCGGTAAACATAAATAATAATAAAGGCAACACGGTGGAGTGGTGGAGGTTTTATTGAGTGAGCGCTCATATATCGCTCCTCTGTGTGAGTGGATTGGATGAGGACAGAGCAGAATAGACTCAGGTCTGTGCTCTGCTCTCACGGACTGGTGAGGGGAGGTTTTACAGGATCACGTTCAGAGCTTCTCCAAATCCTGCCGGGAGGAGACTTTGGTCACCGCTGGTAAAATCCTGCCCCACAGAGGAGGAACCCCAAGAGTATCTGAAACATCTGAAGAAGTCACCTCAGGATGAAGCAGTGCAATAAATACATTTCACTTCAAAACAACATTTGGTTTTCAGAACACAGTATTATGCCCAAACTGAGGTATTAAATATTAAAGCAAAACTATTATGCAAAACTGACTTTGAACCATGTTATAGCTGTTTTCCCTCAGCATTACCCTGTCGAAGTCGTATTTGGAGCGATTCGTGCACGTTTCTGCAGGAAGCACTAACTTTCCAGACGCCGTATCGCCGATCAGGCCCCGTTTTCACCAGCAAACGCCCACTGCTCTGTGATCTGTATTACACATTTGCCAAACCATCTGGGCGCAAATGAAAAAATCCGCTGGTCGCTCGTTTGATCTGCAGCTGTCCATCGAAGGCTGTGGCGATGTTTAAGCCGACGTCAGCTCCCACTGGGCACCACGGGGTCAGCTCCCACTGGGCACCACGGGGTCGGCTCCCACTGGGCACCACGGGGTCAGCTCCCACTGGGCACCACGGGTTTCTGACGTGGAGGTCAGCTGTGTTCTTTCTTTTATTAAGTCATTTTAGATTAATATTGTGATTTAAAATATAAAAATTAAAGCAGAATGATCCACGGGTGTAATAGATTATCCATCCATCCATCTTCTCCCGCTTAATCCGGCTGGGTCGCGGGGCAGCTTGCTGCCCAATACTCATAGCACCTGACCCCCTATGAACCCCTCTGCAGGTGGTGAGCCCACAGGAGGGTGATAGATTATAACAAGCACAATATGTCTTCTTTAACTATGGGCAATATGTAAATATTCCAGTTCTTAAACCTTTGAGTTGAATGTTCCACAGTATGGATATACAAGTATCTATTGTACATGTTTAAATAACTCAAAAATCCCTTGGAAAAACATGCATTTGTATTTTTAGCGGGCTCGCCTCTCCACAGATCTGACTTGTACTTTTACATTTGATAGTGTCACCTGTCTCCATGGTGATCATTTAATGTGACACTATGGAACATTAGAATAGAATCTCTAGAGCTTCACCGTGGTTTAGTCCAACACCACAAAAGGCCTGTCAAAAAATAAGAAGAAAAAAAAAACGATTTGAGGTAAAAATGCACGATTTTAAGTGAAATTTTCTGCCAGTGCAGTAAGAAATTTCCACTTACCAAATTTTCTTAAAACAAGACGAAATATGAATCTTGTTCTAAGCAGAAAACACGAGTTTCAAGTATTTAGGGCAAGATTTTTCACCTTATTGGTTTGAGAAGGAAGTTAAAGAGGCTTAACCTGGACTGAGTTAATATAAAAAGTGCTTAGAATAAGTTGTAATATCGAGATAAGATAAATCAGGATGGAATATGTTGAAACAAGTAAAAAAAAAATCTCATCTTATTAAGTCAAAAAATCTTAAAATTGATGTTTTAAGATGAATCTGCTTAATTCCAGTCAGTTTAACTTTGCTAGAAAATCCTTTTCTGTAGTGTAAAAGTATCTAAAATTATTACAGCCTCAATACTGAAGTCAGCAGCAGAGGATGAGCTGTGTGCACCAAACCACTGGGTGAGGTGACTTACTCCAACCATCCAACTTTGATCACGACAGGATCCGGCTCCAGCCCCTCCGCCCGTCTCCTCACCGCCGCAGATCTGGCACCAGTTAAAGCGCCTGAACATTCGTGAGTCACCAGCAGAAAAATGTGGCCAGAGCTCGTGAGTAATCTGAAGTTATCAAGGACACGATTCACACAGAGACGGCACAATATGGAAGGAGGAGAAAGTTTGATTAAAGATAAAAGATAAGAAGCTCCACACTCGTTCTGCCACATTATGCAAAACTGTTTTTGTGAGATTTAATGTTATAATGTTGTTACCTCATCAAAAACAGAATGTGTTTTCTTTCATTCACATGTTTGAGTAACTCTGCATTATTACTCTACATGTCTACATCTCCAAAGCTTAAAATGCTGTTTCACATTGTGATGTCAAGAAACGGTACTTTTCAAGTTAACAGCTGCATTTGAGCTTCTGTTCAGTACAGTTTGGCTTTTCCAGGACTAAAAGCATCCAAATGATTCTAGTGAAGGCGTAAGTATGTTTAACTAAGTGTTTATTTCTATAGCTCTTTTCACAGACACATGTCACAAAGACGCTTCACAGAGGATTATTTACAGCTTCTTCATTCACTCCAGACCCGGTGGTGTTTAAACTACTGTTGTAGCCACAGTCGCCCTGGGACAGACTGACGGAGGCGCAGCTGCCAAACCAACCGGTGCCAACGGACCCTCCGACCACCACCAGCACTCACACACACAACCCTCACACCTACAGTGTTTAAAAACACTGTGGAGCATTTCCTGTATTACCACATGACATCACATCATGACATCACAAGGTGAAACAGAGTGTTTTCAGTTTGAGAGGAAAATCCATCTGTTCTTCCACATCTGGGGCGGTGGTGGGAGCAGCAGGAGGCCCAGACGCCCCTGGGTCTCCTGTCAGGGCCTCGTCTCCAGTGAGGTGTGTCCAGGATTCACCCGGAACAGATCCCACAGCTGGAGGAGCAGCGGCTCTACTCTGAGCTCCTCCATTTGCCTGAGCTCCTCCTCCTCTCTGTAAGGGAGCTCCCAGTCCCTCTGCAGAGGAAACTCAGTTGGATTCGCTTGTATCTGCGGTCTTGTCCTTTCGGTCCTGACCCAGAGCTCATGACCTTTCTGTTCGAGAGAAACACTCAAAAAAAGATGTGTCAAACATGTGAGTGAACGAGATCAGAAAATAGCCTCATGTACTGTTTTAAGGACGGAGGAGATGGTAGACATGACACACGGGAAGAATAGAGAATAAAAGCCTTTCAAAATGCAAACATGAAGTGAGAGCAGGTCTGAAAAAGCAGGTCACCATATGAGAAATTACAGGTGGACAAAAAACTGTGCTGTGTTCATTGTAACTGGAGGTTTTGGCAGAACGACTGGGCTGAACTGAGTTTGCAGGTTTCTGAATGAGCTGATGAAGCAACTGAACCTGCCTGAGAGTCCATTTTGATTATTTAAGCAGAGAAACAGCTCTCACAAAAGTCAATACAAATGATGGAAATGAAATTAAGCCTCACACACACAGACTATATTATGAAGAGCGTGTAGAGCAGAGTATTTATGAGGCTTTAGCTTTGCCTCTGCTCCCCACACTCAGGGATCACTCCTGTTCGTAAAAGAGCAGAGGATTAGGGACGGGCTTTTCACTTTACCAAGGATCTATCCACTCTGAGCTCACAAGCCATTGATATCCCAGTACAAATCTGAGAAATTCAACTTATGCCCCGCCCATGAAGTCCTGCAGTTCATTTCAGGTCCAAGGGAAAAGATGGTAAAAAGACACATGTTTTATTCACTTTTCCTCAGCTCAGAATCCTTCAGTTGTCTAAAAAATCAGCTTTTTTAATCATGAAAAGTGCACGATGCGACTTTGGAGTGTGGGGTCTGCAAAGAGCTTGTCTCCATGGAGATGTAATTGCTCTGCTGTGTAATATTCTACAGTGTGATAGAAAACGTATCTGTCATATTTGATGTGTTTGTTGCATTCTTCTTATTCTGAACAGTCACCACTCCACAGATCTGACCTGTAACATGACTTGCTGGCGTTCCCTTGTTGGATAAGCTTAATGCCGTATATTGGATCAGAGGTCAGCAAACTTAAATATTCCACGAGACATTTGGATGGTCTCCCGAAGAACAGAAAACACCCGGAGCCACAAAACCCTTTTGACTCTAAAAAAGTGAGAAAACTGCACCTCATTTTTGAGTTAATGCCCTCAGGAAGAAGGTCCAGGGCCCCAACCAGCAGGAGAAACAGGTTCAAGCAGGTTCTTTTATTCCCCTTTCGATTTCCTTGCTGAACTTGAAGAAATAATGCTCTACTGTATTACTGTACGGCCATCAGGGACTGTGCAATATTATTTGCACATAGGCTTTGGGGAATATGCAATACTGCTCATAGGTGGGCTCCAGGGAAGGTGCAATATTTTTGAGCACTTACAGTGAATAGGTTTCAGGGAATGTGCAATACTGACTTTTACACTTGTTAAGCCCCAGGGAATGTGCAAAAATATGCTAATTATGGGAATGGTGCAATATTATCAAATGTTGAACTGTATGAACTGATGTGTCCACTGTGTGTGTGCTGTATGCTGTATGTCTATGTGCCAGGAGTGCCCCTGTCCCAAGACACATTTCTCCCAAGGGAGACAATAAAGGCTAATCTAATCTAATCTAATCTAATCTAATCTAATCTAATTTGTTTGACCTGTAGCTCTGTATAAAAGACTTTAGTGTGTTGCATTTATGAAATCAATGAAATGCTACAGAGAATATGTGTCTAATGTGTTTAATCTCTGAAAAGTTCAACATGAACCATCTCCAATGCGACAGAAGCACAGAACAGACTCACCATCAGCAGCACATCCCCGTCACAGGAAGAACACTCATATCCCACTGAGTCGTGTCCTTTAAAGTCCGGCAGACGCTGACCACATCAGCACCGAGCTGTGTTTTCAGAGCTTATGCAAATGAGTCATGTGGCCTTAAGTTTTGTTTCTGTCGGACGTAAACAAATATGTGTAAATCTGCATTAAACACATTTTTACTCAGTGTTTATTTGAGTCCTGCTGTGCTGTCAGTGGGAACTAAAAATCCAAACTTAAATTATTCATCCGCAGTGAACCAAAAGTGCGTCTGTTCCGTTCTCATCATCATTGGAGAGTGAATGAATCTGCCCACGGAGCATTAAACCTTCTGTTTTCTTCAGAAACTTTTTTTTTCTTGGATTTGTCCATCATTTACCTGCAGGGGTCAAACATCTCAGTCGATCCTGCGGCTGATGTCGGTGTCGGTGAGTTTGTTCGGCCACATTTGTGTCGGGTGTTGGATTTGACACATATTTTGAGAGACAAAAATATATTTAAAACATTTTCTTTGAATGTTACACGATTATCTACAGCATTATCTACAAATTCAGAATTATATTTAAACATAAACTAATAAAAATCAAAACATTCTAATTAAATACTCATTATTTATTTTAATAATAATAATAATAAATGTTATTTGTAATGCACTTTACATTTCAATGAAATCTCAAAGTGCTACAGTGAGAGCATAAAAAGATGATAAAAAACACTTACAAAGTACATTTAAAACATCCCAGCACAAGGTAAACAAGGCAAAAACCGAGTCGGCCTTTTTAAACAGAAATGTCTTAAGTCCTTTCTTAAAAGCCTCCAGACTCTGAGGCCTCAGGGACTCTGGGAGGGCATTACACAGGCCTGGGGCTGCAGCCTGAAAAGCTCTGTCTCCCATAGTGGAGAGTTTGGTCCTTGGCTGATGGAGACAGTAGGTGGAGGATGAGCGAAGGTGTCGTGAGGTGGTGTATGGCGTGAGAAGCTCTGAGAGGCTGGGGCAGTTCCGTGTGTGCACTGATAGGTGAGGAGGCAGAGTTTGTAATGAATCCGATGTTGAACGGGCAGCAGTGAAGTGAGCGGAGAACAGGGCTGATGTGGTCGGATTTACGCCTCCTCGTCAGGATCCTGGCAGCACAGTTCTGGATGTGCTGGAGCTTCTGTAGGCTCCTGCCAGAGATCCCAACGAGGAGGGCGGGGCAATAGTGGAGTCGCGAGGAGACAAAGGCATGGATCAGTTTTTCAGAATCAGATTGGGAAAGGAAGGGACGGAGTTTGGAAATGTTTTTAAGATGGAAGAAAGACACTTTGGAAAGGTGGTGTATGTGACTGTCAAAGGAAAGATGTGGGTCGAATTTTCCAAAGTCAGACAAAGCAATAACGTCTCCACCGGAAAAGTTCCACTGTGCACTTTATCTTAGGCTTTCACTGCTTCACTCCTGCACCAAAACAAGTTCTGCTCAACGTGGACAAACAACACCGAACATGTGCAGCATTTTCCATCCAATAAAAATCAAATAGAACAAACCTTTACTGATACTGAAGTCCACAGAATGAGCATCAGGTTTGAAAAGTGAAAAAGTGAAAATATTTGAGTGAAGAGTTGAGCTGAAGCAGTTTGTCTGAAGTCCATCTGTGGCCTGCAGCTCAGAGGCTTCAGGATGTGTCAGAGCAGCTGCCGCTTATTTACTTTCACTATTTTTATATATTTAACCCCGAAGGTCACAGCGGGGGAAAAAATACACATGCCGACCGTCTTTGAAATCTGCCACTGAGCTGCATTACTCATATTTTAGTGATTAAGAAGTTTTAAAAGTCCAGAAAAATAACACAGTTCAGAGTTTGACAGAAACGTGTTTTATAGATAATTATAGAGCTGCAGAAACAGATGATGAAAAAAAAACAGTAAAAATTGTATCTATTGTTTTGACCTGTTTAAATACTGTTATCAAGAAACATGCTAACTAAAGGCATGCTCTGTCTGAGGGTTTAATCTGGCTTTATTTTAATATAATCTGACAGAATTGAGTGATCTGATTTGTCCCTTTCACATAAAATCACACTCAAATTACAATTTTTTTCCCATTAGTCAGTTTCACTTTTTGTTGAAAATCAAACAGAAATTAACTTCAACATTAACGTCTGTCAAATAAGCTGAGGCTGGACTTTGGGATGATACTGTTAGATTCTGGAGGAATTGTACAGTTTGATGATTGAATCCCCAGTAAACGTTGGTGCAGTGGGGTTTGTGTGGCCTGAAGTGGGACAAATATTTATGATAATGGGAATTTAACTTGCTCATGACCATAGGTGAGGGTAGGAACCTATGGTCATGAGCTCTGGGTAATGACCGAAAGAACGAGATCGCGGATACAAGCAGCCGAAATGAGTTTCCTCCGCAGAGTGGCCGGGCGCTCCCTTAGAGATAGGGTGAGGAGCTCGGTCACA
Organism: Odontamblyopus rebecca; assembly: GCA_030686955.1. NCBI lineage: Eukaryota > Metazoa > Chordata > Actinopteri > Gobiiformes > Gobiidae > Odontamblyopus > Odontamblyopus rebecca. The sequence goes on along the minus strand of CM060667.1, from coordinate 37,088,519 downwards.
CGGGAGGAGCTCGGAGTAGAGTCGCTGCTCCTCCACGTCGAGAGGAGCCAGCTGAGGTGGTTCGGGCATCTGGTCCAGATGCCTCCTGGACGCCTCCCTCGGGAGGTGTTCCGGGCATCTCCCACTGGTAGGAGGCCCCAGGGAAGACCCAGGACATGCTGGATGTTTGTCTCTCGGCCTGGGAATGCCTCGGGGTCCATCTGGAGGAGCTGGAGGAAGTGGCTGGGGAGCAGGAAGCTTGGGAGCCCCTGCTTAGACTGTTGCCCCCGTGACCCGGCCCCGGATAAGCGGAAGAAGATGGATGGATGGATGGATGGATGGGAATTTAACTTATCAGAAGGGTCTTATTGCTGACACAGTGTTTATTGTCTATAGTTTTTATCTGCGAATGATGTTAATGAAGTCATACGTGAAATTTTACATTAGGGTTTGATGATGAATTGATTGTTTTTTTCTTTTCTATGGGAAATAATGATAATGAATGACTATTTATGTAGTTTTAATAAGATTCAATACAGACGAGTTTATCGTTGTGTAAATTTTATTGTTATTTATGTGTATAAATGTTTAAGGACGACAGATGTGGCTCTGATCTGGTGCAGACATTTTTGCCTCGGCCTCATGTTTAACTGTGCTTTAAATAAATGAATAATAATAATGTGTTGTTTAAATCCATTTTGTATTTTGTCTTGATTTTTCAGACGATCATAAAATAGATTTGGCTGTATTTGCTCGTGTGTCACCATGGTAACTGGTGAACATTCTGCACAAACACATATACATAACACCCCCAGCGCGATACCAGAGAAATGCATCATTAAGATAAACAGACTTACTTTGAAATCAATAAAGAAAAAAAAAGAATCTGAAAAACATAAAGGTCCGTGTACCATTTGTTTTAAAAAAAATTATAATTAAGAATAAAAACAATACAATGGGGGAAACAGTTATTTCATTATTTGGTTTTAGTGTCGAACAAACTGGTTTTGACCTCTGTTTCCAATATTTAACTTTACCAAACAAAACACAGTCATTCTGCCTGTTTCACTTTTCAGATTTTATTCTCTGCTCATTTGCCCCAAACGTCAGACTGGTAGAATCTCTCACCTAACGCGTCCTCTTCTTTTACAGCGACATGTTTCCTTTTGCGTCTCTGAAAGTCATTTGCTGAACTCCAGGATGAGAAACAGGCGGCAGCAGCAAATAAACCAGAGAATTAAATATGGAAATGAACATAGGCACTGAGACTGTGATTCGATTGGTGCTATTTGGAAGAAACTTGAAATTAAATATTGGAAATAGGAGTTGAAATCTGCTTTTTGTTTGACACTGAAGCAGAAGAATGAAATAAACTGTTTTCCCATTTTATTGTTTTTCGTCTGGTGCTGGACTCAGATGGAGCTTCAGGTTGAGCTGTGACCGTAGCAGCTGCAGTCGCCCACGTGGAGCTTTACTTCTGACCGTCACAAACCTGCAGCATCCGCACTTTTCTCACCGCCATCACTCGTGTGGCAGCGTTTGGCCTCTCGACACCCTCGGGTGCTGGGGCTCTGTGTTTGGCCTCTCGACACCCTCGGGTGCTGGGGCTCTGTGTTTGGCCTCTCGACACCCTCGGGTGCTGGGGCTCTGTCCTCCGCTGTGTGGCCTTTAATGACATTTGTTAGGTTTTATTGTGTGTGAATAAAGTTTGTGTCTGTGGGGTTTTTCTCCGGTCCATCTCTGACCCTCAGTGGGGGCAGCGCTGGGGGGGAAAGGACAGGGCAGTAGGGGGCAGCAGGGGGCAGCAGGGGCAGCAGGGGCAGCAGGGGGCAGCAGGGGCAGCAGGGGGAGCAAGGGGCAGCAGGGGCAGCACGGGGCAGCAGGGGGCAGCAGGGGGCAGCAGGGGGCAGGTGCAGGACAGACGAAAGAGGAATTAGAGAGAGGAGAGAGAGTAATGAAAGTGAAAGAGACAGAAAGAGAGATGGAGAGAGGGAGTAGAGCCCTGCACCCATGGGACCCAACACAAAACACAAAACATGGCGGCACGGGGCACATTCTGAAAGCTCACTGTGGGACTGAACCCTCACACTACAGAAAACTATTATCTGTTATAGTTAAACTGACTTGAATGAAGCAGATTCAACTTAAAAATCAGTTTTAAGATTTTTTTACTGAATAAAATTAGATTTTTTTTTACTTGTTTCCAGATATTTCATCCTGATTTATCTTATCTCGATATTACAACTTATTCTAAGCACTTTTTATATTAACTCAGTCCAGGTTAAGCCTCTTTAACTTCCTTCTCAAACCAATAAGGTGAAAAATCTTGCCATAAATACTTGAAACTCGTGTTTTCTGCTCAGAACAAGATTCGTATTTTGTCTTGTTTTAAGAAAACTTGGTAAGTGAAAATTTCTTACTGCACTGGCAGAAAATTTCACTTAAAATAGGAAATTTTTACCTCAAAATTGGTATTTTGACTGTATTTGGATGAATCCTGTTTTAATGTCGACGCTGGAACTGAGTTTTTATTATTATTGAATCAGGTTTATTCAGTTTGACACTTGCAGAGGCTCCGGCCTGAAGAGGCTCATTTTAGGAACGTTCATGTTCAGCCGTTATCGGCCGATCCACACGTCACGTTCATGTCTGTTTGGCTCAACAATAAACGTTTCCCTGTTACACTGAAGGAAATATGTGCACAGGGTTTTTCTCCTCATGAAACAACCTGTGTCCTCATCTCACAGGACGGAAAAACCTGTCCCCACGTCTGAGAGGGAAATGAAGACAGAGAGAGAGAGAGAGAAAGAGAGAAGGAAGACAGAGAGAGAGAGAGAGAGAGAGAGGGAGAAGGAAGACAGAGAGAGAGAGAGAGGGAGAAGGAAGACAGAGAGAGAGAGAGAGAGGGAGAAGGAAGACAGAGAGAGAGAGAGAGAGAGAGAGGGAAAAGGAAGAGAGAGAGAGGGAGAAGGAAGAGAGAGAGAGAGAGGGAGAAGGAAGACAGAGAGAGAGAGAGAGAGGGAGAAGGAAGACAGAGAGAGAGGAAAGAGAGAGAAAGAGAGAGGGAGAAGAAAGACAGAGAGAGAGAGAGAGAGAGAGAGAGAGAGGGAGAAGGAAGACAGAGAGAGAGAGAGAGAGAGAGAGAAGGAAGACAGAGAGAAAGAGAGAGGGAGAAGAAAGACAGACAGAGAGAGAGAGAGAGAGAGAGAGAGGGAGAAGGAAGACAGAGAGAGAGAGAGAGAGAGGGAGAAGGAAGACAGAGAGAAAGAGAGAGGGAGACGGGTGGAGAGAAGGAGACAGAGAGAGGGAAAGAGGTGGAGAGAGAAGACACAGAGAGACAGACAGAGGCAAGAAAGGAGAGAGAAGAACAGAGGGAAAACAGATAGAGAGACAGATGGAGAGAAGGAGACAGAGAGGGAAATAGATGGAGGGAGGGAGACAGAGAAAGAAAAACAGACAGAGAGATAAAGAGAGGGAGGGAAGACAGAAAGAGACAGCGAGAAGGACAGAGAGAGAGAAAGGGAGATGAAGACAGCTAAAGAAAGAGAGATGAGAGAGGGAAGACATAGAGAGACAGATGGAGAGAAGGAGATAAAGAGATAGAGATGGAGATAAGGAGAGAGAGAGGGAGGGAAGACAGAAAGAGACAGAAAGAAGGACAGAGAGAGAAAGAGAGATGAAGACAGACAGCTAAAGAAAGAGACAGAGAGGAAAGACAAAGCTAGAGAGAGACAGATGGAGAGAAGGAGACAGAGAGAGGAAAATAGGTGGAGAGAGGGAAGACAGGTAGAAAAACAGATGGAGAGATAAAGAGAGAGGGAGGGAAGACAGATAGATAAAGAAAGAGAGAGGTAGACTAAGCCAGAGAGACAGATGGAGAGAAGGAGAGAGAAAGAGGGAAGACTAGATAGAGAGACAGATGGAGAGGAGAAGGAGACAGAGAGAGGGAATGAGGGAAGACAGATAGAAAAACAGACAGAAAGAGCAGAAAGAGTTGGAGATAAGGAGAGAGAGGGAGATAGATAGATAAAGAAAGAGAGAGAAAGAGTGAGAGAGAAAGAGGGGGAGGCGGAGATGTGCAGCAAAATTAAAGTGTCTCTGAGCTCTGACCCCCACTAAACCATCAGCACCGTCGATATGACCACGAAACTTTTAACAGGCTAAACTTTCTCTGCTGTTTTCTCCACTGTTTGTTCACCACTTTGCAGCTGACGGGAAGTTTTGCCTTCAATAACCCGGAATGTTCCACAGTGCGGCATTAAACGCACTGTTTAACGGCCAAGCTACAGGTCGGATCTGTGGAGCAGCGTCTGTCATTACATAAATGTGAGATTGTGTTGTTTCATGTCATGTTTCACTGTTTTTTAGGCACCGCAAAATATCTGGTGACACATTTAGTGATTATTAATAAATATTAGTACGATATTAGTTAATACATTATTTCCTATTTGTTAAAACTTTAATACACTGATTTCATGCAAACAATTCATGTTTAGTTAATGATGAAAAAAACTATTAACTTGTGTGAAATAGACATTTTAGTAACAATTAACACATATTAATGAAGCGTTTGGTAATGATTAGTTTGCCGTTTATTATGGCGCCTGATTATAAAGTGTTCCCCAATATCTCCAGCAGACCAGCAGGTAGTGAACCCCCCAGCAGAAAAGGTTCATTTTAGTTTGTGCGACCGTACATTATGTGGCGATACGAGCGGTTCCCAACTCGCTGGCGTGACTATTGGCTGTACCAATTAACATTTCCTTTAATACATGGAAAATACCAACAACGCCACCTGGGAGTTGGCCCAGGACCAGCCAACATAAAAGGCACATGGGTTCGTTGTTGATGGACAGAGGCATAATTCACATGTAGCAAAAAGATATTGTTTATTTATACATTTCCCATAAATGAGTTCAGTGTGACAGCCTGTTTACATGAGTCAGGACAATTCGGTTCACAGTTCAATGCATGACTTTGCTCCAGAGTTTGTTCGTAAATCCAGTCCGAGTTCAGATCTCCGGAAAACACCGGTACACGGTAAAGGCGGGAAAACAAGGCGTAAAGACAAGGCGGCGGCAGTGCACTCAACTCCATGGCTTGAGATCTAGGAAGTAAAATGCACATTACCCCCAACTGTACGACTAAGTGATTGTTTGGATGTACGATATTACCGCCCCACACACACCTGTATTAGTCACTGAACGAGTGGGGGGAATGACAGCCAGCCCACCCGCTCGCCGGCATGACGGGCGGTGCACAACGCCGCAGCTAATACGGCCCATGGCAGCAAGCACTAAACAACAAGAAATCAGCGCTACAAATCTGAATGAACCTGGGACTTAACACTGAATGTGGAATACTACCTGAGAGCGGCGAACAAGCGATGTCAAAAACGGGACCCGGAAGTAAGAGCGTGAGGTCAGAGGCCGAGGGGACGGAAAGGGAACGCTTTTATAGACGGACTGATATCACCGCTAACCAATAGTTAGACTGCACCCAAGTGGCAGAGCCGCCCGCAGGCCATACTGCCACATTCACAAATTAAAAAAAAAAGAAAAAAGTTCAAATTATATTCAGTATTTGTAGCCTGTCATTTATTTCGCTATAGGTAAATATGTGCAAACTTTCGTCATTAATGTACAGGAACCACTTTATTTTTAACTATGTAATGAATATGGGTGAGTTAACATAGGTTTTTTTCCTTCTCCTTTTCGATAAATGTGCTTTTCTCTTGTTTATGTCTATGTCGTACGTCCATTATTATTGTTTCTGTCTCAAACTCGGAATAAAAACGAATCGAATCAGAAGGTGCACAGCGAATCTTTAAACTTTTACAGACATTGCGGAAAGGAAAATCATATGACGTTTATTACTTTACATTCACAAGTCATATTACAGCGGAAGTAAACAATTGTGCAGCTTTATAAGTTCTGTGGTTTTCTTGGCACCGACATTAGACGATAATGTGTCTATTAGAGAACATTACTGACACTTAAGGACGACCGTTACAGGAGATATAAATACACAGTTAACAGTAAACATCAGAATCAGTGGTCCTGTGGTTCACACCGTTCAGTCGAACAGATATGTGCAGGTGTTAATTGGTTATTAATAAAAATTAGCAACAGCTGAAATGTGTTAAGGGCCATTTAAGGCCGGAAAATGATGCAAAAATCAACTAAATCTGTACGTGAGGGTTACAGATGCCAGAATATTTACCGTAATTTACCGTTCTTCTGTTAATTCAATTTTTTTTATATACATACACATAAAACAAAAAGCAGAAAAAAAAGAAAAACGAGTGAAACATAACAAAAATAAAAATATATTTAAAAATAACATCACTTTTAAAGCGCTTCTGTTACACCTGGAATTGTGTTTAGCTTCATTCACACATTTTAACACACAGATGCATATTTAGCCTCACTTTTCTCTCAAACAGAAAACACGGTTCCACCTTGTGATGTCACGCGGTAATACAGGAAGTGCTCCACTGTGTTTTTAAACTCCACACACCTTAATTAGAATCATTTGGATAATTTCAGGCCTGGAATTGCCGATCTCTACTGGAAAAAAAAAAAAGGTTAAAGGAGCTGCTAACTCGAAAACTACTGCTTGATGACATCACAAGGTGGAACAGAGCGTTTGGAGCTTTGGAGATGTGGACGAAACACAACTCCAGGTGTGTTTTTGAGGAAGTAACGACATTTTAATGTCATGGTTTGAGTGTGGTTGAGGTCCCCAAAGCAGAGACAGAGGCGCAGGTAGCTGTTAAACAGGTTTATTGCCGGGATTGTAGGATGTGGTGATGGGAGCTGGCTGGAGACAGACGGAGGGAAGACTCACAGGTAGACAGACTGGACGACAAGGGCAGGCAGGACGACATGGACAAGCAGGATGAGGACGTAGACAAGGGATAGAGGAGGAATGAACTGACAAAGAACAAAGGATGAGGACAGAACTAAATAGTGGGGCTGATTAGACAGTTAGCTGCAGGTGAACCACCGAGCAGGTGATCCACACTGCAGCATGAGCCCAGCCACACCCCCGAGAGGAGCAGACAGACACAGAAGGGAGGGGGAACACACAGCAAACACCAAACCCTGACATTTAACGTGGCTTAAAACTTAAAAAAAGAGTCAATTTTGTGCAACATGGGCCCTTTAAAGCGTCGCATCTTCATTAGGAAAACATGAAGAGTAAAATCCAGTCCTCAGCCCCGTTCTGCTCATTTCATCCACATAAGTAAAAGCAGATAATTGGTAGTGGAGAGTCAGCGCCGCCCCCCGTGGCTCAGTCTTCACTGTGAATAACTAAAGTTCAGTCCAGCTATAACCCCTATTGTCTTGACTAAACGGCTGTAACCTGCTGTAACACCTGGTCTGTGGAGAGGCCACGTGGTGAACTGTGCAGAATTATGGGCTCGTCCGTGTCGTGCGTTTTCTATATTCGTCCTCTAAATTGATTTTTGTTTTGTTGCTCTTGTTGCTGTCGATTGTGTCCATGGGAGGAGGGCGGCGAGAACGCTCCGCTGGCCAGGAGTCCCCCGTGGCCAATTTTCTCGCCTGCACAACAACGCTGTCGCAAATTAAACTGTCATAACGCCCATAACCACAATTAATGACCAGGATTAGCGGCCCAAATCTGCATTACTGAACACCTTTAGGCGCACACGACAACCCGAGCACAGACGAGGAGGAGGGAGGAAGAGGAGGGGAAGGGTGAAGGAGGAGAGGACGAATGTGTGAAGGGGATTGTGTCAGGTTCAGACAAAGAAAGGGGCGAAGAGAAGCTTTTGAAGGTCTCATAGGAGGCAAATTTGACTTATGTGAGCTATTATGCTATAGTATTGTGACCTTCTTTGATTCGCACATGTTTGAATAATCCTGGTTTATTGGTCCGTCTACATCTCCAAAGCTCATAATGCTCTGTTCAACCTTGTGATGTCATGTAGTGGTAGTTTTCCAGTTTCCCAGTGAACCTTTTACTCTTTGTCCAGTAGAAATGGGCAATTCCAGGCCTGAAATTACCCACGACTCTACTGAAGGCATGTGGAGTGTTTAGAGTTTGAGAGAAGAACCAAGTTAAACATGTGAATGAAACAAAACACAACTCCAGCTTCTGTTTTTGTTTTGTATAAAGTGCTTTTAACGCTCAGAGTCGCTTTACTCTTCCACACATGTTTAGTGGCCGTTCTGGACTGAGATTTCCTCTTTGTCTGAAGCCTGGGACAGGAGACTACAGGAAAAAACAGGTGTAACAGTGACTCTGAAAGGTACAAAAATGTCAAACAAAACATGATAATTGCATCTTCTTTAAACAGTATCTTTAATTTATCTTTAATAGCTGAAAACGATCACAGAGCAATTAGCACCGAGTCAGATATGATACTTTTCTACAGCTTCTTTCCCTAAATAAGTGCACACGAGTCAGTGCAGGGTTTATGTGGACACGAGGTCCGTGGATTTGTCCTCGGTAACTTCAGGACAGTTCAGACGCCAAAATGGTCGTCTGGTATTTAAAATATTCAACAATTAATAACTTGCCTGAAATGCAAAAAGATAAAAAGGCTTTGATAAAAACATAAAGAGCAAACTTGAGCATTTCTGAAACTCTCGAGTCAAATGGAGTTTGATGGGAAAGTGCTGATTTGGAGGGCATTAGCATACAGTGTGTGTGAGCGGCAATGAGGCAATGCAGAAACAAATGAAAGGATCTCTGCAGAGACAATCTGTCAAAAGAACTGTTGGCTGCACTCAAAAGTCACACAGTGTTTGTATAAACAGTGACAAGGGTGCGAAAGTTAAAGAACTGATTTACATGGAAATAATTTTATTTGCGATATTTTACATTTGACAAGTGCATAAATCATAAAATACACAAACCCGCCTTACCACTTCGGTTTTATTTAATTTATTTATTTATTTTTTTAATACAGTTGGAATGTTGTTTATCCACATTTTTTTTCAGAAAGTAGCTCTTTAAATCACTTGTCCTTTCTTGAAATGGAAAGGTACAAAGTGAAGTCTTTCGTATTTAATTTATAGTAAAATAAATGTAAAATGTACAAAGACTAGATAGCTAGCTAGCTAGATAGATAGATAAATAGATAGATAGATAAATAGATAGATAGATAGATAGATAGGTAGATAGATAGCTAGCTAGCTAGCTAGCTAAATAGATAGATAGATAGATAGATAAATAGATAGCTAAATAGATAGATAGCTAGCTAGCTAGCTAGCTAGATAAATAGATAAATAGATAGATAAATAGATAGATAGATAAATAGATAGCTAAATAGATAGCTAGCTAGCTAGCTAGCTAGATAAATAGATAAATAGATAGATAAATAGATAGATAGATAAATAGATAGCTAAATAGATAGCTAGCTAGCTAGCTAGCTAGATAGATAAATAGATAGATAGATAGATAGATAGATAGATAAATAGATAGATAGATAAATAGATAGCTAAATAGATAAATAGATAGCTAAATAGATAGCTAGCTAGCTAGCTAGCTAGATAGATAAATAGATAGATAGATAGATAGATAGATAGATAGATAGATAGATAGATAGCTAAATAGATAGCTAGCTAGCTAGCTAGACAGATAGATAAATAGATAACTAGATAGCTAAATAGATAGATAGATAAATAGATAGCTAAATAGATAGCTAGCTAGCTAGCTAGCTAAATAGATAAATAGATAGATAGATAGATAGATAAATAGATAGACAGACGGACGGACGGACGGACGGACAGATAGATAGATAGATATGACAAGACTTTATGTCCCCAGAGGGAAATTAGTTTCCACAGTCGTCATGACATTCACACCATAAACACACACAGGACAGTTCATCACCAACATTAGAACATTAGAGGAGAACAGGGCACGTGTCAGAGCTGGTGAGAAAGTGTCGGGGAGTGAAGTATTTTAGCTGCTGTGTGTGTGATCCTGACAAGTTTGTTTCGGTTGAGAGACTGACATCAGGTGTAGAAACAGGAGGAGCAGCAGAGGATGACTGACTGAAAGATGCTCTTATACAGAAGACGAGACAAAACTAAATTAATCCAACAAATCTGTGTTTATAAATGAATATGGCTTAAAATCTGTGCTCTCGTTTCCTGCTCGTGTCTCTCGAACAGGTGCTGTGAGCCCATCTGCAGAGCTGTTTCCACTCCTCAGGCCGGTTGTGTATCAGTGTGTGTGTGTGTGTGTGTGTGTGTGTGTGTGTGTGTGTGTGTGTGTGTGTGTGTGTGTGTGTGTGTGTGTGTGTGTGCAGGTGTACACTGTAACAGGTGCAGGCCTCTCTCTACCCCGTCAGCTGCAGCCAGCGGGTCGGCAGCCATTTTGTCCAGGTCGGGGGTCCTGTCTGTAGATGAAGAGTGTCCTTCTCTTTGAAGACATCTGCCCCGGTGTTATTGAACCTGAATGAGAGGAGAAAAGAGCTCAGGGCGGGTGCTGCAGGGTGACGTGGGCGACTCAGGTGGAAACATGAGCAACACTACGATGAAAACATGAGAATAATCCATAAGCAATTAAGCCTATTGGAATCTCCTGAAGCTAAAAGCCTGTCTCACTGTGACATGAGAACGGGAGAAAATGACCACTGTTTGTAGACCGTGATCTTATCGGAAATGTGTATTGACGAAGCAGTTCCAGAGTTGTTCGTTTTTATCAGCCTGTAAATCGCTGTTAATTGACTCCAAAAAAATATAGATTTTCCCAATAATGTTTCATCTCTGTTCACACAAAGACATGAAGAACCTACTGCTAAATCACTGTTAAAACCTTTCACAGATGATTATTCTGACATCATGGGCTTAAAAGGCATTTTAGTGAACTGATCATTTGTGGCTGATATCATCATGGGGGTGTGAGGCTAACTGGAAGCACTACTCTGTTAGAAACTTCTTTTGAAGACAATCCGATGAGAAAGGACTGACTTGGTTGGAACTACATCAGGTGAGCTGCTGGTAAATGAGTCTCTCTCAAATAAAATTACAGTCACAAGCATTAACAGTTTTTTTCAGTTAATCAGCTTCATATTTTTGTTGGAAACACCAGCTTAGGACCATGAGCTCTCATGTGGATCACAGGCTCCTGAAAATGTGTTTAAATCCATTTTGTGTTTCTTCAGACAATCTTAAAGCGATAGTTTGGGTCAGATCTCAGAATCGTGTCGCTGCCGCCAGGTGACGCAACGAATCCAACACTTTTTTCAGTTGTTCGGCAGTGTTTACGTGCTCAGACCAGTGACCGCCACAACTCGAGAGCGCGAACGTGACAGCTACAGCCATAAGTATATAAGCTTGTATAAGCTATATAAGAATCTATATAAAATGGTGGAGACTTGTGATTATCCAGGCTGGAACAACAAAGGTTTGGCTGAATCTCCGCACACATTTCACCGTTTCCCTGTCACGGACGTTGCTCTGAGGAAACTTCAAGTGTGGAAACCAGATTGTCAAAAATAAAAAAGTTTTGTGTGTGCAGTGACAGCGATTATGTTCCTTCATGGCCAGTACAGAGGAAGAAATATGTTTTAAAAAGTACTGCTGCACCTGCAGCCCAGGTAATCGCATCAGGATATTCAGGTTCATAAAGATCTCCCTTTGGCTCTGTGCTAAACTCAGTGTCTTCATCATCGGTGTCAGAGTCTCACATGTCGTCGTGAACTTTCCGAGCAGGAAACAGTGAAACAGGTGCAGCTTCACCTGGTACAAAGTGATTATGAGGTCTGACTTTTTAGCGGTTCACCATTTTGTGACGCAGATGTTTCACTCTTTTGAACGCAGAATGTTTTGAGAAGAAAAACACTTTATTTTCATGGCCAAAGCCGAACACTTTCATCACCAGCACCAAAACCAGAAGAACTGGACTGGAGGTAAGTCAGTGTTGCTGCGACTCTGCTGACGGGGACGTACAGATTCATGTCAAAAAACTCGAACTATCCCTTTCTGGATTGTGTTTGCTAACGTGTGCATTGTGTCACCATGGTAACTGCTGAACATTCCACCTATAGACATACATAGAGAGCACCCCCAGCATGATGTCTCTGCAAAGCATCAACTGGGCTTCATACACAACGCCAATATTTCCATTAAATCCACTGCAAATGTCTCTGATCAGGCCAAGATTTGAAAACTTATATCAGGTTATTCGTCTTGTTTTCAGATTTAATCTCCACTTACTAGACCAGAGATGGATGAATTCTAGTCTAGATGTAGTTTATTTTAAGATAACTTTTCAAGTAAAATGATCTTGCTGCATGGACAGATCATTTCACTGCTTTTAAGTCATTTTCTGAGAGATTTAAATGTTTATATCTTAAATCTTGGCCAAGCTTTTTTCGCAGCGTTGCACTTTGAGGATAATCTTATGGTAATACCACATTTTAAGAACGGTTATCCCTGCTTCAGCTCACAACCAAACAACTTGACTTTCAGAAATACCTGATAAAACGTGAAATAATACTGCAATTCGTGGAAATGAACCTAGACTACCGCATTTGTTTGGTGTCGGAGCTGTAGGTCAGAGAAGCGCCTCGCGGCTGCGTGACGTTAGCCTGAACTTCTATCTCCACACTCTGAACAAAACGCTGGACCAATTATAGCGGCGGTTTAGCGTGGCTAGCTTGACCCGCGGCGTTTTAGCCAGGTCACTGTGGGTGTACCGACAGCTTAGTGAATTTGTGTCCACTCCGATCGCCACAGCAGCACAAACACACAAATATAATGATAACGGGAGGGGGACTGGGTCGCTCCGGTCAGCTGCCGGGGTATTTAATAAGCAGCTCACACAGCAGCCGGGCCACATGTGCGGGCGATACACAGTGGAGTACACAGGTAATAACATTTGCCATTTAATTTATTCATTTGTACTCTGATCCCTGTGCATATGTTACGGGGCTTAACATCACAATGCTTCAATAAGGAATAAATGTCATCTGTTCAAAGAGGAGATTCTGTCATATTGACCCAAGCCAAACAAACGTGCAATATAGAGGTCAGTATTGTGAGTTTTCAGTTAAACGTAAAGGTTTTCTTCATGGAGATGTGATTGGTTTGTCTGGAATGTTCCGCAGTATGACATTAAACACCCTCCTGCCTTACATTTAATCAATTACAGGTAGTTTTACTGCTCAAAAATACCTAGAAAAACAGGTATTCTGACTCTTTACGGGACTGCTTCTCCTCAGATCTGAGCTGTAACTTGGTCTCCTTTGGTTTCCATAAAGACAGAAAGGTTTAATGCCATATCGTGGAACATTACAAAGTTGCACCATGCACCTTTAAAGGGTGCTTAACACTATTTTCTGTTCTACTGTAAGTTACAGTGTTGTTTCCTCATCACAAACAGACCTGCAGTTCTGTTTTGGTTCATTCACATGTTTAACACATAAATCCTGCAGATTTCGGTTCTTCACTCAAACAGAAAACACTTTGTTCCACCTTGTGATGTCATGTGGTGATACAGGAAGTGTTCCACACACCTTCACTACAATCATTTGGATCATTTCTGCCCTGATATCTCTACTGAACTAAATAGAAAAGGGGGGCTGTTAGCTTGAAAACTACCACTTCATGACATCACAAGGTGGAACAGAGCATTTTGAGCTTTGGAGTTGTAGACAGACTGATGAACATCAAACATGTGTGAACGAAACACACCTCCGGGTATGTTTTTGATGAGGTAACAGCTTTATAACTTGGCTTAAAGCTCAGACGAATCCATCGTGTGTAAAATAAGACCTTTAATGTTGCAACACTCAGGCCTCACAGCAAGAAGGTTGTGGGTTCGATCCCCGAGTCGCCTGGGCCTTTGCATGTTTGCATGTTCCTCCAAACTGCCCCAGCTGGATTAAGTGAGAGAAGATGGATGTTGAACTAATACTAAATTTACTCGTGCGCCTTCAAAAGTATATTTGAATATATTATATTCTTATCAGGTCGTTCCACAGCTCTTTTATATATGTATATTCTTTTATACATGTTTTTTCCTAATATGGGCATTTTGCACTGCTGCCAAAAACTGTGGATTTCCATGGTGACAGTGTTTTTTGACTTTCCATCCAGAGCTGAATTTACTCAGCCTAAACAAATATACAGTGTACATGCTTTCCCTTGAGACTTGGAATGAAAAACCAAACCAAAACAAAACAAAAAAACTCTTTCATAAGTCAGTGTCAGTGTACATTTGACAGTTATAGCTTCCTGGCAGAAAAAACACCATAATGATAAACCTCTTCACCTTGTATCCGTGAAGTATCCATGGGTTTTAGAGCGATGAAACTGACTGACGCACTGTGGCCAGAGAGTTTAACAATTCAGAACAAAACATTATAGGTTTTAAATATTGAAAAGTGCTCAAAATAGCAGCTATAAAAAGTGCAGCGCTAATGTAACTGAATAGAGAGTGAACAATGGACTTAAACACTTAGAATCTTGTGGAGTGTGAAAGTGCGACATAAATCTGGACTGAACAAAATGAGCGTCTTATAACCAGTATCCTCTTATCCTCCTCTTCAAAGCTCCTGTATTACACTAAACTTGTGAGCTTTTAGCAATGTTAGGATGTTCTTACCTGGTCAAAAACATCCCTGGAGATGTGCTTTGTTCCATTCACACATGTTTGACTCATTATTATTAATTTGTCTGCATCTCCAAAGTTCAAAATGCTCTGTTCCTTCTGTTTCCAAATGAAACAGAGCTCCTTTTCCCCCTTAAGTTCAGTAGAAATTGGAGATTCCAGGGTTGAAATCATCCAGATGATTCTAGTGAAGGTGTATGGCGTTTTCGGGTTGAGAGAAGAGCCTAAATATGCAGCGTTTGTGTGTTAATGAAACGAAACACAGCTCCAGGTATGTGAAAAACCATTATACAACATCCATCTGAAACCAGTATAATACGGCCCTTTAAAATCAGTATTCTCCACTTCCTCTTTAAGTTGTTTGCCGCTGCCATATTTTGTTTGCAGATTGTGTTGTAGTACATCCGGCCTAATAGAATAACGGGGATAAATATTGCAGCATAACGGCGCGTTAGAGGAGTCGCATGAGAGAAGAAGAGACTTGTTTTTAGTGTTTTGAAGTGGGCCGCCTCGTAAACAGCAGTTGTATTGTCTAAACCTGCAGCTCCGTATTCTCCAGGCTCTCCTCCATTAGCCTCTTTGTTTATGAGCTCATTTGTCTCTGCTCCATAGAGAAGCTGCAGAGGAGTGTTCACCCCTCTGTGTTTTGGCCCGTGTGGGGACCGGGCCCACCATCACTATAGGCTCCTGTTCTGATGAAGACTCCCACTCATAAACAGCAATTAAGATGCATTTCCTCACTCCGACTTTCATAATTTCCCCCTCCGAGCCAGGCAGCCATCAATATTCCGCTGACGTGACGGCGAAATCACCGCAGGTTCGGTCTTGGCAGTAGCACGAGTGACTGTGCTGTGAGGTGTGTAGCAAAGAGGAAACTGAACGCAGTGGTGAAGAATTCAGCCGACAGATGCTTATCCAGGTGACCGTCGCTATAATGTGAGTGGTTTACGTTTAAGGCACATTTACAGGAAGACAATTGGAAGTTACTATTTATAACCAAGGGAGACTGAAACATACATTCTGACATATCGGATCATCATATTTGAAAGATTCACTATGTAACTTTTCTGGGGATGGATCCATTTCATAGACATGATATTGTTTTGACTTGAATTTATATGTGGCATAGGTGTCATATGTAAGGCGGTGCAGGGGTGGGCGATATGGCAAAAATATCATGTCACGATATTAAACATCTTAAATCCAAAAAAGAAAAACACACAATTTAGGCCAAAGAACTTTTTCTGAACACCCCTTTTTGAA
Organism: Odontamblyopus rebecca; assembly: GCA_030686955.1. Lineage (NCBI taxonomy): Eukaryota > Metazoa > Chordata > Actinopteri > Gobiiformes > Gobiidae > Odontamblyopus > Odontamblyopus rebecca. The sequence goes on along the minus strand of CM060667.1, from coordinate 37,072,679 downwards.
AAATAGCTCCTGGCCCATTTATTGCGTGGGGGGGGCCGTCCATGCCGGGTCCGGAGAGCAAATCGTGCAGGTGTTTTATAAGTGTAGCTCCTCTGACATGTATGTTCGCTCTTTTTCTCTCTGCGTTTGAGCGAGAACGTCAGAATCGCATTGAAAAAAAAAAGAGGCGGAATCAATCTGTGGCGATTGGTCATCGACGTGTGTAGAACTGTAGGCTACAGAACGTGCCCAAGGTGAACTCTACGCTCTCTGCACTGCACCTTCTTATTCTTCACGATTTAATATGGTCAGATCGCACAGCCCTACCTGCTTGTCTCCATGGAGATATCTTCCAGACAAAGCAACGGCATCAAATTATTCAATCAGATGTTTCTTTTAACCCTGTTATAAGGTTTCGCCCTCATCGAGGTCACGCTTTGAGCTTTGCCTCATTCACAGTGGTTTGACTAATCATCTTCAGTGTGTCTATAGAGATGTTCCACAGTCTGACAAGCAGCAGACGAGCAGATGCACTTTTAAAAGTGGAACCCAGAGCACTGTCCATTATTTTACATTCATAACAGGGAACTGGGACTGGATATTTTTCCGAACTGGCAAGACAAGAGTGACTATGAGCAGCACATGGATGTGGTGAGGCCCTGATGCAACTCTGGGAAAGATGAAGTTGTACAGTCAGCCTGACATTGAGACAAACAGGGACAACTCTCTGCACTCAGACAGGCCGACGGTCTGGAGACTCTGGCCTTTACTTGAGGTACATGAGGTCGAAATATGAAACGTGTTAACAGCTTAAAACAGACCAGACACGCGTCCTCTCTTATACTCCACATTTAAATTTGTTTTTTTAAGATATAATGAGTGTAGAGTCAGGTTATCACTGCCCACAAACCAGATCCCAGAAAATCAGGTCGTCTCGGCTGATTTTACTCTCACAAAGTTAGTTGGGTCAAGACAAAGTTCCCTATCACTACCCGTGTAATTTAGAGTCCAGCAGGAAGCGTCTAGGGAGCTGGAAGTCTGCGTATATCTTGGCCAAAATGTGACCAAGCCTCGATTAAAACCAAACATGTAATTATTCCACCTGTTGCACTTCACTTGTGGTGTAACGGAGAGTTCGGCACTCACACATTTAACGGCATTGTGCACTAATGGAGGCTTAATTAACCGACCATTAAAGTTTAAATAGTTTCCACACATTATTTAATATATGTCAAAATTAATGGAGATAATTAATCTAACAACTACATCATTAAGAAACCACATGGGAAATTTGTGCATGTTTCTTTACCCTTGTGTAATCATCTCATTTATTTAACGTAGACGCCGATGTTTAAGGTGAAACAGAAGAAGTTAAAGTTAATAAACATTTCTGTCAAACTTTTTCTCTTTCTGTGTGTAAAGGAAATGGTGAAAACAACTACAGACTTGGCTTATTTTACCAGCCCGATTTTTCCCCCAAAAATAACTTGAAGGAGAGAGTTTGGAGTGAGTGACCGGTGCTGTGAACTCAAACTGCAGAGCCACGAGTGAGGGAGGAAGGAAGGAAGAAGAGAGGAGAGAGAGAGGAAAAGAGAGAGAGAGAGGATGAGGAGGGAGGAAGAGCAGAGAGAGGGAAGAGGAGAGAAAGAGAGACAGAGAGAGGGAGGAGGAGACAGAGAGAGAGAGAGGGAGAAAAGGTGAGAGAGAAATAATGAGAAGGACATAAAGAGAGGCAAAGAGAGAGAGAAAGAGAGACAGAGAGAGGGAGGAGGAGACAGACAGAGAGAGGGAGAAGAGGAGAGAGAGACAAAGAGAGAGAAAGAGAGACAGAGAGAGGGAGGAGGAGACAGACAGAGAGAGGGGAAGAGGAGAGAGAGACATAATGAGAATGCATAAAGAGATGCAAAGAGAGAGCGAGAAGAAGATGATAGTGATAGAGAGACAGAGAGAGGGGAGGAGGCAAGAGAGAGATACAAGGAGAGAGAGACAAAGAGAGAGGAAGAGGAGAGACAGAGATACAAAAAGAGACAGAGAGAGAAAGAGAGACAAAGAGAGGGGGAAGAGGACAGAGAGAGAGAGAGATAACGAGGACATAAAGAAAGACAGAGAGAGAGAGAAAGCGAGAAGAAGAGGAGAAAGATAGAGAGACAGAGAGGGGTGAAGGATACAAATAGAGAGAGGGGGGAGAGGAGAGAGAGACAGATAATAGGAAGGACATAAAGAAAGACAGAGAGAGAGCAAACGAAAGAGAGAAGAAAAGGAGAGGTAGAGAGACAGAGGGAGGGGTGAAGGCGAGAGAGATATAAGGAGAGCGAGAGATAAAGAGAGACAGAGAGAGGGAAGAGAGGGACAGACATGGAGAGAGGGGGAAGAGGAGAAAGAGACATAACGAGAAGGACATAAAGAGGCAAAGAGAGAGAGAGAAAGCGAGAAGATGTAGAGGAGAAAGATAGAGACAGAGAGAGGGGAGGAGGCAAGAGAAAGATACAAGGAGAGAGAGAGAGACAAAGAGAGAAAGCAGAAATTGTGGTAAATGGGGTGAGTGAGGTGAGCTGAGGAGATGCACAGAAGAGTAATACTGAAAACAGAAGAGAGGAGAAAAACAGGACAGAAAAAGGTGGATGAGTGTAATGATTTCTCTGGAGCTTATTCAAAAAGAACAGAAATAGGATAAACGATAGAACAGACAGGACTGAATGAAGAGAAAGAGCAACTTTCATTAAGGTAAAGACTGCGTTTTGTTTTTCTCCCGTCCAGTGTGTCGTAAAAGCAGCACTTTTTTATTTTATTTTACTATTTTCTGATCTTCCTGATGTCCCCAAAAAAGTGGACATCATTTCCTCGGCCAATCATTTTGGCAAATTCCTGCTGAAATAACCTCACAGTTTCACAGAACGTATAGAAATAGAACCAGATTTTATATTTAGTGTTGTATTTTTGTTCTGTTTTCAGGTCGAGCCGTTCACTCCCAAAGAAGAAGTCATTTTGGAACTGGGAATCTGCTCGCGCACAGTCACCCAGGACTGTGCAGCCTTCAGCGCAAAATGTGGAAAAACTTCACCAACTGGAAAGCAAATTTAGACCTGGTACCAAAAATGTAAAGAGAAATGTGCTTCTGCAGGGCTAAAGGATCTGGCACCAACATCAACATCAGGAGAGAACGAGAGAGAGCGGCTCAACCTGAAAACAAAACACAAATAAAACATTAAACATAAAATCTCGATCTATTTCTGTACATTCTGTGAACATTTGAGGTAATTTCAACAGGAATTGCCAAAATTATTTGCCTTCCCCCGTACGTTATAATGTTGTTTCCTCGTCCTGGAGTTGTGTTTTGTTTCATTCACATTTTTCCTTCTTTCTCTGTAGTAGTTAGAGTTATTATAGTTAGTGTAGACAGTTATAAAGACAGTCGTCACGGTAATAATCTCATAGTTTCCTGTTTCAGTTAGTGGTAAATAAAGACAGTTCCGTCACCTTTAGACTCACTTGTTTAGTTCATCTTTATGTGGGATTGTCACAGATTATAATCTCTAGACTCGTTTGTTTAGTTCTTTCTTTGTGGGGGGTGGAGGGAAATGTGGGATTGTTCTTTTTTAATCACTAAAGCGCTTTGTGTTGCATTTCTGTATGAACAGCGCTCTATAAATAAAGTCTGATTGATTTAACACAAACTCTGCATATTTAGGCGGAATTCTTCTCTCAAACCGAACCTACCGACACTCCAATCATTGGAATAATTCCCTGGATTTGCTGATTTCTCAAAGGTAAAAGATAAGATAAGATATCCTTTATTTGTCCCACAATGGGGAAATTTCAGTGTTGCAACGCACAGTAAAGAGAACAGCAAGAAACAGTAGCAGCAATAGAAGTACAGTTAAGTTAAAAATAGACAAACACTATAAGGATCTATAAAGATAAGGATTATAAAACTAATAAAAGTAGGTGTACATGACATCACAAAGTGAACCAGAGCGTTTTGAGCTTTGGAGATGTAGACAGACTAATAATAAAGTGTGAATGAGACAAAACACAAATCTAGGAATGTTTTTTGATGAGGAAACAACATTAAAACATCAATCAGAAAATGGTGTAATGTGGCTCCTTTAAATACCTCCTGTGAGTGAATCATTACGTCACAATATAATAAGAGATGAGAGGATGAAATGACAGAAGATAAAAGTTTCAGACAGAGCGGAGTGAGCGCTGGTCACGCGGTGAGTGTGGAGTCAATTTGAGTCCCCCTCACTCTCTCTGCCCTCCGTTTGATCGCCCTCCGTCGGTCTCCACGGCGATTAACGGGCAGCGGAGTTGTCACGGGAACGGCTAGACGCGGCGAATAATGAGGAGGAAGAGGGACATCACCGGGACCGGGAGGCAGGGACAGAGCAGGAGGAGCCCGAACCGTATAATTAAAATGGCTCCTCGCGCAACCATTCCAACACAGATCCAATAACGAACAGGCGGCTCAGGTCTCCACCGAGTCCCCTTTAAACTTCCACCGTCTGACACTGACGTCAACAAGCAGCATCGGACCTGTGTTTTCCATAGACTATAAAAGGGCCGTACTACTGCCAAGGTGAGTGTGATATCAATAGAAACTGTAGCAGCAAAATTGTAATAAAAGAAACACGGCTCTACCAGGAACTCAAAGTCTCTAGATCATTTTGTGCATCATAAACTCCTCACACGAGTCCAAGTGCTGCAGTTTCCCTGAGTTCACACGTGTGACTGGGGTGGGGCGATGTGCTCAAGGCACAAGTGCAATTTTCAGAGCTGGGACTGAGCTGGGATTGAGTCATGTGGAAAGACAGGAAGTGCCCTGCTGTGTTTTTAAATTCCGTGCATTTTCACGAGGATCATTCTTGTGCATTTCGAGCTTTGGAGATGAAGGCGGACTAATAATAAAGGGTCACTTAAATGTGTGTGAATGAAGGAAAACACAACTCCAGGTCTGTTTTCGAGGAGATAATCGCATTGTAACGTGGCCTATTGCTCACAAGAGTCAATTTTGCGTAATATACGACCTTTAAGGCTATTTATAGTGCAGCTATTACAAAAGATATTCCAATAATGTGGCATTTAATAACAGTGATTCCCTTTAGTTTTATTGTTAAATTCCTAATGCTGCTTAAACGAGTGTATAGAGCCGTACTGTAACACGGTGCATTTTATTACTTAAACAGGTAGAGTGTATCAAGAGCAGAGATTTTTCTAATGTATTCAAATGTAATCCTCCCCGTGGCAAGCCAGACCATTTATTATAATTAAAAATTTGATTAAATATTTGTTGCTGAATTTCATTTTGTCACTGCAGAAAGCAATTAGACGAAAGGTCTCAAAAGAAAGCTGGAATGATAATGGCAAACCGGTATGTGATATGATTATCTCACAGTGGCTTGGTTTATTAAAGTTATGTGGTGCTGAATACCAAGGGAATTTTTATAATGCAAAACCTTCTGCAGTGTGGAGCACGTGACAGTTCTGGAGTTCCTATGTCTAATGGCAGAGACAGACAGACATCTTCTATTTTAAAGTATTTTAAAAACAGTGCGACACAATAACAGTGATTTTGCGACTGAGTTGTAACTGCAGCGATGTAAATTTCAGCACCTGTGTCTGTTTACCTTCTGAGGTATTATTTGCATTAGGGTAATAGCAATAATTTCTGACTCTATTCTCACGTTGGGGGTGTTCTGCCTGTATGTCTGTGATCAGATGTTCAGAAGTTATCGACACAATCCACACATTAGCAGTAACTATCAAAACATTTAAAGATGGATTTAAACACATTTTCAGGAGCCTGTGATCACTACAAGAGTTCCCCGTCCTGTTTAGGCATTTGGCATTTAATACAAGTAACAGAGCTGCAGACAGAGCCATGCATACAGTTAGCAACACCACCACCACCACCACCACGCCGCACGTAGAACTAGAAAAGTCTTCTATTATTTCAGTTTGGTCCGTTTTTTTTTTACTTTTAGTTTCACTTCATACCACTTCAGGTACATTGTTCCAATTAGTGATGGGCGTGATTAGTCGATAATTGATCGTTAAGAATTGTGTTGATTAGGTTCATTTTTAATCGACAAGCCGAACGTAAGTAGCTGTGTGTCGGCTGCGTCTCACCGCGCAAACACTGGAGCTGCAGCCCCACAGCCCCACGTCTCGACTATGGCTCCTCGTAGATCACTATATCCTTCAGAGTGTGTTTACCTGCACATTATGAGTGGGTTTTCCGAATATCCCAGTTTTGTCCTGGTGCATGTTTACGCAGTGTCCCCGGTTTCTCCAGCAGTTGAGTGCAAATGGGTCCAAAAGACAAAACACTTTTCAGCCTTTTCATCACAACAGCAGCCGGAGTAAATAAAGCGACCAACACAAAGCGAGTGTTAAATAAAAAGCTGCGCTAAACCTGCACACGAACAATCTGCACACGAGTGATCTCTGAAAACATGAACCATCTCCAACACGACGACGCGCAGAACAGACTCACCATCAGCATCACCAACATGCCTTTGTCACAGAGAGAACACTCATATCCCACTGAGTCGTGCCCAGAAGCTGAACCACAACAGCACAAGGAAAGAGCGGGTTTTTTCCAGCGTTTATGCAGATTAGCCGCAGTTTAACTTTCTGTAAGACGAAAACAAAGGTGCGCAAAGCTGCATTAAGCACATTCTGATCTCAAACGGACTCTACTGATGGTTTATATGTTGTAAAGTTGAGTTTATTTATGCAGATTAGTAATAGTAATAATAATGATTAATGATAATGATAATTTTAATATAAAAATCGTTAATGCTCCCGATGAGCGATTAAGAAAATTTTATCAAACGCCCATCTGCAGTTCCTATGGTGACAAGGTTTTATGAGCCACTTCAGAGGGACTAGATGTGCTAGTGCTAAATTAAGCCTCACTTTATAGTCTCCAATGGGAAATTTCTCCTCTGCATTTGACCCTTTCTTCAATGTCACACGCAGGAACCCATCTCACCATGTTGAGCCTGGTCAGGACTGTCTCAGCTGGACCATTTTAATCTATTGTTCATGTTTTTTTGGGTTGAGCGCTTGGAGAAAACCCACCGAGACATAAAGAGAAACATGTAAACTCTGCACAGAGAAGCTCGGGAGTCGGACCCAGAACCTCCTTGCTGTGAGGCCAGTGCTAGCCATTCAAACTACCTTTCTTTTTGTTTATGACTTATGATTTAATGCTTATGTTTGTATACCTAATGTATGGAAGCAAACCCCAACCTCAATCCAGTTCTAACTCCGTGTGAAGTCACCTCGATAGTGTAGACAGAAGTAAATGAGATAACATGTTTAAGATGCTCACCACATTCACACGATCCTTTAGCTCCTTCAGCTGTTCATTAGACACTTCCTATCGGCAAGAGACTCGGAGGGACTCAGTTAATGCACCAAATCAGATAAATCGTACACAATGGTCCTGAAAAGCACAATAAATCAGTCAATCAAACACCGCAGTGAGTGACTAATGCTCGACTCTCTGCCACGGCGATCAATACATCAAGAGCTCGATATGGGGCTATTCAAAAACAGCATAATTCAGACCACAGAAGCCGTCAAACAAGCCCAAAAATCTGCTTTGGAGTAAAAATGTGGGAGAGGAGGAGGAGCTTTCCCTGCTGGTTACACCACCTGCTCCCGACAATGTCAACCGGGCTCATTTATCTCTCTACAGGAGCCAGTGCAAATAGGAAAACACAACTGCCAACACACACACACACACACACACACACTAACGCACACACGCTCATAGACATCGGTTCAGTACTAATTACAAGTCATTTCCACTGGGTCGCTGTATAACTGATGTACAGAGCAGTCACCTCCTCCGCTATTATCAGCCTGTGTTAGATGTAAATACTGTCAGGCGTAATGCACTTGAACACCCACTTAACACGTAACATACAGTCCAGGGTCATTGTGAACTCATTTCTGGTCATGGATGAAAAAAAATATCTTTCATTACCCATGTGCATTACCTTTGCAAAACTTTACTACAACTGTATTCCAAGATATTCCATAGGTTTCAATCAGGGGCCGTTATCGCACCGCATGTGATAAAGTCGTCAAAAAATTCTTCCCATTGCAAAGTCCATCCATTTTCTTCCGCTTATCCGGGGCCGGGGGGTCGCAGGGGCAGCAGCCTAAGCAGAGACTCCCAGACTTCCCTCACCCCAGACACTTCCTCCAGCTCCTCCAGAGGGACCCTGAGGCGCAGTATCGGATTGCAAATGATGTCACTAAAACCGATGAATACCATTTTCCCTTAGTTCTGCCTGTCAGGATAATCATAATTTAGTCATTACACAGCAAAAAAGGCCTATCAAAAAATAAGAAAAAAACTACTAATTTTGAGGTAAAAATGTCCTATTTTAAGTGAAATTTTCTGCCAGTGCAGTAAGAAATTTTCACTTACCAAGTTTTCTTAAAACAAGACGAAATACGAATCTTGTTCTAAGCAGAAAACACGAGTTTCAAGTATTTATGGCAAGATTTTTCCCCTTATTGGTTTGAGAAGGAAGTTAAAGAGGCTTAACCTGGACTGAGTTAATATAAAAAGTGCTTAGAATAAGTTGTAATATCGAGATAAGATAAATCAGGATGGAATATCTTGAAACAAGTAAAAAATCTCATCTTATTAAGTAAAAAAAAATCTTAAAATTGATCTTTTAAGATGAATCTGCTTAATTCAAGTCAGTTTAATTATGCTAGAAAATCATTTTTTGCAGTGTATAAGGAATTCATTTATTTGACTTTCACTCAGAAACCATCTCCACCTTGTGATGTCATGTTGTTTTCAAGCAGCTTTTACCTTTAGTTTAATAGAAATGGGTTGAAATTGTCCAAATGATTTTAGTGAAGGAGTTAAAAACACAATGGAGCACTTCCTGTATTACCATATGACATCACAAGGTGGAACAGAGTGTTTTTGTTTGAGAGAAGAACTCATCTCTGTGTTAAGATGAATCTGTGCGTTAAACATGTGGATGAAACAAAACACAACTCACAACAAAACAATGTCATATGAGCCTTTTAAATTGACTTTTACTTTACTCTTTTACTACTACGACTTTTCAAAAAAACATTTCAGTTACAGACACCGGGAGTAAGTGGAGAACTTTCTGACAGAACGCCGGACAGAATCCTAAAGAGCGCTAACAGGGCCTAAATGTTTTGGACAAAGTTAGTTGAAAATTCCCACCACAACATCCCTGCAGAGTGACCTTGTATTTAAGGGCTCACACCCAAACCATGCTAAAAAGTTTCCGTCTGTCTATCCGCCCGCCTCACGGCCAGAGCCACATCCACCCCCCCATTCAGCTCGCACAAAAAGAGAGGGAGAGGGCGGAGAAGCACACAATGGAGAAGTGCGTGGCAAGCAGGAAATTGAATGTCAAGGAGCCTTGTTTGCCAGTGATGGAGGCTTGTGGGTTAGCCCGAAGGAGGATAGAGAGACGCGCAGGAAAAGTAACAGAAGAGAGGATAATGAAATAGATGGGAGGAGAAAGGAGTGAACAGATATATGGGATAATAAAAGGCAAGAAAATAGGGAGAGATTCAAAGGACGGAGGGGCGGACGCGCACAGGCTACAATGAGGCAGGACACGGGGGTGTGAAGTACCGTGGCGAGTACAGAAACTGATTTTGTCACCTAAAGAACATCACGAAATGTGAGTTTTGTGGAGTTAGGAGGAAGTCTTCTGGAGAGTGACAGTCTGAGCTCTGTTAATTACACAGCAGGGCACAGGGCTGTGCTGGGAGACTGACGGGAATTATACACTATTACTAAGTAGTGTTATGTCAGCTTGTATAGGCGGTAATGGGCAACTGACAGGGAGACGGTTTGACGCAGGAAGTAAATAAAATGATGCGGCAATGATTTACCATAATGTCACTGCAGGAAGTGGAAAGCAAGTTGTCATAAAAAAACACTTAAACTGCAACTATTCGGTTTGTTTACCAAAAATGGCAGGAGATTAGAATAAAAATGTCAATTCGAGTTTTATAGATACAATTTGTCAAGTCAGATTTGTTTGTAGAGCACATTTAAAGCAAACCCGGCTGACCAAAGTGCTTCACATACAACAGTAAAAGCCCAAAACACAAGACACACACAGTGGTGTTTAGAAACTCCTCTGTAAAAAACTGTGCAGCATTAAACCAAAAAAGGTTTGTCCATAACTGTTCAAGTCTGGTCATAGTTTGAGCTCATTTTAGTCTAAAAGAAGATTATACTGTTCTAGTCCTGGTTTAGTCTTGGTCTAGTCCAGGGTAAGATCTAGGTTTAGTCCTGGTTTAGTCCTAGTTTAGTCCTGGTTTAGTCCTAGTTTAGCCCTGGTTTAGTCCCGGTTTAGTCCCGGTTTAGTCCTGGTTTAGTCCTGGTTTAGTCCTGGTTTAGTCCTGGTTTAGTCCTGGTTTAGTCCTGGTTTAGTCCTGGTATAGTCCTAGTTTAGTCCTGGTTTAGTCCTGGTATAGTCCTGGTTTAGTCCTGGTTTAGTCCTGGTATAGTCCTAGTTTAGTCCTGGTTTAGTCCTGGTTTAGTCCTGGTATAGTCCTGGTTTAGTCCTAGTTTAGTCCTGGTTTTGTCCTGATTTAGTCCTAGTTTAGTCCTGGTTTAGTCCTGGTTTAGTCCTGGTTTAGTCCTGATTTAGTCCTAGTTTAGTCCTGGTTTAGTCCAGGTTTAGTCCTGATTTAGTCCTAGTTTAGTCCTAGTTTAGTCCTGGTTCAGTCCTGGTTTAGTCCTGGTTTAGTCCTAGTTTAGTCCTGGTTTAGTCCTGGTTTAGTCCTGATTTAGTCCTAGTTTAGTCCTGGTTTAGTCCTGGTTTAGTCCTGGTTTAGTCCTAGTTTAGTCCTGGTTTAGTCCTGGTTTAGTCCTGGTTTAGTCCTGGTTTAGTCCTGGTATAGTCCTAGTTTAGTCCTGGTTTAGTCCTGGTTTAGTCCTGGTATAGTCCTAGTTTAGTCCTGGTTTAGTCCTAGTTTAGTCCTGGTTTAGTCCTGGTTTAGTCCTGGTTTAGTCCTAGTTTAGTCCTGGTTTAGTCCTGGTTTAGTCCTGGTTTAGTCCTGGTTTAGTCCTAGTTTAGTCCTGGTTTAGTCCTGGTTTAGTCCTGGTTTAGTCCTGGTTTAGTCCTGGTATAGTCCTGGTTTAGTCCTGGTTTAGTCCTGGTTTAGTCCTGGTATAGTCCTGGTTTAGTCCTGGTTTAGTCCTGGTTTAGTCCTGGTTTAGTCCTGGTTTAGTCCTGGTTTAGTCCTGGTTTAGAACTCTGTGATAACAAAAAGAAAACTGGTATAAAATATTGCCATAGGAAAAAAAAATAGAGCTTCAGATTCAATTTAGTTTTACCCTGAGGTCAGTGAACACATTATTTTGTGTTCTGCTTCTGGTTAATACAGAATAAATGCAACAAAGGTTTAGTTAAATTGTCGGTTTTGTGCACAGTCTCGGTCCCCAACCTTTTTTCTTTTAAGGACCCGTAATAAATCTACATTTTTTCAGTGCCAGATATAAGAGCACAAAATGCTTATAACTCTTCACTCTTCAAATACAATTCTTAATAAATGACGTTTGCTGTTTAGGTTAATTTTCACTATATTAAATTTGCACAATACTATAAAGACACATCATATATTTGTGTGGGGCCAGTGCCAGATGCCCAGATGAACCGGTTCTGGGCCTCGGACCGGTGGTTGGGGACCCCTGTTGTACTAATAACAATTCACGTTTTGCTCTTCGCGTCTTTACAGCTTTTATTTTTTTTGCATAACTGTCGCCTGCTTCACCTTTGATTGGATTTTGTGCAAACAGACTTTTCCAGAACGCAGATTATACGGGACAATACAAGCTGCTGTGAGCAAAGGCAAAACAAGCCGACAAGAAAAACAGAGACAGACCGAAGGCAAGAGATACGACTTTAGGAGCTCAAGTTCGAATCAGAATTTCTCCTATATGACAGAGGAGAGGAGAGGAGGCGTGCACTACACAGCCATAAATAAGCAGGGAAATTGGACGGGAAAACCAGCGAGTCCCGGTCAATGCATTTCAGTATAAATAGCCTAATTAGCATGGCCAGGAGATCGCGGCGCTCCGAGACGCGGCGCGGCGGAGCTGCTCTAATTACTGGCTAACTTCACCAATTATTCCCGTGTTTAACCAGGCGGAAACCGGAGCTCGGCACCTGGACACTTCGACGGGTGCTGCCCTGACACTCTTCACGCCGCACCTGTCATTTTCAGTCACTGTCACCTGTCTCTGCTCAGGTTCCCCTCCACGCAACACTCACTCAGGATTCAGCTGCGAGCGCCGGTGGAGGCTGCTGCATCTCTCACAGTGGGAGCACAGGGGGAGCGGCGGTAGAAGTAGTGATGTAGTAGTGGTAGTGGTAGTACTAGTAGTAGTAGTAGTAGTCACAGGAGTAATAGCAGTAGTGACGTAGCAGCGAAGACAAGTTAATGAAGAGCACAATTTGATAAAAGATCATCTGAAGTAAGTGGGCCACTGGGCCGGTGTGTTCAGTATATTCATGCCTCATACCAGATTCAGAGAACGAGCCTGTGGTGTGTGGGGAAATACTGTGTCCAGGGATTACCAGGTGCTGTGGCTGATTACTTTACTAAATGAATCCATCTTGTAAAGAAAACAATCCATTAAACACACTGCTCTGCTACAATAATAACATTATTATGTGTATCATTTATTTCTATGGTAAATGCTACTTGACTTCACTCTAGTCCTGCAATACTGAACAGACCGTACAGAACAGCACAGCTCCATATGTGTAATGTGACAAATAAAGTTTTTTTAAATGAATTTCCAAATGACAAACAACATTACGGCTCAAGCAGCTTCTGGGCCGTGTGTCTGCGGCACTCGAGCTGCTCATGCTGCAGTGGGAGGAGGCAGAGACGGTCCACATGTCCCAGTGGGAGGACATCCAGACCGAACAGTGTGGGATCGATCCTGCAGCCCCCGCTGGGCTAACCACTCTGCCAGGCTCGGCACTGTGGTCAGCTGCAGGAGGAAATACTGGACATGTTTGATTTTGAGCTGAAGTGCACAATAATAATGTTTTGTATCTAACTATTGCACATGAGGTCTGATGGCTGCTTTGACTTATGCTGCACTGTGGAGGGTTTGCCACCTGCTGTTCGTCTGGAATGTTACGTGGTGTGGCATTAACCGTATCCATGGTGTTTCTATTGCTGGAAAATACCTTATGTAAATAGGGGCGACACTCCACAGATCTGAATTGTAATGTACATGATGTGATGCACTGTTACATTACAAAAACATGAGCTGTTATGTTTGTTTAGGGTTCGCCGCTTCTTTGTCACAATGAAAATGGGCTCGTCGGGAATTTTCCACAATATGGCATTAATTCTCCATTCAACCAAGCGATGCTACCCGACTGTTACAAGTGAGATCTGTGGAGAGGCAGCTTTGCTCACAGCAAGAATATATCTATTTCAAGATGTTCTTTTTTTTTGCAATTAAAACACTGTAATTGAATGAGTGCAAGATGAATAAGTTTAGTGCCAGATTGTTGAACATTGCCTCTACAGAGACAAACAGGTGGCCAACCCTCCACCAGAAAAGTTATTTATATGTAGTTAACATGATTAACTTAAGTGCGGGAGCAGGACCACGCCTCAACCGCCCTCGACTCCTCTCCAGCGAATCACAGCTCATTTCTGCCACGCCTCAATTTCCCAGAAGTCTATTTATAGCAGCTTAACCCGGCGACCCAGTTCATTCCGAATAACTCGACTTCACCCTCCCATCCCATATCTGTTCACTTCCAGACATAAGACGCCTACGAGGAGGGTCCCGTCCTGCTGGGCCACGTGAAGATTGAGACTGTACCCCCCACCCTGAGTCTCAACCCAGCCGACCTGCCTCGTTTTAATCATTGTAGGCGTGGTCCTTGCTGGTGAATACACCTTTAAAGCTATCGTTTAGATCTTTATTTTGAAGAAAACCACCAAAACGACAATAATTACAGTTATCTTTTATGCGGTGAAAAAAACACACAATAAATAAGTTGTTTTCACAGCTCTGTTTAGCCAGAATTACAAAAGTTAATAACAAATGAGCCAGCAGCACTCCTCATATCTGTCTCACGCTGAGCGATCCTCCGGACTGGCCCGAACAAACGAGCTAAATCTGTACATGACGTCTCCGAGCCCTCAGCCCTGATTAGGATATGACGGCCGCGTACGACCTGCGGAAAACATAACGGTAATAAAGACTCATCGCCAGTGAATCGCCATAATCATCATTTGTTGTGGTAATTAAGTTCCCAAGATAAGGAGTGACTTAAAGTGCCGGCTCCTTCCCCCGACGTGAAGATGGATGAACGGCTGGGCCCCGCGCTGCTTTAGGCGAAGGCAGAGTTAATATCGAGTTTCAGCACCCCGATGATTTATTCATAATGCATCAATCTCGTCTCGCCTGTTTACGTGTTTGTTTATGGATTTACCGTGTTCCGCCATGCGTGAAATAGTTTGCGAAGAGAGAAAAAAAAAAAATCAAGTGAAATTCATTAAGTTAGAGTACACTTGTTCTTTTGCCTCCAAAGGCTCATATTTTCTGCTCAATTTTATGCCTTGCTAATGCTCACACGCAAATGGGACCGGAGACGTTGCGAGGGCCACGGGTGGATTTGTCTTTGTTTCATTCAAATAACACGGCAGGCTTGGAACGATCTGAAGCAAAAGACAATTTAAGTATAATTATTTAGCTATTATTTTTTGGAGTCCGTGAGTGCGCTAATCGGCCGCTCGCACAACTGCGTGAGACTCACTGTTTTGACCCGACTATTGTTCCACAGTCAAGACCGAAACAAAGGACAAACTTCCATGTGGCGAATTAAACGGGGGCTGCACCGGCTTCCTCCCTGTGCAATGATGGAACACTTGCATCACTTTGTTATTACGGCCCAGCTAAGTGAATGTGGACGGAGTCAGAATCTTGTTGAGGAGAGCAGGTCGTCACAGCGGGAGATTTGGTCCACGGTTCATGGACAGAAGTCATTTTCAATCTGACTAGAATGAGAAGCGACAATTCATGCTGCCTCGAGTGAGTTAGACATCGTAGTAGTTGTGGTGGTAGTAGACATGGAAAAAGCAAGCAAAGCAAGAGCATTTGAAGAGTAAAATTTGCAAAGAAACCAATTCTGATAAAATAGTCTGTTAAAATCGCAGTAAACAAAGAAGCCGATGCAAGAATAAGTCGTGCTGCAGGTTGAGGAAGGGGCACTGGACTAAAGAGAATCACGTGGACAGTCATTTTGGATCTGAGTGGAATGAGAAGCGACAATTTATATGGCCTCGAGTGAGATTAGATTCCTAAATATTTATCCTTTTTTTATTATAAGAGGCCGACCAGTTTTAATTGACCATAACATGCATTTTACTTTGAACGTAATGATATGTATGACCATGAGTTACTCCCTTTTAACCCCATTTTCATCCTACTATAAGTGAAGGAAAAATAAAATGAGGATTTGACTGTCTCCATTGAGATATTGCGTCTCTGTAATAAAAGTACATTGGAAAATAAAAGCATATACTGTCACCGGGCTCACCTCTCCACCGAGCCGACCTGTAATTTTGCCTAATGTTGTCACTTGCATGTCTCCATTGAAACAGATGTTTAACATTCCAGACAAAAGTGCCTCCGCTCAATTTCATTTCTCATTCCTCTCCAGCGACTGTAGGTCAGGAATCGTAACACACTCGGTGGTTTATAAGAACCTCAGAAGCTGCAGTCGACGCACCGGCCAATCAACAAAGAGCTGTGTGGGCCGGAACCAACCGGACTGCAGACGCTATCCTCCTTTGGACTTCCTTTGCCAAATAATAACTTACCATTTTTTTATCGTGCCTTTAATTTGCAAGTTCACCTCGTAGAAACGTCGGCGCTCGTTGTCAGACGTGTTCACTCTCTGCTTTGTTTGCTGTGGTGCTGCCATTACTTGGACACCAGCGAATGTCACGACCAAATAACAGAGACTGGTTCAGTAAAAAAGTGCCCACCGATGGTCGAGCAAACGAATCCTGATGCCGCGAGGTCAGACGGGTTCCACAAAGTGAAACCGGCTGATGAATCCGGCCAGGTGATGGTCCCTCCACCAGAGAAGTTCTTTAAAGCATCTTTAATGTTTATATACTATTTATTTATGGATTTGTTTTCCCTGCTCGAAGTATTACCAGAATCAAACAGCAATCGCTTGAGGTGTATTTACAACAACACTCAGGTATAAGTAGAAAACTGCTCTGGCACAGTCCTGCAGTAACTCTAAATCTGAGCTCTGTGCCAAAGCAAACTGCCAACATGGATCTAAGCTGCCCACGGTGATAATATCAGTGGTGCACTTTAAGACTTAACTATTAACAGGGTTAGTTTTGCATTTTGTAGACAACAGCTTTTATTTTTATATCCTGTCCCAATAGATTGTATAAAGAAGTGGACTAAAGGAGCGTGACGTCAGCCATAGAGTTTGGCTTCAGGCAAATGAAGCTCATCGGCTCGTCGTTATAGGAGCGAATTTGGAGCCATATTAGGAATTCCGACCGTGACTTTCATCAACCAAAGAGCCAATCCGGAGCAAAGCTGTTGATGGTAATGCCCCTTCCCTGAGCGACACCGTCAGTTAAACCTGTTGCAACGTTAGCAGGAGAAATCCCGGGGAAAGAGGGCACTTGATTTGTCTGCTAATAATGTCCATATCTTTATTTATGGACAAAATAGCAAAATAAAAACACCAGGATCATGTGGAGTGCGTTAATATGAACATTTTAAGACCTGACAGCAGCAGTTACAGAGACTAGGGGCTTTAGTTTTTCAATACAAAGCGAATTTGACCGAGAGTCGATGGAGCCTGTTAGCTATGTTCTGACTCGATCCAGGAAGTCTGAGCACATAAGTCCTGGTCTCAGGTCTCTGCACTGCCCCCTGTGGCTCAGAGACTTTAAAGCAGCTCTGCTCCTGCACAAGTCTCTCCAGGGCCGAGCTCCAAAGTCCATCTGTGACATGTTAGAGCCTCATGAACCATCTGAGGAGCTCAGGGACCGAACTCCTGCTGGAGTCCTGGTTTAGTCCTTCTTTAGTACTGGTTTAGACCTGGTTTAGTGCTGGTTTAGTCCTGGTTCAGTCCTGGTTTAATCCTAGTTTAGTCCTGGTTCAGTCCTTCTTAAGTCCTGGTTTAGTCCTTCTTTAGTCCTGGTTTAGACCTAGTTTAGTCCTGGTTTAGACCTGGTTTAGTCCTGGTTTAGTCCTGGTTTAGTCCTGGTTTAGTCCTGGTTTTAGACTTGGTTTTAGTCCTGTTTGAGACCTGGTTTAGTCCTGGTTTAGTCCTGTTTTAGTCCTGGTTTAGTCCTGGTTTTAGAACTGGTTTAGTCCTGGTTTTAGACCTGGTTTTAGACCTTTTTTAGACCTGTCTTAGACCTGTTTTAGTCCTGGTTTTAGACTTGGTTTAGTCCTGGTTTTAGGCCTGGTTTAGACCTGGTTTAGACCTGGTTTAGTCCTGGTTTAGTCCTGGTTTAGCCCTGGTTTAGTCCTGGTTTAGTCCTGGTTTAGTCCTGGTTCAGTCCTGGTTCAGTCCTGGTTTAGTCCTGGTTTAGTCCCGGCCTCCTGCTGGTCCCAGAGTCAGGACTAAACTCGGGGAGTCAGAGTTTCAGATTCTGCAGCTAAAACCTGGAACAGTCTGAACATGTGAGACTCTGACTCTGTTTAAATCCAGACTCAGGTTCTGTTCAGCTGCGTTTGACTGAAAGTTTTTCATTTCTCATTCCACTCTCTTTTCTTCTCTCTAATTCTCTCTAATTTAATGTCCCATCTCTATTTTCAAATGTTATGATGATTATTTATGTTTTGTTTTGTTTGTATTGTGATTTTAATGTATTTCTCCTTCTGTAAAACACTTTGTGCTGTACAAATAAACTTGTGTAAATGAGCCTGTGTCAGTTACAGTCTGTGGTCCCTGTGGTGAAATGGAGCCATCAAAACCAAACACTATGGCAAATGAATTAATTAGGCCCGAGCGCCTGGGCGGCGTAGGGCCTCTTGTGTTGTTCAGCAGTGCGAAGCACTGCTGCGCTAATGCGCGGAGCGAAGCGGGCCTCCTGGCTGAAACGCGCGCTCTCCCCTTTCAAGCACACTGGCATCACCATGTCACTGACTGGTGCCCGCTGACCTGGCACGGTGGCATCGCCATGGCCGCGCCAGCGGCATAATTATGTCGTTCACCCAAAAACGTAGGGCGCACATGACATCATGCACGAAGTGCATGATGTCATGAAAACCAGCGCGAAGCGCTCGCCCCTATCAAACACTCAATGCCACTCATCAGTGACACTCATGGCATCCAGTAGTACAGACTGGCACTGCCCATTGCCGCGACAGCGGCATAATTGTATGTCGTTAACTCGGGCAAACGCCAAAAACGTGCACTGGGTATGTGAGAAACCGAAGAGGTCAATGACGGCGCAACGCGCTCGTGACATTTGACCCACGGGTGCGTTACTGGGCGCGAGTGCTTTAAAATGATATGTGCCCCCATTCCTGGCGCTATATTGTTATTGTTATTTTGGGATTTTCTTATTAGGCCCCGAGCGCCTGGCGGCGAAGGGCCTCTTGTGATTGTTCAGCAGTGCGAAGCACTGCTGCGCTAATCTTGTGGAGGCAGCGGGCCTGTCTGGCTGAGCGCGAAGCGCTCTCCTTTCAAGCACACTGGCATCACCATGTCACTGACTGGTGCCCGCTGACCTGGCACGGTGGCATCGCCATGGCCGCGCCAGCATAATTATGTCGTTCACCCAAAACGTAGGGGCGCACATGACATCATGCCTGAAGTGCATGATGTCATGTCTTCCAGCGCGAGCGCTCGCCCCTTATCAAACACTCAATGCCACTCATCAGTGACACTCATGGCATCCAGTAGTACAGACTGGCACTGCCCATTGCCGCGACAGCGGCATAATTATGTCGTTAACGCGGGCAAACGCCAAAAACGTGCACTGGGTATGTGAGAAACCGAAGAGGTCAATGACGAGCGCAACGCGCTCGTAATTGACATTGACCACAGGGTGCGTTACTGGACTGAGTGCTTTAAAATGATATGTGCCCCCATTCCTGGCGCTATATTGTTATTGTTCTGCAGAAATTTTTCTTATTATTATTATTTTCTCACCCCCCCGAACACAGTTCGGCAACTTCCCTTGACGAAAACTCACGAAATTTTGCACAAAATTCAAGAACGCCAAAGTAGGAATTTACAAATACTCCACATCCAAAAATTCAAAAAAGTGGCGCGACAGCGCCCCTGCAAAATCCAAAATACATTGCGCCTATGGCTATACCCGAAAAATGAACTTTGTCGTAGACAAACGAAATTCGGGTGGTGGATGGGTCTTGTCGTTCCAAACCAAAAATATATTACGCGGTTGCTAGGCAACCAACAGGAAATCGGCCATATTGGACCGATCGTGCCACCTGGTGTCGAAGGCGCATTTTCATGTCATCGTACTTTAACGAACTCGTCCTAGGGTTTTTGACGTAGTCTCACCAGAATCATTCTGTGTCATCTCGTGAGTGGGACATTAAAAGTTGTTAAAAGCTTTTAAAAATTAAACGGTGTTGCCGTGACAACGGCTCAAATTTGGTACGTTTTGCGGCTCGCCGTCAAATTTCGAAGAGAAGCGATAATTCGTACAAATGTTGGCCGATTTCATTCAAACTTTAAGCGTTGGTGGACACCCCGACCCTGAACAGAATGATATATGAAAATCTCAAATGGGCACTATAGCGCCCCCTAGGGAGATTGCATGGAACAGCTAAAATTTACTTTGTCGTAGACATATAAAATTTGGTACACACGTTCGTAACCTGGTCTCGATCAAAAAGTCAATGACGCCCCACACGCCATTCGCCATTGTGTTGCCATGGCAACAGCCCAAACATCTGTCCTTGTCAATAGGGACGCCCGACAAAAACTGTGGCGTAGCCGAACCAAATTTGGTACACAGATGCATCATGGGAATAGCAACAAAAAAGTATATTATGCGGTTGCTAGGCAACCAACAGGAAGTCGGCCATATTGGATAGACCGTGCGACCTGGCGTCGAAGGCGCATTTTCATGTCATCGTACTTTAACGAACTCGTCCTAGGGTTTTTGGCGTAGTCTCACCAGAATCATTCTGTGTCATCTCGACGAGTGGGACATTAAAAGTTGTTAAAAGCTTTTTAAAAAATTAAACGGTGTTGCCGTGACAACCGCTCAAATTTCGGGTTCATTTTGCGGATCGCCATCAAACTTCAACAACCAATAGTCGCACAAACCTTGGCCGATTTCATTCAAACTTTAATCGTTGGTGGACACCCCGACCCTGAACAGAATGATATATGAAAATCTCAAATGGTCACGATAGCGCCCCTAGGAGATTGCATGGAACAGCTAAAATTTACTTTGTCGTAGACATATAAAATTTAGTACACACGTTCGCGACCTGGTCTCGATCAAAAAAGTCAATGACACTCCCCACGCCATTTTCCATTGTGTTGTCATGGCAACAGCTCAAACATCTGTCCTCGTCAATAGGACGCCCGACAAAAGCTTTGGCGTAGCCGAACCAAATTTGGTACACAGATGCATCATGGGAATAGGAACAAAAAAGAGTATATTACGGTTACTAGGCAACCAAAAAGGAAGTCGGCCATATTGGATAGACCATGTAACCTGGTGACAACGGCACATTTTCCTGTAGTCATATTTTAATGAACTCGTCCTAGGGTTTTTGACGTAGTCTCACCAGAATCATTCTGTGTCATCTCGACGAGTGGGACATTAAAAAGTTCTTAAAAGCTTTTAATAAGATCAAACGGTGTTGCCGTGACAACAACTCAAATTACGGTTTTTTGTTTTTGTGGCTCGTCATCAAATTTCGAAAGAAGCGATAATTCGTACAAATGTTGGCCGATTTTATTCAAACTTTAAGCATTGGTGAGACACCCGACCCTGAACAGAATAATATAGAAAATCTCACATGGGCACTATAGCGCCCCCTAGGAAATTGACTGGGACAACAAAATTTTACTTTGTCGTAGACATATAAAATTTGGTACACAGGTCGTGACCTGGCCTCGATCTAAAAGTAAATGTCACCCACCACACCATTTCTTATTGTGTTGCCATGGCAACAGCCCAAACATCTGTCCTCGTCAATAGGACGCCCAACAAAAACTTTGCTGTAGCCAAACCAAATTTGGTACACAGATGCATCATGGAAATAGGAACATAAACATATATTGTGACCACGCCCCCTGCCAAACCGGAAGTCCGCCATCTTGGATTAAACGTCATAATGTAATCCTATGCAGACATTTAATTCTGCCACATTTTCATTTATGAAACTGTAAAAACAGCTATAACCTCAAATGTGAGCGCATCTTCAAAAGAACCCCCAACTGGTCAAAGTTGAGACTGACATAAAAATTAAATAAATAATAAATAGTAGACAAAATAACACTGCCCAACAAAAAATCACCATAGCCAAACTGGCCTAAGAAAAGGGGGGGGGGGGGGGAGGAATAGGGCGCGTTAGCGCCCCCTGGGAGTTCTGCGAGAGCAAGCGAGGGCCGATCATCGCCGCTTGCGGCTATATTTATTATTATTATTTTCCTCCGCCCCCCGAACAGAGTTCGGCAACTTCCCGCCGACGAAAACTCACGAAATTTTGCACAAAATTCAAGAACGCCAAAGTAGGAATTTACAAATACTCCACATCCAAAAATTCAAAAAAGTGGCGCGACAGCGCCCCCTGCAAAATCAAAATACATTGCGCCCTGTGGCTATGCCGAAAAATGAACTTTGTCGTAGACAAACGAAAGTCGGAGTGGTGGATGGGTCTTGTCGTTCCAAACCAAAAAATATATTACGCGGTTGCTAGGCAACCAACAGGAAAGTCGGCCATATTGGACCGATCGTGCGACCCGGCGTCGGCGCATTTTCATGTCATCGTACTTTAACGAACTCGTCCTAGGGTTTTTGACGCAGCTTCACCAGAATCATTCTGTGTCATCTCGGCAGTGGGACATTAAAAAGTTGTTAAAAGCTTTTAAAAAATTAAGCCGTGTTGCCGTGACAACCGCTCAAATTTCGGAGTGCGTTTTGCGGCTCGCCATCAAATTTCGGCGATAGTCGTACAAATGTTGGCCGATTTCGCTCAAACTTTAATCGTTGGTGGACACCCGACCCTGAACAGAATGATATAAGAAAATCTCAAATGGGCACTATAGCGCCCCTAGGAGATTGCATGGAACAGCTAAAATTTACTTTGTCGTAGACATATAAAATTTAGTACACACGTTCGTGACCTGGTCTCGATCAAAAAGTCAATGACGCCCCACGCCATTCGCCATCGTGTTGCCATGGCAGCAGCCCAAACATCTGTCCTCGTCAATAGGACGCCCGACAAAAACTTTGGCGTAGCCGAACCAAAATTTGGTACACAGATGCATCATGGGAATAGCAACAAAAAGTATATTATGCGGTTGCTAGGCAACCAACAGGAAGTCAGCCATATTGGATAGACCGTGCGACCTGGCGTCGAAGGCGTATTTTCATGTCATCGTACTTTAACGAACTCGTCCTAGGGTTTTGACGTAGTCTCACCAGAATCATTCTGTGTCATCTCGATGAGTGGGACATTAAAAATTGTTAAAAGCTTTTAAAAAGATCAAACGGTGTTGACGTGACAACAACTCAAATTACGGTTTCGTGTTTGTGGCTCGCCATCAAATTTCGAAAAGCGATAATTTGTACAAATGTTGGCCGATTTTATTCAAACTTTAAGCGTTGGTGGATACCCCGACCCTGAACAGAATAATATAAGAAAATCTCACATGGGCACTATAGCGCCCCCTAGGGAGATTGCATGGTACAGGAAAAATTTACTTTATCGTAGACATATAAAATTTGGTACACACATTCGTGACAGGACCTTGATAAAAAAGTCAATGTCACCACCACACCATTTCTTATTGTGCTGCCATGGCAACAGCCCAAACATTTGTCCTCGTCAATAGGACGCCCAACAAAAACTTTGCTGTAGCCAAACCAAATTTGGTACACAGATGCATCATGGGAATAGGAACATAAAAATATATTGTGACCAAAAACCCCTGCCAAACCGGAAGTCCGCCATCTTGGATTAAACGTCTTAATGTAATGCTATGTAGACATTTAATTCACCCACATTTTCATTTATGAAACTGTAAAAACAACTATAACCTCAAATGTGGGCGCATCTTCAAAAGAACCCCCAACTGGTCAAAGTTGAGACTGACATAAAAATTAAATAAATAATAAATAATAGACAAAATAACACTGCCCAGCAAAAAATCACCATAGCCAAACTGGCCTAAAAAGGGGGAGGAATAGGGCGCGTTAGCATGCACTGCAGTTCTGCGAGAGCAAGCGAGGGCCGATCATCGCCGCTTGCGGCTATATTTTTCTGTTGTTTCTGACTTTTCTAATTTAGCAAGGTCAGGTCAGTGGAGGAAAGGCTGCCAAGTCGTTCTGCATTTAGAAAGCAAATTAAATGGTGCTGAAAGTAAAACATGATTTAGTGAGTCCTGCAGAGAGCATGTCCTCGTTCACCTCGCAATGTTATACTGCTGTCTGTTAATTAGCACCAGTCCTGCGCCTACAGAACGTGTTTTTCATCTGCTTTAGTCACATCCTGGACTTAGACATTTTCTTATTTACTTCGCCATAGATAATATGGCATCTATTTAAAGACGTTCATACTTGAAGAATAAAAGGTAATTTGTTCACAGTCACAGTTCTCTCAAAATGCAGCTGGAAGCACAATGAATTTCATAATCAGCCTATGTGAAAAAAGTCCAAATCTCTATCAAATTTAAAGGTCTACAATGCAAAAAAGGGCCATAAAAAATAACAAAAAATGCAAATTTTGAGGTAAAAATGCCCTATTTTAAGTGAAATTATCTGCCAGTGCAGGAATACATTTTCACTTACCAAGTTTTAACCACAAGATGAAATATGAAGCAGAAAACACGAGTTTCAAGTATTTATGTAAAGATTTTTCACCTTATTGGTTTGAGAAGGAAGTTAAAGAGGCTTAACCTGGACTGAGTTAATATAAAAAGTGCTTAGAATAAGTTGTAATATCGAGATAAGATAAATCAGGACGGAAAATCTCATCTTATTAAGTAAAAAAGTCTTAAAATTGGTCTTTTAAGATGAATCTGCTTAATTCAAGTCAGTTTAACTCTGCTAGAAAATCCCTTTTTGTAGTGTAGTGTATAACTTTTCGTACCTGGACCAAAACCGCACTGACAAACCTTCACAAACACATGTGGGTCTGGATCACATCCCTGTCCTGATCTCAGACGTTTCAGAGAAATGAGAATGTTCAAGAAGAAATGTTTCCCGCA
This sequence comes from Odontamblyopus rebecca, assembly GCA_030686955.1. Classification (NCBI taxonomy): domain Eukaryota; kingdom Metazoa; phylum Chordata; class Actinopteri; order Gobiiformes; family Gobiidae; genus Odontamblyopus; species Odontamblyopus rebecca. The sequence goes on along the minus strand of CM060667.1, from coordinate 37,048,212 downwards.
TTTCACATGTGATATAAACCAGCGCCTGGACGTTTTTGCTCGGTGCCACTTTCAGATTCATCCAGATTCTCATCTGGATTCTAACAGAACGTAGCAGGAACTGGGGCTGAGCAGATAACAGCAGAAGATTTTATCACATTGCATGAAGTGTTCCACATTATGACGTGTAAACGAAGTAAACGCAACCAAACATTTATGTTATGGCCAAAAAGTTACAATCTGTGGCATTAATTTAAAGAACATAACGTCTCAGATCATCATTTGCATTTTTGCACATAAATAAATAAAATGAATTGTCATCTTTTATGTTATATAATATAATATACAACTGAAATTAATTTATGCCACTGATATGACCCTAACCCTAAAGCACATCCCGAAAAACATATTCTAAATGTACAATATTGTAAAAAAAAATAAAAATAAATACAATAATAATAATAATAATAATAATAATAATAATAATAATAATAATAAGTTGTATTATTACTTATTACTTATTCAACCTTTAGCAACTCCACTTGTATGATTTACAAAAAAAATGCAAAGAAAATGCTCTCACGACCCCAAAAATTATGATTCCATCTTCCTCATATTGATGAAAGGCTTCAAACCCCAATTTATCACGAACATATTTTAGATCCTCTTTGGAAAACAATATAATTTAGAGCTGGAATGCGCCTGTGCTGCTCGCTGCAGCAGTGGGTCCCACAGTGAAGCGCAGTATTAAGCAGTGAAATGGAGCTGGGCCCTGGAGCAGCTTCCACAGGTGACTGGACTGATTAAAAAGGAGAGGAGCCCATCAGATTTGGTCCTGGCATTATTAAACAAACAGCAGCCCTGCTCCCAAAGCTATTACACAAAAGTCAAAAATAAACAGCGCCGGTCTTTCTATTTACAAGAGCTGGGACTGGGCCGTCTTTAATTACTGCACGAGTCTCTCTGAAGGGGGCGCTGAGAGGGGGAAGCACTGGGTAAGCTGCACAAATGACTGGAGAGAAGTAGTTTTATAAGCCTGAAAATGTGTATGCTGTGTTAGGAGAGGAAATATGCCGACTTCAAGTCTCTTCAAGTAAATAATATGAAAATTAAAGGTCCTGTATTATGTAATCTACGTTCCTCCCCTCACCTATGGTCATGAGCTCTGGGTAATGACCGAAAGAACGAGATCGCGGATACAAGCGGCCGAAATGAGTTTCCTCCGCAGAGTGGCCGGGCGCTCCCTTAGAGATAGGGTGAGGAGCTCGGTCACACGGGAGGAGCTCGGAGTAGAGTCGCTGCTCCTCCACGTCGAGAGGAGCCAGCTGAGGTGGTTCGGGCATCTGGTCCGGATGCCTCCTGGACGCCTCCCTCGGGAGGTGTTCCAGGCATGTCCCACCGGTAGGAGGCCCCGGGGAAGACCCAGGACACGCTGGAGGGACTATGTCTCTCGGCCTGGGAACACCTCGGGGTCCGTCCGGAGGAGCTGGTGGAAGTGGCTGGGGAGAAGGAAGCTTGGGAGCCCCTGCTTAGACTGCTGCCCCACGACCTGGCCCCGGATAAGCGGAAGAAGATGGATGGATGGATATTATGTAAGGTTCACTGTTGTGAGGTTTTAGTGTTAGAATGTTGTAAACTCCCCAGAAACACACCTGCACTGCAAAAAGGCCGATCAAAATAAGAAAAAAATAACAATTTTGAGGTAAAAATGCCCTATTTTAAATGAAATTATCAGTGCAGTAAGAAATTTTCTTACAAAACAAGACGAAATACGAATCTTGTTCTCAGCAGAAAACACGAGTTTCAAGTATTTATGTCAAGATTTTTCCCCTTATTGGTTTGAGAAGGAAGTTAAAGAGGCTTAACCTGGACTGAGTTAATATAAAAAGTGCTTAGAATAAGTTGTAATATCGAGATAAGATAAATCAGGATGGAATATCTGGAAACAAGTAAAAAAATCTCATCTTATTAGGTAAAAAAATCTTAAAATTGGTCTTTTAAGATGAATCTGCTTAATTCAAGTCAGTTTAACTATGCTAGAAAATCCTTTTTTGCAGTGTGGAGTTCACAAATGATCCAAAATGACTCTAGTGAAGGTGTGTGGAGTTTAAAAACACAGTGGAGCACTTCACTTTGTGTTTTCTGTTTGAGAGAAGAACTCTAAATATGCAGGATTTGCGTGTTAAACATGTGTACAGCAGTTTAGCTTTTGCACCAGGAGCCCCCACGTGTTTCCTCTATAAAGTCTGTGGACACAAATCACTGGGGTTTGGGTTTATTCCATATGTGTTACGGTGGTTTGTGTTCAATATAAAACAACTGTAAAACACAGACGGTTACACAAAAACACTCTGTCACTCGGAGCATGTGGGAAACTGCTTCAAGGAGTCGGTGGCAGAAAAGCAAAGACAGAAAAAAATAAGTACATAAAGCTACCGACAGCATTTCTACACTGGGAGAAATTAAACTCGTCATTCTGATAGTTTCACCCAAATCAGGCAAAAGTTGTAAATACGTTTTAAGATTTCAGCTCATTTTCCGCCCACATTTAGACGAGGAAAGTGTGAAATGATCCCAAATCGTATAATTCCCTATAGAATTATGCTAATCTCGCAATACGATGTGGCGTTTATGACAAAGACGAGACGAGGCTCATTTCAAATAACAGAAAATAAACGTATGAACAGATATCAGCGCATTCCCCCCGTTTCACTTCACCGGCTCCTGTGTGTTTTAGAATTGATTTTAAGATTTTACTGATCACTTTTGAAGCTCGTTTAGGTCTCGCACCGAGTTACAGCTCAGAACTTTTAACCCCGGACGAGCCTCAGGTCCTCAGGTCCCTGTGGCTGTTCCGAAGTCCAGGCTCCGGACGAAGGCGATCGATCCTTTTCAGTCCGGGGCCTCGACTCCGGAACGTTCTGCCTGAGGAGACGAGGCGGCAGCATCGGGATCAGCTTTAAATCACTTCTTAAAACCCATTTTTATCGGTTGACCTTCATTTAACTGGGTTTAGTTCTTTTTATTCCCTATTTATTTTCATTTTATCTCTTTTATTTATTTATTTATTTATTAGAATTAATCTGATTTGTTGGATCATTGACCGTTTTCTTTGTTTTATGTGCTATTTTTTTGATTTTTAAAAGTGCTTCAGAAATAAAGATTTGATTTGAACATGACACTGGTTCAAATGACAGTGGGGGAAGTGTCTGGGGTGAGGGAAGTCTGCGGGAAGAGCCAGGAGGGGACCACAGTGGGGGAAGTGTCAGGCCCGTGTCTGCCCGTGCCCACCTCTGCCTCTTCATGCCCGTGCCCACCTCTGCCTCTTCATGCCCGTGCCCACCTCTGCCTCTCCTTGCCCGTGCCCACCTCTGCCTCTTTATGCTTTATGCCCACCTCTGCCTCTTCATGCCCACCTCTGCCTCTTCTTGCCTCTTCTTGCCCGTGCCCACCTCTGCCTCTTCATGCCCGTGCCCACCTCTGCCTCTTCATGCCCGTGCCCACCTCTGCCTCTTTATGCTTTATGCCCACCTCTGCCTCTTCATGCCCGTGCCCACCTCTGCCTCTTTATGCCCGTGCCCACCTCTGCCTCTTCATGCCCGTGCCCACCTCTGCCTCTTTATGCCCGTGCCCACCTCTGCCTCTTTATGCTTTATGCCCACCTCTGCCTCTTCATGCCCGTGCCCACCTCTGCCTCTTCTTGGCCATGCCCACTTCTGCCTCTTCTTGCCTTATGCCCACCTCTGCCTCTTCATGACCGTGCCCACCTCTGCCCCTTTATGCCCGTGCCCACCTCTGCCTCTTTATGCCCGTGCCCACCTCTGCCTCTTCTTGCCCGTGCCCACCTCTGCCTCTTTATGCCTGTGCCCACCTCTGCCTCTTCTTGCCCGTGCCCACCTCTGCCTCTTTACTGTGCGGGGCGATGCCCGGGGGGAGGCAGCAGCTGCCGGCTCTGCCCCCCTCTCCTCTGACAGCGCCGCGGCATATGGCACCGAGCGCTGAAGGATGGGCCCTGTCACCCGCCAAAGTGCTTATGCCACAGACAGGAGAGGAGGGGGGAGGAGAGAGGGAAGAGAGGGAGAGCGTGGCAGAGGGTGGCAGCGCGTGGCAGAGATGAAGAGGGTGATCCCTGTCAGGAGAGGAGAGGAGGTGAGAGGTGGAAGAGGAGAGCAGAAGGGAGGATGAGAGGCAGAAAGAGGTGGAGGAAGGTGCACGTCAGGAGCGGTGATGGAGGAAGAGAAAGAAACACAAAGAGAGAGAGAAAAGTCTGTTTTCATTCTACACTAAAACAACACACGAGGAAACGAGCATCTGTCAAACGAAGTCACACTTTAAAAACTCTTTCGCTGCACAATTCATAAATCTGCTGTTCTCACTGTGAACTCCTCCTTTTCTTTTATTGTTTTATCTTTTTTCTGTAACACAAGAATTTAGTAAGAATTAATAAATATTAGTGAAGCGTTAGGTAATGATCAGTTTGCTGTTTGTTATAAAGTGTTTTCCCTCTTTTTGTTGCTAGTTTATATTTTCCTTCTTTTCTGTCCGTATAAATGACTCTGTTAAGAAGAGAGTGCGACGGGTCCAACAGGAAAATGGAGCAGAGCAGGTGAAGGGAGAGAGGACGGAGCAGCAGTGGAAAGAGGACGAGGAGAAGAGAGGGACACGAAGGGAGGAGAGGACAGAGAAACAGAGAGAGGAAGAGAGGAAGAGAGGAAGAGAGGGGCAAACAGCTGCACATCAGGAGGCTGCTCATTTATTCTGCAGCAGCCGGAGCCAAACGGGACAGGCTGAAATAGACCTTAGAGAAGGGAACACGTCAAAGTTATGGACCAGAACATACGAACTCTACATACGACCAGTGTTTGGAGAGAAACTCAAACAAACTTTTTAAAATCTGTTTTTTTTTATGTTTATTAGACACAGAATCTGCTTGTTTTATTTATATTGTTCTATGGATCATTTTTTACAACAGAAAAACTTTGCATATCCCATTTTTTGTGCAAAATCAACATTTCACACTGCAAAAAAATAAGAAAAAAATACCAATTTTGAGGTAAAAATGCACGATTTTAAGTGAAATTTTCTGCCAGTGCAGGAAGAAATTTTCACTTACCAAATTTTCTTGAAACAAGACGAAATATGAATCTTGTTCTAAGCAGAAAACACAAGTTTCAAGTATTTGTGGCAAGATTTTTCCCCTTATTGGTTTGAGAAGGAAGTTAAAGAGGCTTAACCTGGACTGAGTTAATATAAAAAGTGCTGAGAATAAGTTGTAATATCGAGATAAGATAAATCAGGATGAATATCTTGAAACAAGTAAAAATAAATCTCATCTTATTAAGTAAAAAAATCTTAAAATTGGTCTTTTAAGATGAATCTGCTTAATTTAAGTCAGTTTAATTCTTCTAGAAAATCCTTTTCTGGAGGTTTTACCATGTTATAGTAGTTTCTCCCTCTTCGTTTACTCACCCGAAAATAAATAAAAATACATTTCTGGCTAGAATGATGTACTTTTACTTTTCACTGCAGTTCAGAAATACAGTGGCGTAGAAAGTACAGATACCTGCTCTCAGATGCAGTGAAGTACAAGTAAAAATATCCACTTTAAAATGTACTTAAATAAACTATAAATACCTTTTTTTTTTTTTTACTTTTCTACTGTCAAATGTGTTTTTTAAAATGTGCAGTAAGACACAGAATCTGCTTGTTAATTATATTCATAGTATTATATGGATAATGCTTTACAATAGAAACATTCCAGAGACTTTCCAGAGGTTTTACTGTGTTATTGTAGTTTCCAGTTCCCAATGGGCCCAAAAACTTGAAAATCAGAGGACTTGTTTGTTTTATTAAGTCATTTTAGATAAATATTAGGAGTTTATGAGTTAAAATATCCAAATTATATCATAATTATCCACAGATATCATAGATTAATCATAATAATAACACATTTTATTTATTTGGCGCCTTTCTGGACCCACGGTCGCCTTACACCAACAGCTACAGCGTTTTCCACAGACACTTTGTCCTTTACAGAGGATTATATTCTTATATTTGATAGTGGCAGGTCAGATCTGTGGAGAGGCGACTCTGCTCACAGTCAGAATGCCTCTAGTTCTAGTTTTCTGAGCCCTAAAAACACCAGTAAGTGAGAAAGTGTCGGGTCGAGTTGTTTAATATCGTACGGTGGAACAGCCCAAAATGACATCTCCATAGAAACAAGCAACAGACCTTCGACTAAAAAAGTTACACACTGCACATTTAACCTCCTGAGACCCTGTGGCCTCATACGAGGACATTACATTTTTGCCTCTTAGCACCATGATTTTCAATTATTTTAAACTTTCACCTGTAATCAACTAAAAACCTCTACAGCAGCTCCCGAAAGTAAAAAAAAACTGCCTGGTAAAGTTTAGATGCAAAATTTATGAATAAAACCAATGTATTTATGTACAATAATGTCTCTTCATGTATCTTAATGTCTCTTCATTTGGCATTAAAATTTGACACATTTTATTGCCCACAGCAGACGAGAGCATCAGGAAATGTCATGTCCTCGTTTGAAGACATTGGGACTATGTTATATTATTGATTGTACATGTTGTTAGGTAAACTTGGGAATATTTAGATGAGTTTACAGTTATAAATTGCTGGACATTTCTGCTGCTATAGGGAAACTGCTGCCTGTCTCCACTTTTTGCACCTCTACTTTTTTTGTAACGATTGAAAACCAGAAAAAATTAAAACTGTGGACCACATTTTCAGGCCTTTTTGTGTGTTTTTAACCTCACTCACTGAACCCCAACCCGCTCACGGTCGACCTGCGTCACATTTGGCAGGTTTAGGGCTTGAAATAAACAGCTAATTGCTGTTTTTTATTTTTTTTTGTAATTTATTTATACATTTTAATGTTTTTACATTTTTTAACCAATGGTGTCATACAGAAGACTTACTTAGTAGGTCCTACTTATCCCAAATAGCAAGAAGAAATGAAAAATGGACACCAGACAAAAGCTCGGGTCTCAGGAGGTTAAGTTTGAATTTTACTTGTTGTAGTTGTGCTTTTGTTAATAACCTGCGCTCTAACCTGTCCTCCATTCGTCTTATCTCTTCTTTTAAGACAAAACATCCCTTATTTACTGTTAAACCTCAGATTGCACTGGAGAAAAAAACCGTTTGGTAACAAGTGCCGAGGAGCAGCGTACAGATGTCCCGAAACCACAGAACAGACGTGTGGTTTTCAAACGTGGTCATTACTGTCACTTTAAAGAGTCTGGAGTCTGGAGTCTAAAGCAAAATCCGGTGCTGAAACAAATTTTGAAAACCTTGTGATTAAACAGCCAATAATAAAACCACAAGATTTCAATTTAGTTCAAACTGAAAAGGGAATTTTGAGCCAATAATTAATGAGATTTTCCATTTTTCCGACTTGAATGGAAGAACAGTGAAAAGAGTGTTGATGGAGTCGTCTGGAGCTGTCACTTTTCAGACGCACCGGTGGAGATTCAACGTGATCACAGATGAGAGATGCACACAGGGAGATCCACAGTTTAGAAGTACTGGGTTTGTCCAAAAGTTTATTTTAACCTCAAACTCTCTCTTTTTGGAAGTAAAGGCCGATATTTCACCATTCTGTTTCCTCATGACAAACGCTCCTGTGTGAATGACACAAAACACAACTCCAGGTCTGTTTGTGATGAGGGAAAAACATTCTGACTTAAAGCTCACATGAGGCAATTGTGTGTAATATACGACATTTTAAAGGGAAATGTTAGTTACTACCAATTAGTGACGGGCTGATTAGGCGATTAATCGATAATTGATCCTTAAGAATTTCGTTGATTACGTTAATGGACAAACTGAATGTCGGTGTCTGTGTAACGTAGCCTGAGGAGTCGAGGTCTGAGCACAAACTCTGGAGCCTCACAGTCCCACGTCTCGGCTCTGGCTCCTTGGAGATCCCTATATTCCTCAGAGTGCGTTTCCCTGCACATCAGTGTCCCGGGTATGATCGGGTTTTTGAGTGTCCCGGTTTCACATGTTTACGCAGCATCTGCAACGCGACATACGCACAGAACAGACTCAGCACCAGCAGAACATCCTCTGTCACAGAGAGAACACTCATATTCACTGAGTCACAGAGAGAACACTCATATTCACTGAGTCACAGAGAGAACACTCATATTCACTGAGTCACAGAGAGAACACTCATATTCACTGAGTCACAGAGAGAACATTCATATTCACTGAGTCACAGAGAGAACACTCATATTCACTGAGTCACAGAGAGAACACTCATATTCACTGAGTCACAGAGAGAACACTCATATTCACTGAGTCACAGAGAGAACACGCATATTCACTGAGTCACAGAGAGAACACTCATATTCACTGAGTCACAGAGAGAACACTCATATTCACTGAGTCACAGAGAGAACACTCATATTCACCGAGTCACAGAGAGAACACTCATATTCACCGAGTCACAGAGAGAACACTCATATTCACCGAGTCACAGAGAGAACACTCATATTCACTGAGTCACAGAGAGAACACTCACATTCACTGAGTCACAGGAGAACACTCATATTCACTGAGTCACAGAGAGAACACTCATATTCACTGAGTCACAGAGAGAACACTCATATTCACTGAGTCACAGAGAGAACACTCATATTCACTGAGTCACAGAGAGAACACTCATATTCACTGAGTCACAGAGAGAACACTCATATTCACTGAGTCACAGAGAGAACACTCATATTCACTGAGTCACAGGGAGAACACTCATATTCACTGAGTCACAGAGAGAACACTCATATTCACTGAGCCACAGAGAGAACACTCATATTCACTGAGTCACAGAGAGAACACTCATATTCACTGAGTCACAGAGAGAACACTCACATTCACTGAGTCACAGGGAGAACACTCATATTCACTGAGTCACAGAGAGAACACTCATATTCACTGAGTCACAGAGAGAACACTCATATTCACTGAGTCACAGAGAGAACACTCATATTCACTGAGTCACAGAGAGAACACTCATATTCACTGAGTCACAGAGAGAACACTCATATTCACTGAGTCACAGGGAGAACACTCATATTCACTGAGTCACAGAGAGAACACACATTCACTGAGTCACAGGGAGAACGCTCATATTCACTGAATCACAGAGAGAACACTCATATTCACTGAGTCACAGAGAGAACACTCATATTCACTGAGTCACAGAGAGAACACTCATATTCACCGAGTCACAGAGAGAACACTCATATTCACCGAGTCACAGAGAGAACACTCATATTCACTGAGTCACAGAGAGAACACTCATATTCACTGAGTCACAGGGAGAACACTCACATTCACTGAGTCACAGGGAGAACACTCATATTCACTGAGTCACAGAGAGAACACTCATATTCACTGAGTCACAGAGAGAACACTCATATTCACTGAGTCACAGAGAGAACACTCATATTCACTGAGTCACAGAGAGAACACTCATATTCACTGAGTCACAGAGAGAACACTCATATTCACTGAGTCACAGAGAGAACACTCATATTCACTGAGTCACAGGGAGAACACTCATATTCACTGAGTCACAGAGAGAACACTCATATTCACTGAGCCACAGAGAGAACACTCATATTCACTGAGTCACAGAGAGAACACTCACATTCACTGAGTCACAGAGAGAACACTCACATTCACTGAGTCACAGGGAGAACACTCATATTCACTGAGTCACAGAGAGAACACTCATATTCACTGAGTCACAGAGAGAACACTCATATTCACTGAGTCACAGAGAGAACACTCATATTCACTGAGTCACAGGGAGAACACTCATATTCACTGAGTCACAGAGAGAACACTCATATTCACTGAGTCACAGAGAGAACACTCATATTCACTGAGTCACAGGGAGAACACTCATATTCACTGAGTCACAGAGAGAACACTCATATTCACTGAGTCACAGAGAGAACACTCATATTCACTGAGTCACAGGGAGAACACTCATATTCACTGAGTCACAGAGAGAACACTCACATTCACTGAGTCACAGAGAGAACACTCACATTCACTGAGTCACAGGGAGAACACTCATATTCACTGAGTCACAGAGAGAACACTCATATTCACTGAGTCACAGGGAGAACACTCATATTCACTGAGTCACAGGGAGAACACTCATATTCACTGAGTCACAGAGAGAACACTCATATTCACTGAGTCACAGAGAGAACACTCACATTCACTGAGTCACAGAGAGAACACTCACATTCACTGAGTCACAGGGAGAACACTCATATTCACTGAGTCACAGAGAGAACACTCATATTCACTGAGTCACAGAGAGAACACTCATATTCACTGAGTCACAGAGAGAACACTCATATTCACTGAGTCACAGGGAGAACACTCATATTCACTGAGTCACAGAGAGAACACTCATATTCACTGAGTCACAAAGAGAACACTCATATTCACTGAGTCACAGAGAGAACACTCATATTCACTGAGTCACAGAGAGAACACTCATATTCACTGAGTCACAGAGAGAACACTCATATTCACTGAGTCACAGAGAGAACACTCATATTCACTGAGTCGAGTCCTTTAGTCCCACAGAAGCTGAAGCAGCAGCACAAGGAAAGAGCTGCTTTTTTCAGCTCTTACAGTTTATGCAAATGAGTCATGTGGTTTTAAGTTTAGTTTGTGTAAGACGTAAACAAATGTTTAAATCTGCATTAAACACATTCTGATCTCACACTGATGAGGCTCTGGAGTCAGGACGTTTATATGTTGTAAAGTTGAGTTTATTTATGCAGATTAGTAATAGTCATAATTATGATAATTTTAATATAAAATGTTAATGATTAATCAAAAATCGATTGTTAATTTTCCCGACGATCGATTAAGAAAGTTTAACCGAATGTTCGTCCCTTCGAGCAATAGAGAGCGACTATATTCAACACATTCAGATACACAGTCTGTGGTGCTGAAAAAGTGACTGCAGTACTTGTATATTTGTGTTTACTTGTTCATTTCTGTAGGATTTTGGGGAACTTATGCCCCACTACAAAAAGGACCAACACACATTTTGTTCATGTAAAATGCTTCTGTAACTGTGAGTAACTTTTCTTATTAGTAGTGAGAGTTTAATAAGGTCATTAGTCAGTGTGTCCAGGGCTGTGGGAGGAAATCGGGGGCAGGTGAAAAGAGAAATTTCTGAGAACTGATGAGTCAAAAATGAGTGAACCTGACTTAGGGGAAGCGTGAGACAGACGGGTCTATTTTTAATAATATGTCTCCTTTAAAGGTCCCATATGACACAAACATGGAGTCATCTTAAAATGTTGTCACCTCATTAGAAACAGACCTGGAGCTGTGTTTTGTTTCATTCACACGTTTGAATAATTCTTTATTATTCGTCTGTATCTCCAAAGCTCAAAACGCTCTGTTCCACCTTCTGATGTCATGAAGTGGTATTTTTCAAGATAGTAACTACTTTTTTCTCTTCTCTCTAATTCTCTCTAATTCAATGTCCCATCCCTATTTTAAAATGTTATGATGATTATTTATGTTTCTATTTGTTTGTATTGTGATTTTAGTGTATTTCTTATTCTGTAAAGCACGTTGAATTAATTTGTGCTCTACAAATAAACTCACTTTGCATTTTTACCTTTAGTTCAGTAGAGATTTGCTATTGAAGGGCTGAAATAATCACTAGTTACCACATGACCTCAGCCTATTTATTTATGTATTCATTTATAAGGGACAGTGCATATTAATGAACACATGAGACATGTGTAAATTTGCCAGATTTTAGCCACAGGCTCGTTTCCATCTGCAGTCCCTGGACAGGATGTTTGTACCTTTAAGGCCACATGTAATATAACATAAAGTGCAATAAAAAACAAACAAAATACAAATAAATACACACAGAGCAAAACGGAAGCCAAGTCAAAAACATAAACTCAGAGGGTTTCAACAATATTATAGGAGATTTTATATAAAGTGCAATGAATAAAATGCACATATTGATACATTTATCCTAAAGTGCAGTGTATTGCACAAGTTCTAAAGTGCTATGTGTATTGCACAAGTTCTATAGTGCAGTGTGTATTGCACAAATCCTAAAGTGCAAAGTGTATTGTGCAAGTTCTAAAGTGCTATGTGTATTGCACAAGTTCTAAAGTGCAGAGTGTATTGTACAAGTTCTAAAGTGCTATGTGTATTGCACAAGTTCTAAAGTGCAGTGTGTATTCACGAGTTCTAAAGTGCAGAGTGTATTGCACAAGTTCTAAAGTGCAGAGTGTATTGCACAAGTTCTAAAGTGCAGAGTGTATTGTACAAGTTCTAAAGTGCAGTGTATTGTACAAGTTCTAAAGTGCAGTGTATTGCACAAGTTCTAAAGTGCAGTGTATTGTACAAGTTCTAAAGTGCAGTGTATTGCACAAGTTCTAAAGTGCAGAGTGTATTCACGAGTTCTAAAGTGCAATGTGTATTGCACAAATCCTAAAGTGCAAAGTGTATTGTGCAAGTCCTGAATTTTATATAATGGTATAAAAAAGTAGTCTTATGAATTGTGTTCACATGTTTGTGTTGATCTCAGCCTCTCCTTTAAGTACCTTTTAAATGTAGTAAAAGTGGGCAGAATATTCCACTGTCCACAGCCTTTGTGTGACAGAACATTTTGACCGAAAGTAGTTTTCCTCACAGTCGCCCCGACGTGTGGCTCTGGTGGTTCCTGATGCAGTTTTGTATTTAATGTGTTCTTTTAAAGGCGGTGGTGCCGACCCATGTGAGCTCTTGTATATTATACAGGCATTTTTAAATGTAATAAAGTTTTCAAAGCTCAACAAATTCTAAGCCTAAATATGCAGGATTTTTTATGTAATAAATATGCAGGATTTTGTGTCTCAAACATGTGTGAGTGAAATAAAAGAACTCCAGGCAAATCTGTGATGAGGAAACAAACTTTAAATTGACGGAAACTTTCTGACACCCATAAGACAAATGATATATTTTTCCACCATGATGCAATTTCTACACTTCATCTATAGACATTCACAGTATTATCCTATAGTATTTGTGTGAAGAAGAACAGTTTGTTCCTTCTTAGAGCCACTGCCACCTGGGGATGACCTCCTCTCAGTGAAATAGGCCACCCACAGTTAACGCAGCTGCCGGGCCCTCACTGGAGCGAACCCCAGTCTCCTCCACACTTCCAGCAGCCAATTTAACGTGACTGACAGGCAAGTTTCTCCATAAACTTCCACCTTTCAAAACAAGCAGCCCGGTCTCCCCGCTTTGGTCAATCACACAGACGTCTACAGCTGTAATGTAAAACCTACATGAGTTATGAGTGGTCTTAAACGCGCTGTGGAGGGGAGCCATCCTTCAGGGGCTGACAGGCGATGGGCTCAGCTTTAAAACACTTCTCTAAAGAGGAGCGTTCACCGAGGCCGAGCACGGCGGCCATGTTTTACTGACAGTCAAACTCCTCTTCATTTCACAATATGTAATTAGGATGTTTGTGATTATAAAGAGCAGTGAAAATTAATTATTAGTGGTGAAAGAAGTACTCGAAGGTGCATTGTGGGTCTGACTGAAACCATAGTCCGTATCTCTGAGTGTCTAAGTGAGTGTGACGTCTCCACTCAAATGAGGCTCTCGTTGCCACGGTTACAGGAGCGAATCTGGAGCCAGGTCCATATTTGGAAATCCTCCCGCGAGTATCATAGCAACACAAGAGCCAATCATGAGTGAGGAGGTTAAATGTGGCGCCTCCTCCTGGCAGAGCTGATGCATCGTATATACGGACTATGGATGTGATACTCTGCACCTGCAGGACACTGGATTTACCTGATTCTGCACAAGAAGAAGAAACTTTGAGCTTTAAATAGTTTAAGTCACTGATTTATGTTGTTTGTTCTGTTACGTACGAACAACAATAGAGTCACAATTTAACCAAATTCACTTTACTTTATGCTCGTTAAATTCTGCTCGTTCAGATTCTAGTAACATTAGATATTGTGACTGTTTGAGATATTTTGTCATTTTATTTCAGAAATCGTCACTCGGGGGAAAGTGGGAAGGGAACTTACTTAGCAACGAAACGAGCTGTCAATCAAACCTGTTGCTAACGCTAGGGGGAGGGGCCTCGGGGAATGAAGGCGTCTGATTGGTCCGTTATTTCTGTTCAGATCTTGATTTAGGAACAAAACAGAGAAATGAAAAGTTCAGGATCCTGTGTGGCGGCTTCAGACGAACAGTTTAAGTCCAGAATGACGAGGCTCAGAGCAGCAGGTACAGACAGAGGGACGAGAAGATCCTAATGTGAAGGAGCCCCAAGAGCCTCCTGGAGCACTTCCTGTTTGGCACGCGGCGGCTAACGGGTTAGCGGCTAACGGGTTAGCTTAGTCCACTCATATATATGGACTATGGTATGAACGTGTAGACATGTGGCTCATGTGTAGTTCCCCCATAAGATGCAGTTGTGTTTTCATCATCTCAATCTTCAAGTCTGTAAATGTAAATGTAAAGACAATGATGCTGCACTTTCTCAGGAACTCCCAGATGTCTCCAAAACTTTATTCCTTGTTTCAACAGTCCAATAACACACCACTTTATACAATAACTAAGTGGATTGTTTTGAATTAATGAAGATTTGGCCGCATTCCAAGTAGACCAATTAATTCGCTTAGTTCTGAATGAAAATACTGGTTTGTTTTGAATGTTTTTGCTCAGCTATTAACTGCTTGGGTTCACAGCAATGAGTCTGCTTTATTCAAATTTGGTTTTACAAAGCGAAACCAAATCAAAGTCCCATTTTTATTTTTCATATTAATGTGACTTTTGCAGAAACAAATATGATTAAAATTTTTCTCAATTGTCGGTGATGAGCCTGAATACAAAACAATCCACATCTGAGGGTTTATTAACAAGACAAAAGTGCTGGAGCGAAACAAAGTAAAAATAGTGATGTGCTGTATATCTATCTGCATTTTACTTAAGATACTTTTACTTCACTAAATCTGAGAGCAAGTATATGTTCTTTCGACGCCACTAAATGTTTGAACTGGACTGAAAAATACTTTTTATTATTGTCTGAGACCTGCTGAAAACCCTGAGGATTTAGTTTTAACACATTTGTGATTTGAACAAACAAAAATGTAATAATATATAAACAAACGAACAAACAAAAAAGTTATTAAATTCTGTTTCTGTTCAAAATTCACTACATTTGAAGCTTTATTAGATCTAAAAATCTGTACAAAATATACTTTAAGTACATTTTAAAAAGGTACTTTAATACTTTTACTTAAGTTGCTTTTTTCATATGATACTTTTACTTTTACTTGAGTATTTTTTGCTTTTCTTGTGGAGGGTCCGTTACCTCCTCGTCTTCATGGAGATGTTGCTGCTTTGTAATGCTCCACAGTGTTACATTAAACATATCTATCGCCATGGAGACAAAAAACTGACACCAACAAGCCACGTTACACGTCAGATCTGTGGAGAGGCGACCCAGCTCCAGTATTTTTAAAGAATAAAACACCTGTAACTGACGAAATGAAAGATAAATATGTTTAATGCTATTCTGTGAAACATTTCAATCATAGTCCGTAAATATGAGTGGACTAAGCTAACCCGTTAGCCGCTAACCCGTTAGCCGCCGCGTGCCAAACAGGAAGTGCTCCAGGAGGCTCTTGGGGCTCCTTCACATTAGGATCTTCTCGTCCCTCTGTCTGTACCTGCTGCTCTGAGCCTCGTCATTCTGGACTTAAACTGTTCGTCTGAAGCCGCCACACAGGATCCTGAACTTTTCATTTCTCTGTTTTGTTCCTAAATCAAGATCTGAACATAAATAACGGACCAATCAGACACCTTCATTCCCCGAGGCCCCTCCCCCTAGTGTTAGCAACAGGTTTGATTGACAGCTCGTTTCGTTGCTAAGTAAGTTCCCTTCCCGCTTTCCCCCGAGTGACGATTTCTGAAATAAAATGACAAAATATCTCAAACAGTCACAATATCTAATGTGACTAGAATCTGAACGAGCAGAATTTAACGAGCAGAAAGTAAAGTGAATTTGGTTAAATTGTGACTCTATTGTTGTTCGTACGTAACAGAACAAACAACATAAATCAGTGACTTAAACTATTTAAAGTTTGCTGCTAAAAGCTCAAAGTTTCTTCTTCTTGTGCAGAATCAGGTAAATCCAGTGTCCTGCAGGTGCAGAGTATCACATCCATAGTCCGTATATATGATGCATCAGCTCTGCCAGGAGGAGGCGCCACATTTAACCTCCTCACTCATGATTGGCTCTTGCGTTGCTATGATACTCGCGGGAGGATTTCCAAATATGGACCTGGCTCCAGTAACCGTGGCAACGCGAGCCATTTGAGTGACGCTGACGCTGTGGAGACGTCACACTCAGACGCTCAGATATACGGACTATGGTTCATACATGGATCTTTATTAAATATTTGGTAAAAGGGGACACTGCAAAAAAGCTTGGCCAAAATTTAAGATATAAACACTTCATCTATCAGAAAATCCATCCATCCATCTTCTCCCGCTTAATCCAGCTGGGTGCCCTCACAGCACCTGATCCCCTATGAACCCCTCTGTGAGTGGAGCCCACAGGAGGAGGACATCATGGTCTTTGATGTTAGTTCAGGTGCTGCATGTTTTGAGTTGATGGGGGAAACCGGAGCACCTGGAGGAAACCCATCCAGACACGGAGAGAACATGCAAACTCCACATGCAAACTCCACACTGTGTGAAGTTAGTGGTAAATAAAGATAGTTCTGTCACAGTTAGACTCATTTGTTTAGTTCAGCTTTGTGGGGGGTGGAGGGAAATGTGGGATTGTTCTTTTTTAATCACTGTAAAGTGCTTTGTGTTGCATTTTTGTATGAAAAGTGCTCTATAAATAAAGTCTGATTGATTGATATTTACAATAGATCGTCAGGAAAACCAGCGTACGCAGACACTGAGGGCGGTGTGGGGGTTAATGCCCAAGGAGAAAACTGCAGCATTCAGCGTTCATCTGTGGGAGCTGGACCTGTGGGTCAGTGGACAAATGCTCCACCATCTGAGACTCTGCCGCCCCATAGAAGAGTCTAGGGGCACAGAGTTCAGAGGTTAAGAGCTGTTATGGCAAAGGGGATGAAACCATTTGAATATTTCTGGCTTGGCTCGCAGGAATCTTTAACGTATCGAGACAAGGATCCAGTAACAGTTTGACTTCTATCTTCATATCACTCAGCTCTTGTAAAGATATTCAGGTCATATTCAGTTTTTACCATGATTAATCCTTTTGTCGCTGCTTGGCCTGTCTCCTTATGCGGTCCCCTCTTCTCCATCAGTCAGACAGTGAACCAGCACCTTTAATGGGACCCGTCTCATTAAATACTTGCAGTTTTGGTCTGCGCTGTGCTGCATAGACAGGGTAAAGACACTGACGGCCAGATAGTGAACTTCTCTGACATTCGGACAGATTCGGTGCTAAATCTGAATTACAAATGTCTCTACAGTGCGCAGAAGGAGTTCGGGGTCACGACCTCCCTCCCTTTCCTCACTTCTCTCTTCCACTGCGATCTGGCGTGTCTTCACAAGCTCTTTGGCACCCACTGCTACAAATGCAAACCCAAAACATCCAGAACGAGGCAACAAGTAACCGAGAAGGGGCACGGGGGAGGCAAAGACGTGGGGTAACAAGTGTGTGAAGTAGGCGCCCTCTCTGCACATGAAAGAGAGAGGAGAGAGAAGAGGAGGAATGAGAGATGAACGGAAAGAGGAGAAGATGAGAGGGAGCGCGTGGGGCTTTGGGGGCGATGGGCTCAGATGCAGGACGGGACCATCTGGACGAGAGCACAGCCAGGTCCCGGACCATAAACACTGGCTTCAGTCAGACATGGAAACAGAGCAGAGAAACTCATCCAGTAAAGAACATCCACATGTCTGAGCTGTGAGCAGATTCTGACCAAGTCCATGACACAAGTCACATCTACAGGCCACAGAATATAAAGAGATCCTGAAAAAAAGCATGAAACAGCTTCATCAGTGTGGGTGCTTTGGTTTTAAATATCCAGTCTGAGAGTTATAGCGGAGAATATACTGCACAGCAAAAGAGGCCTATGAAAAATAAGAAAAACATACCAATTTTGAGGTATTTTAAGTGAAATTTTCTGCCAGTGCAGTAAGAAATTTTCACTTACCAAGTTTTCTTAAAACAAGATGAAATATGAATCTTGTTCTAAGCAGAAAACACGAGTTTCAAGTATTTATGGCAAGATTTTTCACCTTATTGGTTTGAGAAGGAAGTTAAAGAGGCTTAACCTGGACTGAGTTAATATAAAAAGTGCTTAGAATAAGTTGTAATATCGAGATAAGATAAATTAGGATGGAATTCTTAACAAGTTAAAAAAAGAAATCTAATTTTATTAAGTAAAAAAATCTTAAAATTGGTCTTTTAAGATGAATCTGCTTAATTCAAGTCAGTTTAACTGTGCTAGAAAATCCCTTGTTGTAGTGTGTGGCTTGTGTCTGCTGTATAGTTATAATCTATGACGCCCGTGGATCATTACGTTATAATTTGCTCATTTAAATTACAACATTCATCTAAAAAGACTTAATAAAGGAAACAATAACACTGACTTCCGCGTTAGTAAATGGCAGTGCCCAGTGGGAGCTCACGTCACCAGCAGAGTCAGAGTCTCCAGTGAACAGCTGCAGGTCCCACTATCGAGCAGCTTTTATGCATTTGTACCAATGTGACTGAGCAGCACTGCCAAACCTGCACAAACCTGACCAAACCTGACCAAGAACAAACCGCCAACAAGCATGTGATGCCACTAGGCCAAGTTACAGGTCAGATCTGTGGAGAAGCAAGCTCAGAATACATGTCTTACAAGGCATCTAAGCTAATGACATACTGCGGAACATTTCAAGCAAAGCAAATAGATGATATGTGCGATACATAAGAGTCCAGCAGTCACTTTACCCATTACAAATGTATTTATTTACTCTAAGATACTTAAAGATATAACGTTATTTATCGCACTGTACAAACTGTAGCCACTGTGTTCAGTCTTATGATGCAATTTATTGTATGTATAATTGTATAATCCTCATCTTTATACATGTTTATAGAGTTTGTCTATTTCTAAGTAATTCTGTGCTTCTATTGCTGCTGCTGTTTTCTTGCTGTTCTCTTAACTGTGCGTTGCAACACTCAAATTTCCCCATTGTGGGACAAATAAAGGGTATCTTATCTTGATATAGAAGGAAGGTAGAATAGCCCTTTGTCAGAAAAGTTACATAGTGCACCTTTAAATATTTTAGTTATTCTACATTTTTCATGATCTTTAATTCAAATGTGTGATCTGTATTAAAGACAAATGAACACTAACCTCCTCAAACAAAGACCGTTTTCGACATTTAACACAAAGAAATCTGAACTCTGCTCCAAACCTCACGCTGATAAACCAGGAAGCCCCGAGCTCGTCTGTGTAATTAGATTAAAATCTGACTGATTAAACGGCTCGATTCTGGGCCAACAACACTCAGGTAATTGTCTTAATGGGTGAATTCATTGGCCGAACCCTGAACCCACATCCTGGGGTCTGATCCACCACTTTCATTTCATCAGTGCATTTCCAGGTACAGTGGATCACACACCATCTCTCTGTGCTCGTGCTCGTGTCGGGCGAGGCATCTGGCGTAAGTCTAAAACCAGTGTGGAAATCTTATGGCAACCACAAACGGGGAAATAAAATATGTTTCATGTTTAATGACGGATAGTTGCTAATTGATCAGGAAAACATATGGTATAAGACTATTTTTGGGGCTGTCAGTGAATAACGGTTTGATGCGTGTTTCAGAAAAGTTTATTTTAAGTGGAATTTGTATATCACAACACTAATTTCTAGGGCCAATATTACGCTGTTTTATGATCTGTGTTGTAATGTCAGTTCCTCATTACACCTGGAGTTGTGCTTTTGTTTCATTCACACATGTTAAGCACAAATCCTCATATTTAGTTGTTCTTTAAACTCCGTGCAGCTTCACTAGAATCGTCCTGATCATTTCAGCCCGAGTTTGCTAATGTTTTGTCTTGAAAACTGCCACTACATGACATCACGAGGTGGAACAATGTGTTTTGAACTTCAGAGATACTGACTAATAATACATGATCACCTGCACTGTTATATTCTTATATTCTTGTAAATTTTTTATTTTATTCTGTTTTATTTGTTGCATGTTTAGTGTTTGTCTACGTTTCGCTCCAAGCACCGCGGCAGTTCCCTCATATGACAATAAAACCTTTCTGATTCTGATTCTGATGATTATAAAACCTGCAAATGAAACAAAACACAACTCCATTTATAGTTTTGACGACCTAACAGCGTTCGCACATGGCTTAAAGCTCACAAGAGAGAGAACTGTAATAATATTAACATTATGGCCCAACCAATATATCGGGCTCTTGGAAACATATCGGTCAAAATCTTCCTGATATGGGCCAATATTATTCTAAAGATCAGACTCTATATTCTGCCCATTTAATCCAGTTTACAGACAGATAAATGTCCTGATCTGTGGCGGGGCATCAGGATTTATCTGAGGAGTCATTTGTCTGTGTCCGTCCCGCCCCTGAACGCATCACGTTTGTTTCCAGCCGCAGCCACAGATCCATGTGCACATATACGGTCTATGTGCACAACACTGAGATTGTGTTGTTTTTGCGGCCGCTCAGTGTGAGTCTGGATTAAAGGACAGTTCTTGGTGCTGATCTGAGAGGAGCCTGTGTGAGGCTGAGTGTTGAAATGTGTCGGTTTGAAGCTCGTTTTGGTTCTTTCTCATTGGTTAGCGATTAGCTGCTGTAGCTCGCACACATAAACAGGCTGTTTTCTCTTCTGTTAGCGACTGTAAAGTGACTATAGTGGGCGTATATATGTTACTGGACACACACTGATATGGAAATGAGCTGTGAACAGAGGTGTGAATTATCAGCATTTAGCAGATCATTAATTACCGCGGCGCACACGCATTTACCGCTAAAGGCTAACAGCGGTAGTTTACTTACAGAACTTTCTTAACAGGTGAGAATATCGTACAAACACCATTAGGCCGAGCGACTCTTTAAATATGACGTAAAGAGGCAGAAGAACTATAAATGTCGCCTAAATAAACCCAGGTGAAAATCCAATAGAGCCAAACCTAAATTTTATAAACAACTGAAGATTTAGAGGGAATTTTTACGTCATAAATATATCGGCGATTATATCGGCAGCTCCAACTCCCATTGTATCGGCATCAAATCGGCCGCAACAAAATCCATATCGGTCGGGCCCTAATTAACACTATTTTAGATTTAAGTTTTCAGACTTTTAAGTGCTTTCCCATCTCAAGTTGCTTTGTGTTTGACTGTCCTGTTTTAAAATGAGAATAAATCAGCCTTGGACTTGCTAATTACAATACATAAATAAATTAAATAAAAAAGAAATAAATCAAGATAGCGCTTTATGCACCTTGTTTCCTTCAGGAACAAACTCTGGTGATTCTTGGAAGTATCTCCTCTAGTTCCTACATTCTCAACAGTAACGTCCCTACAGATTTTCCGAACACAGGCAGAATACAGGCTACAAACTCAAATGTAGAGCGCCCCATATGGATTGGAGAAAACAGCCCCTCCCACCCTCCTGTCAATAAGCCCAGTTTGGCAACACTTTAAACAGACTTTGATTGAAAAATAGGGAAAACTGGAAGATGTGCTCTCCACATACCCACTGGGTTAATTAGAATTGTTTTATTCAACCACTGCACAGGCCTTTTGAAACATTTATATCTCGCATGCATTACGACTCAGACGCATTAACATATCCAGAAAGTTTAACCCCGGCTCTGTTCCGAGCGGGAAGAGGGGAGGCGGGCGGAGGGCGACTGTTGACCTCTGCTGCCCCCTGTGTTGCAGCTGTGAAACAACAGGGGAGTTTGGCGCGAGGGCAGAGCCGGGCCGACAGCAGCAGCTCCTCCGGATCACAGGAGCAGAGGCAAGAGAACCACGTCCGCAGAATGACAATGAACATGGATGTTAGTGATGAGAGGCAGATCTGAACCCGCAGGCGTGTAACACCAATAAAAACATACATTATTCACTAACAGGGACATACAATGAGTGAGCTGAGTGGAGTCAAGCCAGGATTACACCAGTGACTGAGGCTGTGAAACATGAGGAATTAATATGTCAGGGCTTGTGTAATTTTGATGTTCTTTGGCGTGATTTAAACAATGTTTATATAACAGATGTTTATAATTCAAACTCATTGACTATGAATCATTTTTAATTAAAGTTTGACTGATTTTTCCTGTTGGATGAAAGTGTTGATTGAATTGGACATAATGCAATTTACTTTTGCAGATTAGTTATTAAATATATGTTTATTACACACAAGTATTTATTTGATTGTTTACAGCATATTGAGGTTTCTTTATGCCTGTATCTCTGTCTGGTCCCACACTCTCCATCATGTCTTAAGTCCAGGGAACACGATTGTGCAGCCATTTGGTTTTTCTGTGATTAATTTGAAACAAAGGAGCTCTTTGGTCTCGTATCATTTACAAATATTTATCTCACCTCAGATTGACAGAGTTTAGTGCTTCGCTCATTGATTCCCCATTAATCCGAGAAGTGTTTCAGCCGCCTGTGATATTCTTCCCTTTATGTTTTCCCAATACGGACAGACCACGCCTGTCCAGGATTGGCTAATCCACCTGTCAATCATGTCCATCTGGAAACAGGACCAGACTCATCTCCATGAAGTGTTGTGTTTATTCTAAATCCTCTCGTACTGCAATTCTCAGATTTATAACACCTGAACAGCTCCGTTTAACAAGTTCACAATGGAAAAGCCGTTATTCTCATTACCCACGTGACACTGGGAACTGATTATATTGTATTGTTTGACATTTCAATAGGAGCAGTAGTAGTTGTAGTAGTAGTAGTAGTAGTAGTAGCAGTAGTAGTAGTAGTTGTAGTAGTAGTAGTAGCTTGCAGCAGCAGCAGCTGTAGCAGCAGCAGTAGCAGCAGCAGCAGCAGCAGCAGTAGCAGTAGCAGCCTGCTGTCAGCAGCAGCAGCAGCTGCAGCAGTAGCAGTAATGCAGCAGCAGCAGCAGCTGCAGTAGCAGTAGCAGCAGTAATTGCAGCAGCTTGCAGTAGCAGCAGTAGTAGCATTGCAGCAGTGGCTGCAGCAGCTGTAGCAGTGGCTGCAGCAGCTGCAGCAGCAGGTGGTTGTAGCTGTAGCAGCAGCAGCAGTAGCAGTAGCAGTTGTAGCAGTGCAGCAGTAGTTGTAGTAGTAGTTGTAGTAGCTGGTTGCAGTAGCTGCAGTAGCAGTAGTGGCATGTAGCAGTTGCAGCAGCTGCAGCAGTAGCTGCAGTGGTTGTAGTAGTTGTAGTAGTAGTAGTTGTAGTAGATGTGTTGTAGCAGCAGTTGTAGCAGTAGTTAGTTGTTAGTAGTAGTAGTTGTAGTAATAGTAGTTGTAGTTGTAGTAGTAGGTGGTTGTAAGTTGTTGCTAGTTTAGTCGCGTTAGTATATATTGCTGTGCTGTGGTTGTAGTAGTTGTTAGGTTTGTTGCTATAATTCTGCTGTTAATGAGTTAGTTGTAGTTAATAATTTTATTTATCTGTATAATGCGGTTGTTGTTAACAAGAGAAATTGTTGTTGTTGTAATGTTTGTTGTTGTTTGTTATTATCATAATTGTAATACATCAATTGCTAATTGTTTTGTTAGTTTGTATAGTTGTTATTGTTATATAAGAGTTATTGAATTAATAGTTGTGTTCTGTTAAAACATTGATAGTTAGCAATTTGAGTCATATTGTTGTCAGATTGTTGTTGTAATAGTAGTACCGTTGTTTGTTGTTGTTATACCGGGTTATTGTTATTATAGTTGTGTTGGCAGTTGTTTGTTGTTGTTAGGTGTAGTATTAAGTTGGAATTGTATATCATATTAGTTGTTGTTATTATTGGTTAGTTGAAAATCAAGGAAAGAAATCAGGTTGTGCAAAGCTGGTGTTATATAGCTGGTTGTAATAGTAGTTGTTATTATGAATCAACAATTGTTGGTTGTTATTATACATTATTGGTTATTATATATTGTTTGAAATCAATAGTTGGTTGTTGTTGAGACTTGTTGGAATAATAATCGATATTGTTATTGTTATTTGTTGAAACATATAATCAAGGTTGTTATATTGTTGTTGAATGTTGGTTATAACAGAGAATCATAGTTATTGTTCAGAATAATATTTGTTGATTAATATGTTGAAGAATTATCAATTGTTCAGTTGTTGTTAGTAATTATTGTTGAAGTTGTTGACCACGTTGTTGTTGTTAGTTGTTGAATTAGAAAATCAAGAAAGAAATCAATGAGAAATATCAGGTTGTGAGTTGTTGAAGTAAAATCAATAGCATAATAACAGATTATAAGTAATTGACAGTAAAGAGTTGTAAGAAAGATAGAATAAATTGTAATAATAAGTATTGTAATAAAGTATATTACAGTAGGCTGTACCAGAAATTATCATGTAGTTTGTGTAGTGTTGTAAAGGAAAGAAGTATATAGTTATGAACAGTAATTCAGAGTAGTTGTAGTAGTAGTAGTAGTAGTAGTAGTTGTATAAGAGCAATAGTAGCTAGATAGCATAATAGTAGTAGTAGTAGTAGTAGTAGTAGTTGTAGTAGTAGTTGTAGTAGTAGTTGTAGTAGTTGTAGTAGTTGTAGTAGTTGTAGTAGTTGTAGTAGTAGTAGTAGTAGTAGTAGTAGTTGTAGTAGTAGTAGTAGTAGTAGTAGTAGTAGTAGTTGTAGTAGTAGTAGTAGTTGTAGTAGTAGTAGTAGTAGTAGTTGTAGTAGTTGTAGTAGTAGTAGTAGTAGTAGTAGTAGTAGTAGTAGTAGTAGTAGTTGTAGTAGTTGTAGTAGTAGTAGTAGTAGTAGTAGTTGTAGTAGTTGTTGTAGTAGTAGTAGTAGTAGTAGTTGTAGTAGTGGTCGTACTAATAGTTGAACTCGTAGTAGTCACAGTGCAGATCTCCTTGTTCCTTGTTCCTAATTCAGAGGAAACTCGACATGAGCTGAAGTTCCTCCTTTAGCTCCAGGGACTCCTGTTGTCCAACACTTCACTGAAATCTCTTCTCAGAAAACCTCCTCCTCGTCCTGGACCCGACGCTCTGCCCTCTGGCTCTGAGCGAGAAAACATCCAACACCAGACGCCATTATGGGAGAACTCTGACGCCGTGATTAAGCCTTTTCTCTTTCATTGCCTTTGTGGAGAGAGACAAATCTGTTACAACTTGGAGGAAAGAACAACAACCGGAAAACAGCGAGAACTCTGGACCACACTACAAAAAAGGATTTTCTAGCATAGTTAAAGTGACTTGAAATAAGCAGATTCATCTTAAAAGATCAATTTGAAGATTTTTTACTTACTTTTTTACTTAATAAGATGACTTTTTTTTGACTTGTTTCAAGATATTCCATCCTGATTTATCTTATCTCGATATTACAACTTATTCTAAGCACTTTTTATATTAACTCAGTCCAGGTTAAGCCTCTTTAACTTCCTTCTCAAACCAATAAGGGGAAAAATCTTGTCATAAACACTTGAAACTCGTGTTTTCTGCTTAGAACAAGATTTGTATTTCGTCTTGTTTTAAGAAAACTTGGTAAGTGAAAATTTCTTACTGCACTGGCAGAAAATTTCACTTAAAATAGGGCATTTTTACCCCAAAATTTGTATTTTTTCTTTGATAGGCCTTTTGTGCAGTGTAAGGGTCAATCTTAAAGGGGTTCACCACCTCCTTGTTGCCATGGAGATGTTATTGCTTTGTGTTGAATATCCCATGGTATGGCATTAAACATATCCATTTAGCATTTATTCATTCATTAAAAAATACATTCATTCCTTTTGTGACTCTCCACAGATCCGAACAGTAAAGAACAGTAAGTAACAGTAAGTAACAGTAAGTAACAGTAAAGAACAGTAAGTAACAGTAAGTAACAGTAAGTAACAGTAAGTAACAGTAAGTAACAGTAAAGAACAGTAAGTAACAGTAAGTAACAGTAAGTAACAGTAAGTAACAGTAAGTAACAGTAAGTAACAGTAAAGAACAGTAAGTAACAGTAAGTAACAGTAAGTAACAGTAAAGAACAGTAAGTAACAGTAAGTAACAGTAAACAACAGTAAGTAACAGTAAGTAACAGTAAGTAACAGTAAGTAACAGTAAAGAACAGTAAGTAACAGTAAGTAACAGTAAGTAACAGTAAGTAACAGTAAGTAACAGTAAGTAACAGTAAGTAACAGTAAGTAACAGTAAGTAACAGTAAGTAACAGTAAGTAACAGTAAGTAACAGTAAGTAACAGTAAGTAACAGTAAGTAACAGTAAGTAACAGTAAGTAACAGTAAACAACAGTAAGTAACAGTAAGTAACAGTAAGTAACAGTAAGTAACAGTAAACAACAGTAAGTAACAGTAAGTAACAGTAAGTAACAGTAAGTAACAGTAAGTAACAGTAAACAACAGTAAGTAACAGTAAGTAACAGTAAGTAACAGTAAGTAACAGTAAGTAACAGTAAGTATCAGTAAGTAACAGTAAGTAACAGTAAACAACAGTAAGTAACAGTAAGTAGCGTAGTGCTGTGACCCGCTTATCTCATCGGTTTAATCTATACTGTGGAACTTTCTAGACCAAGCAGTAGCATTTCCATGGAAACAAGCAGGTGGCAGACCCTTCAGTAGAAATGTTACGCAGTGCACACAGAGCCGTTCTTCGCCTGAGAAGAACTGCAGGGATCAAAGCCGCCCAATTAGCATGTGTTTATGGAGCGGCAATTATCCGAGGGCTGCGGGACAAAAGCCTCCAGGAAAGGTGAATGTTCCGTGTACAGTCGTATCTCCGCTCTCGGAGTCTGGGCCGCGCACACAAGGTCAAGTGAAAACACCAGAGCGGAGTAAATGACAGCTAATTGCCGACAGAAACGAGATAACACAAATTCTGCAAATAAGCCCAGTGCTTTTGGAGGGATAACACCATTTTGTGACGGAATTACGTCATTCATCATTTGGCTAATGAGAAGAAAATGTTTCCCGGGGCTGAGCTGGAGTGTTTTCGGCGCTCGGCTGTTACAAAGATCCAGTCTGAGCTCGTACAGTCGCCCATTTTTGTAGCATCGCTTTCCTTTTTGTATTTGTGTGGAGTTTTGTTATGGAAATGGGAATTATAAATAACATTTCTCACAGACTGAAGGCCTCCGGTGGTGAAGGAAAAACGGAACATTTTAAAGGTGGATTATGTAACTTTTCTGGTGGGCTTGTCTCATGTTGTTGTGTTACTTTACCTGGACTATTCCACGATACTGCATTTGTATCACCTGTCATGTCTTTCCAGGTGTTTAAAGTGCAAAAAGAAAACACCTGAAAAACATGCATTCGTGCTGTCAGTGGGGTCTCCCCTTCACAGATCTGACCTGTACCTTGGTGGTGTTACCTTCTTGTCTCCATGGCGATAGATATGTTTAAAGGTTCTATACCACAAATGATTCTTGTGCACTTTATGCCATGTTATGAGGCTGTTACCTTCTCAAAAACACACTTTGAGTCGTGTTTTGTTTCATTCACACGTTTTGAGTAATTCAAAATGCTCTGTTCCACCTTGTGATGTCATTTAGTGGTAGTTTTCATATTAACAGCTGCGTTTTATTCTTACTTCGGCAGAGATCGGTAATTCCAGCGCTGAAAATATCCAAATGACTTTAGTGAAGATGTGTGGAGTTTAAAAACACAGTGGAGCACTTCCTGTATTACCGCATGACATCACAAGGTGGAACAGAGTGTTTTCTGTCTGAGAGAAGAACTCAGCGTAAATATGCAGCGTTTATGTGTTAAACGTGTGAATGAAACAAAACTCCAACATCTGTTTGTGCTGAGGAAAAGAATGGGCTTTTTAATGCTGTACTGTGGAACATTTCAGGTGCAGAAATGACTGTCCACCAGAACAGATTCTGATATTTTGTTTAACATCTAAACCCAAAACGTGACGTGAGTTTGATGTGTAAAGGCAAAATACTTGGTACACACTGCAAAAAAGGCATTATCAAAAAATAAGAAAAAAATACAAATTTTGAGGTAAAAATGCCCTATTTTAAGTGAATTTTTCTGCCAGTGCAGTAAGAAATTTTCACTTAAAGTTTTTTTTAAAAACAAGACGAAATACGAATCTTGTTCTAAGCAGAAAACATGAGTTTCAAGTATTTATGGCACCTTATTGTTTTGAGAAGGAAGTTAAAGAGGCTTGGTCACACGGGAGGAGCTCGGAGTACAGTCGCTGCTCCTCCACGTCGAGAGGAGCCAGCTGAGGTGGTTCGGGCATCTGGTCCGGATGCCTCCTGGACGCCTCCCTCGGGAGGTGTTCCGGGCATGTCCCACCGGTAGGAGGCCCCGGGGAAGACCCAGGACACGCTGGAGGGACTCTGTGTCTCGGCCTGGGAACGCCTCAGGGTCCGTCCGGAGGAGCTGGAGGAAGTGGCTGGGGAGAAGGAAGCTTGGGAGCCCCTGCTTAGACTGCTGCCCCGGAAGCGGAAGAAGATGGATGGATGGATGGAAATTATCTGGCAGTGGAATAAGTGTTTTTTTTTTTCTTAATTCAAGTAACATTTGATTTTATTTCTCATTTTAAGTGCAAAAACTTGTTATTTTTTCTTATTTTAAGTGTCACATGATGTATTTTCATATTTTAAGCTCAAAAATCTTACTGCACTGACAGATTATTTTACTTGTCAAGTGAAATTTACTCAAATCATGGTAAAACTTTCTTAATCCAAGTCATTTTATCTTGACTAGA